>VWPW01023264.1:0-45000 GCA_013389825.1 Crypturellus undulatus
CCACTATAAAATATTACAAAAGCCCCGTGCATACGAATTCCTGACCGTAACCATGGTGCGAAGGGAACCTGCAGCTTTCTAACACCTCTGCATGCACCCGCTCCCCAGTCGGCAGCGAAACGGTCAGCAAGACAATATCTGGGAGGAAAAAATCTGTTCTTGGCACCACTTCTCCATATGTGACCCTGTCAACAGCAACTCCCAAGACTCAGGGCGATTTTAGGGGAAAGCAGTATATGCAGCTGCATCAGGCACTGTTGGAAGCAAGCTACGCTCTTACTATATTTTTTTGGGGAAAAAAGCAAACAATTTGCTGCAGAAAGCCCCCGAGAGCACTGCTAATTAGTGCATCCTCCCATGTGAACCTCTCGGATGCCTCGAGTCCTGAGCGAACCCAGAACTATGTCCGGAGTGAACTTTGTGTCGTCATTTATAAGGATATTAGAAAGAAAGGGTAGAACTGTTATTACAACTTGTGTAGTGAAATACTTGTTAGGCCACAACTCGGGCACCAGATAGAAGTCACTTGGTAAAGAGAAATTGCACTCATCTCCATTCAATCAAAGCAGGGCTTGTGGGAGAGGGAAAAGCAAGCAGGAAAAGGGGAAGGTGGAAGCAGACAAGAAGGCAAAGGCGTTTCTGCTGATGGGGTCCCATTTTAGAAATAAGGCTCCCTGTCCCTGGCCATAAGAGGACATGGCCATAAATGTTGCTGACTGCCATTAATGTTCCTGCACCAGCTTTGTACCCATAAGCAAATTTGCTCCCGTGTAATTCGCACTTCATTTCACATTAATGAAGTAATTGGTTTTTTTTGGAATTATTTTTATTGCTGATTGCATTAGCAGTTTGAGGCGCTTCTGAATTGCTTCAATAAGCCTTTAAGAATTGAGACTTTCAATAGAGCATTAGGTAATAGGGAAAATGAAACAGAATAATGGGAGGGATTTTGGCTTCAGTTTTGAACAAAACTGCAGATGGAAGCAGGTTGGTTATCATACACACGGTGCCATTATCTGCTGCTGACCATGCAAAAATCAAGCAGAGTTTGACTGCATACAGCTCTGAGGATTACCAAGACACGTTACAAACAGGGGATGCAGAAAGCAGTGACAGGCTGCCTAAGGCAGGGGCGATTTATGTGCTCACTCCTGTGGCTGAGAACGAGGACTTGTCTGAAAGGCTATGCGAAAACACACATTTTGGCCCTCGCCTGCTCCTGCGCACTCCAAAAGAAGATTTGGGGGTCTCTGAGCCTGTGAGTTTCGTTTCCCTTCTACTTGTTTTCCCAGCTCCAAGCCTGCACTTAACTGCCTACTCCAAAGTGACCTGACACACACCTCACTTCAACGCTCCTGGGAATAGTCTGCACTTCATTTAATCCTCATCCAGCCGTGNATTTGGGGGGTCTCTGAGCCTGTGAGGTTTGTTTCCCTTCTACTTGTTTTTCCAGCTCCAAGCCTGCACTTAACTGCCCACTCCAGAAGTGACCCGACACACACCTCACTTCAACGCTCCTGGGAATAGTCTGCACTTCATTTAATCCTCATCCAGCCGTGCTCTCTGGGGAGGAGGATGCTCTTCCTGAGCCAAGCACCGATAAACCAAATTAAAGGTCCATTTATCTGAAGGGATGTGCAGTAAGTTGATGTCTGGGCTCAGATGGCCCTATGTATGTGGGCAGCCCGCTGCACAAAAACTTTATTTTGATGGATCTTTGCACACAGCGGGATTCACCCCACAGTAACCATCCAGGCTGTGCTCACACAAGGGCTTTGCCATACCCAACAGTGCCCAAAAGGAACCAGCTGAGGTCAACAAACTGGCTCTGGAGACCCTTGGCGTAGCTGGAGTCCTGCAGCGACCCCGAAAGCGAGATGATGGGCAGAGCCAGCGACAGACTTTGTTAATGCTCGGTTAAGACAGACAGAATCTCTCAGCGGCCCCGGGAAGCATAAGCATCTCCTGCCCTCTCCAAAACGGGGCATTTTCTTCTCACTGTACCATTTGTGTGCAGTAGACACAGACTTGGGATCAGGGATCCTCTTCCTTTAGAGGCTGGATCATTTACCATGCCCACTATTACCTCTGAGAATTAATACCTGGGATCACTCATGGGTTAAGCCAACATTTGCTGAGTGACTTTACGGATTGCCCTTTAAAACTCAGATTTTTTTTTTCTTATCCTCTGGCTCCCTAGACACTGTCTGGCACAAGCCTTGGCTTAGAGCAGAGCCCAGAATAGCAGAGTCCAAATCTTGGCAGAAACCCCTGGGCACTGCTATAAAGAAATTCGTAGAACAGCACTGTATATTGACACATAAATTGTGCACACGCTTTATTTTAAAGACAAAAGATAAACATTTTCCGGGGGGGAAAAAAAAACTGGTGGCAGGGAGTCTGGGTATATTCGCATGCAAGCAGCATCGCTTACATACACGAGCCCACCCAGAGCAGACGTGGTTGTGCGCGTGGAGGCGAGCCCTCCTTCCAGAAACAGCAGGCTCTGAGTCCTAGGAAAACACTGCGCTTCCCAAATCACTTCCACGTGTCGGGAATAGAGCAGAGGGCAGATCATTTGCTGCAGCTCCTTTCCAAGGTTTACGTAGGACAGCAGTGATAATGAAGATGTCTAAGGAGGGAACATTTGCTCCCACACGGCAAACAAGGGCATCCAAGCTTGGAAGACCAGGTGCAGCTGCACCACGTGAGGAATTGGCCACAGAAGTACAGGGCAATTGGCCACGTGAAGGTATGGACTTTGCCTTCCTTGGCAGAAATCACAACGAGCTGCTTTGGTTTTGTCCCAAAACGAAAATATGCACAACTAAAACGAACTGAAGATCACTGAATTGTTTCCAAGTCTGGAGCCACCCTTGGCCCCTGCACCGTTTCCTCCTCTCCAGACTAGTGCCTGGCTGCGGAAGCGAAGTGCTGAGCAGATGCATCCGGGCAAAGACAGCTCTTAGCCGGGTGACTATGAACAGTCAACCTGTCTGCACCAAGGTCAGCTCTGTTTGGACTGTTACCTGGTTCCTGCTGAGCACGTCAAGAGGTTCAAACAAGGCAACTCAAAGGAGGCAACTTATCCTGCTCCAGCTCTGCAGCCGCCAGTAGAGATAACCTGTAACAGGATCCAACCAAACCTGCCATGTCAACAGCTCGGGAGAAGGAGGAAAAGAGGCTACCAGCTGGCCAAGGGCGGCACACACTGCTACTGGTACCAGCTCTTGCAATCGCAAGACAAAATCATAATAACAACCAGCAGAGATGCTTCTGATGGCGCATTGCTGAAGGATAATATTCTCAATATCCTTTTATTGATAATCGCATGCTTTCATCTGAGGAACTGCAGAGCATTTTACACACAGAAGCGAGATTTCAAAACACCCCTGACTGCAATCAAGTATTATTAACCCACTTTCCAAAGCCCTATTTCCTGTCAGCCAAGCAATTTTTCCCCAACACTTTTTCCTCATATTCCATCAGATCAATTATGCTTCATTAGTGAGTCTCTAAACTTCCATTGCAAACCCACCACAACAGTGGAGAAAACACATCTGATTCTGGTACTTTCTTTAAAGAGTCTGTGTCATCCATTACTGTGTTGTGGGCAAAAAGCTTTCTCCAGCACGGCTGTTGGGTAATTTGAAGCCAATGGTTTTGTTTTCATCTGAATCATCAATCATCAATCTCCTGAGAGATTTTAGTTTGCAACTAAGGACTGCACTAAACTTAAAGGAAAAATGAAATCTGTTCCTCTCCAAAGCAAGGTACATTCTGCTCACGCACATGCGCCCACGGGGATGAAATGAAGATGCAGAAATGAAGACCTGGGGAGATGGGAGCTCCCGTCACCAAGAGCAGCTCCCAGGCAGGACAGGAGCACCCACCAGCAGCCCTGGGAGGCTCCAGGTCTCTCTGCTTCGGTTGACACAATGGACAGGGACCGATTCCTGCTCAATGGGCATTCAGGGCCCCGAGGGAAGCAGAGCTATGAAAATTAATAGCTGTGAAGTTTCCTGAATGAAGCAAATGAGAGAGAGGGGAGAGGGGGGCAAAAAAAAAAGATGCTGTGAATCAGCTCCAAATGAAAGCAAGGGGGGAACAAAAGGAGACAGGTTTCTTTTGTTGTGTTTGGGTTTTTTTTTTTTCATGTTTTACCATATTTGTTTTTCTTAAAAAAACAAAATGTTTGAACAAAATGCTTTGTTTAACTCAAAATATATGGCTTCAGTGTAGCTTTCTCTTTGTCAAATAATTCAGTTTATTGCTTTAACAGGAACAGGCTGAAACATTGTGCCCCGAAAAGGTCAGAATAGGACGTTTCAACTTTTCCAAGGGTTTTTACACCCCTTTAAAAAAACTTGAAAACTTAGACATCAGCTTATGACTGCTATCAGTCATAAATTACCACCCAAGGGTGGGTTTTGCCTTTGTATAAATATCAGTTTCAGTGAGATCTCTCCCCGCTGCCCCAGCGTGCCTCAATCACCAGGTACCATCTAGCACCAGGCGTTTTCTCACTGCTTTCCAGCAGCAGGAACAGCATTAAATTCATTTGCCCTCTCCCACTGCCCGCCTTGCGCATCAGGACGGGGTCGGTAGCAGCTGCCCGCAGGACACCGTGTTCCCCCTCTCCCTTAGGCGTTATGATATTTAGTATGATTAACAGCACTGAGAAAGGAGGACAGTCGTTACTGCGGCATTCCTAAGAGTACAGAAGAAAACCCACCTACTTAATAGAGCTAAACACATCCTCTGGAAACCAAATTGCCGTGCCCTTTTCAGACGGTTGCCTTTTCTTCTATCTGTTTATTGAAAGGTGCCCAGATGCACAAATGATGCATACTGATCCTTTTGCTTCCCTCCTACACTTTCAACTGCTGTTCTGCTACAGTTGCCTAATTAACAGCTTCTGGTTATGCATAAAAAAAAAAATAAGCAGGGCTCTGACGTTAATTATGGGTATTATAATGCTGGGATAAAATAAGAATGTTAAAAAAAAAACATCACACAAAACACCAACAGAAGTACAGCTGAAGAGCGGCACTGCTTACTTTAGTTACCTAAACATTGTATAAGCGTCCTGGTTTATATCCAAACCCGTCAGATTTTGTCAACGCTCTTGAGAGGAGCAGCACAGAGAGCATTCTGCGAGCTGCAAGGCTGTGGAGCGGCACTCGCCCTCCGAGTTTTAAGCAGATGAGAGGGGAACGCAGCTGCAGCGGCCCCGTTGAGCCACATCGTCGCGCAAGCCGGGCTCTTGCAGCTCAATGCCAACCACGGCTCCACCACGCACACCATAAAAGCAGCCCGTCCTGGCCTCTGCCACGTAAACATGGAAATCCTACTCGAATTGGCCAAGTATTTCTTGCAACGCTTCCATCTCTCGATAATGCCACAGGGTACGCAACACCCACAACGAGGTAATGATTACCTAGTGCCGGCGCGACATTTACTGCGTGCTGGGGTGGAATTACACAGCAGCTGCTTGGTTCATTTCCTCAATATAAGGCCTGTTTATGTTCTGCACCATTACGTCCTCCTCGTCCCGCAACATCTGGGCTCCAACAAGGAGCTGAATCAGCGTTACAGAGCCCAGGACTCAGCTGCTGGCAATACATCAGTACTGCTCGGAAGGCCTTGGAAAGGGGGAAGTTTCACAGCAGTAAATAGCTCCAGTCGCTAAGCGTTTTCTGAAATCAGAGTCCACGATGTCTCACCTTGAAAGCAATGTGGACCATTTCTGAGCATCCAGATTAGAAAAGTCAGAGTGAAACTTTTATCTTCTTTTTGAGAAAGGAATTCATGCTAAAATACAGGTAAATATTTAAATGCAAGTACATTTCTCGTCCCATTTGATTTGGGGAAGCTCTCCCTCACGTGGCTGAGCCTCCTGTCCACCTCAATTTGAGGTTAAGCTGGTGCCAGCAGTCACAGAGGGGAAAGAGATCACCAAGGCCAAGTGCAAGTCAATGTGTCTAGTAAATAGACACCCCTGAACCCTCGATTTCCATGTTTAGCTGCTCACAGAGCTGTTCTCTTCAGGGGTTGCTGCCGCTATTGCACACAGTTATGGGATTAGTGTAGCCGAACATGGGCCTTGGTGTTTCCAGACGCATGTCTAGCAGTTTGGGGCTGTTTTCTTCAAATAGTTGTGGCTCAGAGCCCCACACCGTGCTGTCATGCGGGTTACGACTTTTGTCAGCATGCAGCCACTAGCCAATTCTGATGAAACTGCATAAAAAAAGGGATCTTCTCAGTAAAGCTGATGAGAAATTAAACCCTATCGTATTCTAAGAGGACTGACATCTTGTTCCAGGCGTGCATGCATAGGGCCGAATTGGAATGCAATTTCATTTGCTTTAACCAAACTATCTTTATAGGGAGAAACATAATTCACAAAGAAGAATACAGAGCAGCCTGCTCCAAGAAGCCATAAAACTAGACGTTTGGCAAACGCTTATCTGAACAGCTTTTCCTCATGATGTTCCCATTACTGTTTCTGGTTAGGCAAGAAATACCACAAGCCAGCATGTTCTCTGGGAAAACCTGGAGGACCGAGCCCATATGTCAGCTGCAATCACATAGACATAGGGCTGCTTGTCCTTGTGCAAGTGCTGGTGCTTTCCCAGTTCGGTTGCTATCTGGTGTTCCAAAAGAAAGACGGACACAAACCCAGTTACTCCAGTAAAGAGGCAATGGCAGCAAAAGCAGAGATACCGCATCAATTCAAATCTAATTTAAAAATTAAGTTTTAAATGGGAAGTCTGTTGAAAAAAAGATCTATTTCAGTTCTTACAAGCGAGCATTTAAGAAGACTGAATAAACAAAAACTTTTTTTTTTCTTTTCAACTTATGACACATTTCTAAAAGTTTGGCAGGATAAACCCAGCAAGCCCGGCTGCATCTGAACATCTTTCAGTCCTTGCCTTTCACTTCTTATTGAGAACTGCAGTGGAAACTCAAGGCTGCTCGATGCAAGTCCTTTTGTTACCGCTTGTTGTTGTTGCAAAGTATAAAGAACAGAAGACCCAGACGGAGACCTTTTTTTTTTTTCCCCTTAATAACTGTATTATGTTGTCATTCAGCCTCGCAGCAGGGATGCTAAACTCTACTTTGAATTACTCGCATGTCACTCGCTCACATACCACATGCTGCTTTCTGAAGGAAAAAGAGCCTCCCAAACCCATCAAAGTGTGCATTTCTTTTGATGTGGGCAGCGTTTCCAGGCCTGCATTTCAGTGACAGATTAAGTCATTTGTGCAACGAACTCTGGCACAAGTATTAATACCTTGGTGCTTATTTTCTATACGCTTGTTCACTTGCATTGCCCCCGATGCCGATGACAGTATCAGCACATCCACGGTGCATTAGTGAGCATCTCAGCCACAGCAGAATCACTATTTCTGCCTTCCCCTTTCCCTCATTCCTTGCAAAATATCGCCCCAAACCATTGGGAGATATGGGTGAGTCATTGGGAGATTGGGTGAGTCATTCAAACGAATCCCAAATCTCCATGTAGAATTCAGTCAAACGGTTCAATTTCATCTTTTACATCAAAAGCATGCATAATTATGAAGATAAAGGTACACACAAGCCCAGATACGCTTAGAAGGACAGTGAACTTGAAACTACTTTGAGATAACTCTACTTTGCTTAGATCTGTTTGGCAATTGCCTTTTTTTAAAAGTCTATTGTAAAAAGGAAAAAAAAAGTGACAAAAAAATAGCAACCAGCTGCTTGTAAATCAATTGTTGTATTTCTTACATGTAGGAATGTTCTAAGTTTTCCCTGCTACAAAAGGCAATAGCACATCAACAGAGGAGCAGCCTCAGACCCCACGGGAATGGGGACAACTCTGGTGCAGCCAAGGAGGGATTTGGGGGGCAAATAGCTTTACCTCTCCGCATCTCACTTTTCCATGCCATAAAACAAGATTAGCAACACCAAGGTCCTTTTTTGAAGCACTGCATCATATCTACAACTTAAAGATTAAGGACAAAATAAAGCACCTCTGCTGGCCCTTCTGTATACTTCAAGTTATGAGGCAAGTATTTCGCTGACCTGAGGCTGATGTGATTTTCCTTGCACCAAATACAGGCTTCTTCTGAAGCAAGTGGTTTGGAGAACATGTGGCTGCAGGAGGAGAGAGGGATGTGCAGGCCCATAGCTTTTTGCCTGCTGCAATGGGATCTCAGTAGGGCTTGGCAAATTTGGGGAGGGGAAATAGTCTTTTACTGTGTCTGGGCCAGGCTTTACCCTAGGTAAGCATCTCTAACACATAAACTGCACCTGGAAATAAAGCTGCTGCTTCTTGCCAAAGCAACGACCTTTATGTTGAGTTTTCCAGAGCCTGGAAAAGAGCAGACCCCCAAGTAAAAATCCTGAGAGCTCCTGCTGCCAGCCACCCTGCAGCTCTCCCTGGGGAACCAACAAGCCATGCAGAGCCCGTGCTTGGAGATATAAAATCATAGAAATATAAAAATAATTTTCGAAGGCTGCAGTGCCCAGGGATGCCAGGAGGGAAGCAGGAGGAAGATGAGAGCCCAGCACTGAGGCTCCAGAGCTGCCCAGCGCAGGCAGCCAGGACAGGGGTGCAGGGATTCACATGGAGGCTGATGCCACCTGCTCTGGACCGAGCTTTATTTCAGAGTTTGCTCCTTGCCTTTGGGTCTATCACCTCTTCACTTCAGCCCACAGCACCGAGCCCGGCTAGGGCACAGCCTGCATCACGCTGCTGCGCAACATGTTCAATAACAGCCCCATAAAGGTGAAGGTCTGGGGAGCCGGTGCCACAAACGCACATTTTCTCTTTTAAAATGTGAAAGAAAATGACCTGGGAAATGCCTTCTGTAAATGGACTAGATGTACTAATGCATTTGGTCTATGGCGAACGAGAGTGCCTAAAATTGAAGGTCTGTCAGTTTTCTCATTATAAACCGTACAGTTAGAGCTTTATTTCTCAGCTGCAAATAGCTGTAGGCTGGAACTTGGCAACATGATCTTGCACAAGAAGTGCATTTGTATTTTCTGAGCCTTTTTTTTTTTTTTTGGCCCATTTTTGTAATATGAATAAGTTAAAAACAGCAGCCTGCTGTTAGAAATGCTTTTTTTCCATCCTTATGTAACTGAGAAGAGCCGACAGCTCGTATTTAAAGATGAACTGCACTGGTATTTCTGTTTTTACCTGACCCCTCAAGGATTTTAACATAGCTTTGGCAGTGAGAAAATAGAGCCATGGGCTAAGCCTTTGCTGTCAAAGGGAAAAAATAAAAGAGCAATAAATTCCTTCCCAAAGCAGTATATACACACCCTGGCCAGGTATGACACTTTCCCTGTGATTGTACAGTGCTGTCCGTGTTAAACTGACAACCTGCCCCATAGAAATCCATGCCTGCAGCTCAGCCGTCTGTCTGTCCGGGTCACTAAACCCACCCCAGGGATTCCCGGCAGCACCAGCAAAATCTGACGTACAAAATTGCAGGTGGGAGATGTGTGTGGCAAAAAAAAAAGTTTTATGTCAACAGCACTAAGGCAAACCACATTACTGGCTTTGCTGTGGCTCTTACCTTATTCCGTCTCCGTCCTCTAGTGGAAAATCTCTCTGCAAAATGTGGATGTGGGCCTGGCCCTGCATCACTCCTAGACTGTGTGTGTCCATTTTTTTTTTCCTTGGTCCCCATTTACGGAGGATTCTTGGATGGTTTTTCTCCCATGGAGCCTGTTTTCAGTTACTATGGGGAAATTTGCAGATCTTTGCTTTTTCCTGACAATTCCTTTGATCTTCTTTCAGGAGGTGAGGTGAATTGTTCTGCCCAAATTTATATGTTCCGGGGATTGGAATCACTTTCATGGGCCCATTCTGGGATCTGGAGGCCGTTCCCCGGCAGCAAACCCACAGATGGGGTGAGTTTTCTCAAGGAAGTTCATTTTTATGTTAAATACCTGATTTTGACCTGTGGATCCCCTTGAAAGCTTTCCCAATTGGGAAAGCCCATATGAAACTCTGATACACAGTCCAACAGCCCTTGCTTTTCTGCATTTCTCCCCTGTGTATTATAAAACTGTATTGAAGAGGAATGGAACTTTTCAGGATGATGTTGTATCCCCTCAGAAATGCCAGTTTACCTGGGCTGAAACAGTGGGCAAGCCCACACCAAATTCCCTGGTCAGGAAAAAAGCACAAAACATCAAAGGAGGAGCTTCCTTCCTGGCGCTTGAAATGACACACTTTGACTTGCCAGGGTGAAGGCATTTCACCTTGAGGTTTACCCACATTGTTTATTTTTACCTTTTTCTCTCTTTTTCCACTTCGGCCAGCGGATCGATGCCCAATGTCTTACGACTTTTTGGTCTTAGCAAAACCCTGCAGCAGGTAGATCCCCTGCTGAATTCTCCTCCATCATTTGAAACCAAGAGCCTCCCCTGAACTTCAGAGGAGGTTTCATCAAAAGCTCATCATTTAGGTCATCAACCTGCATCAGAAGGATGCAGAGGGTTATGCCTGCTTGGTCCTGTGCATCTCTGATGCAAAGCTTCTAATCACTCCTTACTCACACAAATTGAAATTTGAACTTCAGCTCAAAGTAGAGCAGAGTAGAACCTCATCCAAGTAGAGCTTATCTCTACTTGGATGTATTTTCTGCTTGTCTTCTTCTACTGTATAAACTCCTCTGCTTCTCTGTGGTCTAGTTACTCTGTAGGGAGTAGGAGGCTCTTTGTGCAAAGCTGGATTTGCAGCCAGCGGTTCATTATTGTCACCTCCGCTGCACAAGAGGGACGTTTCCTATGGGAAGACAGTGGGTTAATCTCTCACTGCAGGTACCTCAGAGTAAAACCCTGAAAATACCCTGTCTCTGAAGACTGCCAGCCAAGCAGGTGTAAGGAGACCATGATCAGCACGGACTCCAGTGATAAACTGAACATTTACCTGTCAGTTATTAGTAACTTATCAGCACAGAAATTTCATTTTCTCAGTGCTGGCAGAATATCATATTAAAACATTTAATGAACAATGACAAAAATTTTACTCTCTGCTATGGTAGCCTGCAATGTGCATGAGATAACATAGCAATAAAAAAATCACCCCCCGAACTTCTGGCATGCGAAAAGGTGAGAGATAACTGTGGGAAGCACCTGGAAGTAGGAAAATGGGGCTATATGTGTTCAGAGGTTTGCGTGCAGAAGCCTGAAGCTCTGCATCCACTCCAGGGAGCCAGCACTAACACGGGCAATCCTGAGAGTTTTTATTTCAAGAAATGCGTTTTCTAACTTCAGTCATTTAGGGAAAAATCTACCCGGTGCTATGACCGAGTCTTCACCTTGGGACAGAAGGTGTTTTGGGGGTGTTTCCCAAGAAAGCAGCAGCAGCGGGTGCTGAGCAGGGGACGATGCCTCGACACAGCACAGCCCTGCCTGGCTCTCCGGCACCGGCAGGAGAACATAAAGCACTTGCTCTTCTTCCCAGTGCACATGGGTAAAACATCAATGCTTGGAAACGACTAATTACCCTGCCTTTGCGCAATCCCAAGGACGGTTTCAAAGCGAACCGCGGGGGATTGCTGATAGCTCCCAGACCCCAGTATTTTCAGATGAAGAGGCAAGCGGCGACGCTCGGAGCAGGACGCCCGCCGCGGCGCCGCGTCCCCGCCACCTCGCGACAAGGGGACACCACTGCAGACCCCCAGCCCCATGGCCCCGTTGGGCACCCTGCGGCGTGTCTGCACCCAGCGCTCTGCGCTTGGAATGTCTTTGGAATTTGTCTTTGGAATGACTTTGGAATGCCACAGGCAGCACAGCCCCTGGGGACAGCCAGGGCGCAGCGGGAGCTGCCGTCCCCACCAAAGCACCAAGGGGGTTTTCGGTGTTCAGCTCTGTGGTCCCTCCCCGATAGAGCTCTTGGCCACTTGAGAGGGGCAAAAAGTAGGTTAGCCAAGTTCTTTTTTAATGTTGTGGGGTTTTTTTCTTCTCTTTTCCAGACTTACCTGATATTTTTGGTGTGTAGCCATCCACCCGCGGATGGAGAGGCTCCTCCTGATCTGCCTGCTGTCACTCTGGGGAGATGGGTGTATTGGCATTTCTGGTTTTGATCTTTGCTTTGTAGAGGTGCAGATCATAATAATTTTCCAGTGCTAAGGGCATGCTACAAAATATCAGCACAGGAAATCAGAGCATCAAAGGCAGAGTGGCTAAGGCCAAATCAAGGTAGAACACAAATCCACTGCCATTCCCTGCACTGGGCACTGGCTGGCTCCATCAGACCTCAGCAAGATCGTAGGGAAAATACTGCAGAAGAGACCAAGCGAATGTAAAGAACAAATGGTAAAAACACTGCTGAAAGGATTAACTCTGCTGTACAACATGATGCTCCGCTCTCCACAGGTACCTTGTAACAGGCTGATTTCATCACCTGTGAGAAGTGAGAAGACTAAATGGGTGATACTAAGGCCCTAAAAGTTACCACCTAAACTAAAGAAGAAACAAGAAAGTGGCCTATGTATTGGAGACTAAGGAAAGACAGAGGGTAAAATAAAAAGGTGACTTGTCCCTGCACTTTTCAGTGGCGGCAGACTCCATGGAAAATTATATTCATATAGCATAACGCAGATTCCCTATCTGATCTGTGTTCAGGTGCATAATAAGAGTCCCAGACACTGGGTGTAGTGCTGGAGACAGGGAAACTGGACCTGAATGGGAGGTTCCAGCCTGAGATTCCAGACAAAGCATATAAACACAGAAATTCAGTAACATAAAATACAAAATAAATTAGTTGAATATTTTTTAAAAAGCCAAGAAATAAAAGCATGAGAGACATTCTTTTAGCTGGATACTGCTAATCGCCCATGAAGCCGGGTCCTCTTGGACAATGCCATGGCATTTTTATGCAGTCAGTGGGTTTGGGATCAAATCCCAGAAGGGAATGCAGTCTTCCAGCTGTTTACTGACCCGTTGCCAGGTTGTTTTATGCCTGCACACTGCAACCACCAAGATTTTTAGTGCAAGAATCTAAGGGAAACGAGAACCCCAGGAAATGCAGGGTCTGCAGCTCTTTCATTTCGCTGGGCAGCACTGCCATGCTGGAAAGCAGGATTTTGCTTGAGGGACTGGGAAGACATGTGGGGAAAGAAGGCTAGAATCATTTTCCTTTATCATACTCACCTTTTAGGCAATGTCTATCTCTTGTAGAGAACGTATCGCTTCAGAAATCATCTTGAGAAAACCAAAACAGCTAGTCAGTAGGAAGGCTGCAGATAGGTAGATTTGTTGGAAACCATGCAAGCAGAAGCTCTTATCCATCACAACAAGGATGGACGGACCCCAGGCAATGAGAAGAGCATGCTTAAAGTGCAGACCCACTGAACAACTTATATGATTTTTTAATTTAGCTCTGCAGTCTCTCCGTTACAGTCTGCTTGAAGAAATAGCTAAATCTTGGATAGCGGAAAAGGTATTTTATTTCACACCTAAATCCTCACCTATGGATTTACTGCTGTTGCTTATGCAAAAGAAGAGTCACGCTTGCTGCAGAGGAATCAAAATGCCAGGTGAGCTTTACCTACAGGACAAAAATCCCAGTGGATAAATCAGCATAGACAACAGTACATTGGAAAGAACTCATCCTCCCAAAGTCTGTCCAGCATTAATTTGCTCCTGTAGCTTTGTACCTCAATCATTGCGGTGTCATTCTGATGTATCAAAGCAGGCACCCAGTCAGCTTTAAGCACATGTTTAGATGGCCTCTTATTTAGCAATCACAGCAGCACCACGATTGAAGAGTGATTCCAGAGAGACTTCCCACTCACTGGAGCTGGCAGGCCACTTCCCACTTACACTGCTAAGTAAGTCCCTCGTGCTGGGAGTACTGTTGAAAGCCTTCTTGAACCTTTAACCAGCAGAAAAGGGCCTGCTTGGAGAGCTGGTGTTTGAAAGCCTGTCAGAACCCATTTAAACACGATGCTATTCCGGCACAAAGTAGGAGCAGGAAAGCCACAGACAGACTGGTACTTCTGAGAGTCCCCTATGCATCTTAGCTACATTAAGACAAGCATCTGAAGAGAAACACATCTGCCCTGAAGAGGTAGTTCAACAGCTCCTTGACAGGGTAACTGATTAAAATAGTCCTTATACGGAGGGTAAAACCAAGTTACAGGAGGTTCTTCTCAACCAAGCAGCAAGAACCTATTCATCCGCTGTTGTGGAAGGATCAAATAACTATTGATGCAGTGTGTGATATCCATAGGAAAAGGAGCAGCAGAAAAGAAGAGAATGGGCATCAGAAGGAGGGCAAGACACAGAAAGGTTGCTGAGGCTCTGTGATTGCATACAAGAAGTATGTCGCAGAGTTGGGGACAAAGAGAGCAGCCCCTCCATGGCAGTGACATCCAGGAAAGGCCACATCACCTCCTCCAAGGGTCCAAACTGCGAGTGTCTCTTGAGCTGAAGCCCAAAGGCACGTTGCAAGGGCATTTATGTGTAGTAAAACTAGAGCCTGAAGAGCGAGCAGACACGGATCCTGTTATTCTCAGCTGTAGGGTGGGTGGATTCACACCCCGTTGGCTTTGAGGACAGTGACAAGATTTTAAAGCCCTGTCAACAGCGGCGGCATTTGCTAAGACCTTCCTGCCACTGCTCAGGTTTGCAAGCCGGAGGGGGATCAGCTACGAGCAAGGATTTAACACCGTGGCAATTACACCTTGTACATCAGACCGGGGCCCGATGACACAGCGCTAAAAACGCCAGCGGCAAGTGGCAACCTATCTGAGGGCTCTGAGTGTTGCAAACGAGATGGGATTTAGCCTGTCCCACAATATTGCGCACTTTCACCTTTTGCAAGATGACTAGAGTCTTTAAGAAGAGGAACGACGCTTGGAAAGACTCTTACTGTGTGTGTAAAATATCTCCAAGGAAGAGGAAAATTCTACCCAACACCTCTGAAAATGCTGGACAAGAGTACTGCAGACATACTTTGCCAGGTATGATGATTTAGGAGTAAATATATGTAATATAGTTAGACTAAAATATATGTAATATATTTATAATATACAGGCGTAAAGTATGCATAATATATCTATTATATACTACATATATTTAATATAAATATATGCAGGGTGCTTATGTATATTTATAATGCAGAAGTAAATTCTAGGCACATACACATCCTCCATGAAGCAAGACCCCTCTTTTCTCACCAGTCTTTCCTCCGTGAGGGTTTATCTATCCAGCAGATGGCAACAGCAGACCGGGCTGTACAGCGTTTGCAGCGTTGGGGCTCTGCACACCCATCGCTGCAGCACGAGCGGTGCCGAGAGCCGCAGCGCAAAGCCTGGAGCTCCCACGTCCTGATCTGCTTGCGTTTGCAGGCGCTGACACAAGCCCTCTGCATTTTAAAAGGCGTAAGGGTACACCTCTCCCCAGATGAGCATAGCTTAACTACGGCGTTTTCTGCTAGAAAAAGAAAATAAGAAAAAGCAGTGAAAGAAGCAATCAGGTTCAGAACACAATACAGATTTGTCCCCCAAAATAGGGGGTAATTGGCCAGCCCTATTTCAAAGCACAGCTCTTGGCACACGGGCCAAGCTCTATTCACGTTCTTTTCATTGCTCCCGAGCTACCCGAAACAGCTGCTCCTCAGAAGTGCTGGTTTTTGCCTCCAAAAGAGGCAAAGAAAAAAAGATGAAGAAGAAGAAATAGAGAAAGAAAAAGAAGAGAAAAAGAGGAGGAGGAGAAGGAAGAGGAAGTGATATAGGAAGAGGAAGAAGATGGAAATGAAGATGAAGATGATGATGAAGATGAAGAAGACAAAGTCAAAGAAGATGAAAAAGAGGAAGAAGATGAAGAGGAACAATAAGAGGAAGAGGAAAAGAAAGAGGAAGGGGAAGCGGAAGAGGAAGAAGATGAAGTTGAAGATGAAGACGATGAAGAAGAAGATGAAGAAGAAGAAGAAGAAGGAAGATGAATGGGAAGAAGATGAAGAATAGGAAAATGGAAGGAAAATGAGAAGAAGAAGAAGAAGATGAAGATGAAGAAGAAAATGAAGAAGAAGATAAAGAACAGGATGAAGATGAAAAAGAAGAAGATGAAGAATAGGATGAAGATGAAGAACACAAAGAGAAAGAAGTGGAAGAAGAGGAGGAAGAAGAGAAAGAGGAAGAAGAAAAGGAAGAGGAAGAGGAAGGGGTACCAGAAGAGGAAGAAGATGAAGTTGAAGATGAAGACGATGAAGAAGAAGATGAAGAAGAGGATGAAGAAGAGAAAAAGGAGGAAGAAGAGGAAGATGAACAGGAAGGGGTATAGGAAGAGGAAGAAGAAGATGATGAAGATGAAGATAAAGATGAAAATGAAGAAGAAGATGAAGAAGAAGATGAAGAAGAAGATGAAGAAGAGGAGGAAGACAAAGAAGAGAAAGAAAAAGAAGACAAAAAAGGAGGAAGAAGAGGAAGAGGAAGAAGAAGAGGAAAAGGAAAAGAAAGGTGTAAAAGATGAGGAAGAATAGGAAAATGAAGATTAAGAAGAGGATGAAGATGAAGAAGAAGATGAAGAGGATGAAGACGAAGAAGGCAAAGACAAAGAAGACGACTAAGAGGAGGAAGAAGAGAAAGAGGAAGAAGAAGAGGAAGAGGAAGATGAAGGCGTATAAGAAGTGGAAGAATATTAACATGATTAAATTGAATAAGAAGATGAAGAAGAGGATGAGGACGAAGAAGAGAAAGATGAAGAAGAGGAGGAAGAAGAGAAAGAGGAAGAAGAAGAGGAAGAGGAAGAGGAAGGGGTACCAGAAGAGGAAGAAGATGAAGTTGAAGATGAAGACGATGAAGAAGAAGATGAAGAAGAGGATGAAGAAGAGAAAAAGGAGGAAGAAGAGGAAGATGAACAGGAAGGGGTATAGGAAGAGGAAGAAGATGATGAAGCTGAAGATAAAGATGAAGATGAAGAAGAAGATGAAGAAGAGGAGGAAGACAAAGAAGAGAAAGAAAAAGAAGACAAAAAAGGAGGAAGAAGAGGAAGAGGAAGAAGAAGAGGAAAAGGAAAAGAAAGGTGTAAAAGATGAGGAAGAAGAGGAAGAGGAAGGCGTATAAGAAGTGGAAGAATATTAACATGATTAAATTGAATAAGATGATGAAGAAGAGGATGAGGGCGAAGAAGAGAAAGACAAAGAAGATGAAGAAGAGGAGGAAGAAGAGAAAGAGGAAGAAGAAGGGGAAGAAGAAGAAGAAAAGGAAGAAGAAGAAGAGCAAGAAGAAGAGGAAGAAGATGAAGATGAAGATGAAAATGGTGATGAAGATGAAGATGAAGAAGAGGATAAAGACAAAGAAGACAAAGACAGAGAAGATGAAGAAGAGGAGGAACAAGATGAAGATGAAGAAGAAAATGAAGAAGAGAAGGAAGAGGAGGTAGAGAAAGAAAAAGAAGACAAAAAAGAGGAGGAAGAATAAGAGGAAGAAGAAGAGGAGGAGGAAGAGGAAGAGGAAGAGAAAGGTGTATAAGATGAGGAGGAAGATGATGAAGATGAAGATGATGATGAAGATGAAGATGAAGAAGAGGAAGAAGAATGAAAGCAAGAAGAAGAGGAAGAAGATGAAGATGAANAAGATGAAGAAGAGGAGGAACAAGATGAAGATGAAGACGAATAAGAAGAAGATGAAGAAGAGGATGAAGATGAAGAAGACAAAGACGAAGAAGATGAAGAAGAGGAGGAACAAGATGAAGATGAAGAAGAAAATGAAGAAGAGAAGGAAGAGGAGGTAGAGAAAGAAAAAGAAGACAAAAAAGAGGAGGAAGAATAAGAGGAAGAAGAAGAGGAGGAGGAAGAGGAAGAGGAAGANGAGGAAGGGGTATAAGAAGAGGAAGAAGATGAAGATGAAAATGGTGATGAAGATGAAGATGGAGAAGAGGATAAAGATGAAGAAGACAAAGACAGAGAAGATGAAGAAGAGGAGGAACAAGATGAAGATGAAGACGAATAAGAAGAAGATGAAGAAGAGGATGAAGATGAAGAAGACAAAGACGAAGAAGATGAAGAAGAGGAGGAAGAAGGAAAGAGGAAGAAGAAGAGGAAGAGGAAGGGGTATATGAAGAGGAAGAAGAGACTGATGAAGATGAAGATGATGATGAAGATTAAGATGAAGATGAAGATTAAATTGAACAAGAAGATGAAGAAGAGGATGAGGACGAAGAAGAGAAAGACAAAGAGGATGAAGAAGAGGAGGAAGAAAAGAAAGAGAAAGAAGAAGAGGAAGAGGAAGAGGTAGGGGTATAAGAAGAGGAAGAAAATGAGGATGAAGATGGTGATGAAGATGAAGATGATGAAGAGGATAAAGACGAAGAAGACAAAGACAAAGAAGACAAAGAAGAGGAGGAAGAAGAGGAAGAGGCAAAGGAATAGGAAGAGGATCAAGATGAAGATAAAGATGACAGATNGAAGAAGATGAAAATGAAGATGAAGAGGAAGAGGAAGATGAAGATGGTGATGAAGAAGAGGATGAAGACAAAGAAGACAAAGACGAAGAAGATGAAGAAGAGGAGGAAGAAGAGAAAGAGGAAGAAGAAGAGGAAGGGGTATACAAAGAGGAAGAAGAGGCTGATGAAGATGAAGATGATGATGAAGANAAACTTGAAGATGAAGAAGAGGGTGAAGAAGTGGATAAAGATGTAGAAGACAAAGACGAAGAAGAGGAGGAAGAAGAGGANATGCTCTGCAGCAGCTCACAGGTGCTACCAGCATCTGCGGATGGAGGACACCGAGATGCCACCGTCGGTTCCACCTCCCTCTGCCCGGGCCTTTGGCAGCACCTGGGAGTGATATTTAGGAATCACCTTCTCCACACGTTTTTTTTCTAATAAAAACTATGAGAGTGCTATTGCTTTTAATAAAGACCAGTGCTGTTCTCTGCGCTTGCGAAGCAGAGCACAAACGGACCTTGAAAAGATACAACACTGGGAAAATGGACAGCTAAAGGNATGAAGATGAAGATGAAGATGAAGATGGAGATGGTGATGAAGATGAAGAAGAGGATAAAGATGAAGAAGACAAAGACAAAGAAGACAAAGAAGAGGAGGAAGAAGAGGAAGACGAAGAAGAAGAGGAAGAGGTAAAGGAATAGGAAGAGGATCAAGATGAAGATAAAGATGACAGATGAAGGTAAAGCCTAGAGCTGTGGGATGAAGATAAACCCCTAGAGCTGTGGGCTCAGCCCTTGGCCTGCAGGAAGGTGCTCTGCAGCAGCTCACAGGTGCTGCCAGCATCCGCGGATGGAGGACACCGAGATGCCACCATCGGTTCCACCTCCCTCTGCCCGGGCCCTTGGCAGCACCTGGGAGTTATATTTAGGAGTCACCTTCTCCACATGGTTGTTTTCTAATAAAAACTATGAGAGTGCTATTGCTTTTAATAAAGACCAGTGCTGTTCTCTGCGCTTGCGGAGCAGAGCGCAAATGGACCTTGAAAAGATACAACACCGGGAAAATGGACAGCTAAAGGCTCCGGCTTTAGGTGTTTGCTTACGCCGAAGCACAGGCCAGATTCAGGTGAAAATGACCATTTGGGAGTAATATGAAGCTTGCAGAGCATGAGAGAGGCTGTAAATGGCCATGCATGACAGCTGATAGTCTTCGGGAATAAAAAATGTGGAAAGAATTAATTTGCAAGGAACCTCCCACAGAGATTTTACAAGGCAGGGGGAGGGAAGGCCTCAGAGCAGTAGCAAAAACCATGCTTCAGTGGGATCTAAGCTAGCAATTTGGCAGTCCGGCTGTACATAACTCAGTTTTCATCAGAATCAGCGATCAGCCACTGCCAAGCTGGCACCAGATGGGCTGAGGGGGGCACACAGCAGCAGGAACCATCAACCCCTTGTTTGATAGATGGTAGCCCCTGGTCTCCCAACTTCATCCATCCTCAGCAGTTCTCTGAGCTGGTTCTCAAGAAAAGGTTGATGTAGCAACAGAGGCTGTAAGTAACTAAATGCAAGAACTACCATAATTCTCCTACCATCAGTAGACACAAAAAAATGTTAAAACATACCGACGTCTGCCACATCACAGCACACAGATATTGCCTTTAATTGCCTAAAATGAGGGCTTTTCAGGAGTTCTCTTGCTCTCCTAATGAGGACTGCATGGTCTCTTTGAACTGGCTACAGACTTGAAAGTTTTCGTAAACAAGGATTCTTTGTACCATTCCTGGTAAGAGCTTGTCCAGGCAGATGCCTTCTTCCTCCTGAGGTTTTCACTACTATTTGATTTCTCTCTCTCTCTTTTAAACATATATATATATATATAATCTGAAGCATTTCATAACATGATGGACAAGAACCTAGAAGTATTTAGCTTGACTGCACATTGGAACTGCAGATAGAATGGATCCTTGAAAATCACTGCCATTCTCAAGGCCACCACCATTGTGTCCTTAGGTCTTAATCTTTACAGCATACATTTTTGAGAGGTCCTGTCTAACAGTCTCGATGCATAAAGACCTCAAGTTCTGTAAGAGCTTGTCTGTATACTGGGATATCCCTGCAAGCTGCCAGGGATAAGCAGCTTGCCTGGACTGCTGTTCCGGTGAGAGTCATGCACACCGTAGAGAGGAAAGGAGAGAAATAGTGGGGAAAGGAGTAGGAGGAGTATGATGACAGCCTATGAAGTGCCAGGTGTCACTGAAATGCACTGAAGAGCGAATTTACTCCTTAAAGGTCTCCATCATGACATATAAAACACTGAATACTTGCAGATCTAGCAGTGATAATCTGGCAAGGTGCCCTGGGGCATATCTCACATTTAGACTTATTTGTCTCCTCTTACATTGCTCTGTTCTCCACTCTTACAGTTAATCACCAAAGGCAACCAAGCCATAACAGTAAGACCTCTCTACCTGCTTGCTCTCATTTAGCTCCAAGCAGGGACCTCTTTCCTTTCTGGAGGCTTCAGAAACAAACTTCAGGCTCTCTTGAAGACTACCTCCTCCCAGCTCTCATCACATATACTGATGACCTGCCCAGATCTTCTAATGCACACAGTGCAGCAGGCCTGGGATGCTCATAAAGCATGTTGTCCATTCGAGCTACTGTAATAACTAGGAGGAAAGAAAAGGTTGATTAGAGATCAGGAATAGCATGGCATCACGAACATAACACCCCTAGCCATGGATGAAGCATAGATGAACCCTCTTTAAAAAGTTAAAGCAGCTGGGGTTGGTGCATTAGTTATTCTTATCATTTATATTAGTGCTGTGCGTGTTTGCTAGGCAAACAGGGATTTTTGCCTGAAATCTGTGAACATTCACTTGTGGGCAGCTTCGAGCACCAAACTGATCTGGGACATAAGACACATCAGCATAATGAGCTGGAGTAAAACGGTCTGCTAGAGAACAATATTTTGAAAGATTTAAAATGTTTGGGGAAAGAGCTGGCAAAGTGATCCATCCCCCTCTTTCCACCATGAGGTAACCTAGCATCAAGCACCGGCTTCTACAACAAAATCTGGCATATTCCAGGTTTACCACATTATGTCTCCCAATCTGCTTTCTTCGCCTCTTTCTCCCTCAAGTGTTGAGGATGCATTGCATTCTCTACTGTTCTAAGAAAAAAAAACAGAACCCTTTGCCAATATGCTCCTTACTCTGGGTTATTTTTAAATCCCTGCAAATCTTGTGCTTTCTTCTGCGGCCAATGCCTATTGTTTATGGAAGCAGCTCCAATTTTACTTTCTATAAGGAGAAAAAAAAATCCATGTGCCGCCTCAAAAGCGCTCCGAGGATCGCATTGTTCTCCCGCATTGTTTTGCTCACAGAAAGGAATTCTTTGGGACCGCAGAGGCACTGAGCTCCCTCGTCCGCTCGCTTGCCCCCCTCTGCGGCTTTCCAGCTTTGACCTTTCTTGGCCGAGGCCGGTGGGTTATTTTGGGCCGTGTTTCCCTGCCGATTGTTCCGTGTTTCCGCCGGCGCGGCTTTCGCCATGGAATGGGTCCAGGCACCGCTCAGATGCTGAGATCCAACACCAGCTTCCTTGGTACTCCAGGCCATGAGGGTCACGGTGAGACCCATGTGCAAGCCTGATCTTCAGAGCTGATGCTCTTTTCTGAAACCAAATTGGAACAAATGTCACCAGGCATAAGCACTTTCTCCAATGCAAAGTCTTTACCTCAATATCACTAACTTTTTGCTCAGGGCAGAAAACCATTTTTCTCCCAATCTGTAGGAACAGGGCCTGAAATATTTTGTATTTGTAATAGTGAACCCTCCTGAGAAGCAAGAGCATGAGGAATTTCAAGGGCAAGTCCCATAGTTGATCAAAAATCTAATACTGTCTTGAAACACAAATCTCTTCACTTCTTTAAGTGGGAAGGAGAAAAGTCGAGACCCTTCAGGACAGGTGAGCCAGCATTTTTTGAGAGAGCAAAACTAAACTGCAAACTCCTGATTTACTTTGCTGAATGAGCTCATCATCTTCAGTGCTCTATATTGTCACTCAACCTGGCAAGGAACTGGAGCAAAAAAAACCAAATTGGTACTTCTCAAATACATTTAACAGCAAAACATTTATATTTCGACTCCTTGAGGACTGCAGCGGGCCTGGGAATCTGGAACTCCCAAGAAACATACTTTGTTTTAGAAACAACACATTCTGGTGTATCGATAATAAAATATTCTTAGAATTCCCAGTTCACAGGGAATATGGAAGCTCTTCATCTTAGTCTGACGCAGGGTACAACCCAGCTGTGAAAAGTCAATATTTCCTGTGAACCTGAAACCCTGTTTTTCAGCCCAAGCCTGTCAAGACCCCTTGCATGTCCAAGGCAGGGAGAGAATTAGTGGAGCCTTTTAGGGAATCCTTGCATTTTAAAGTGGTTTATATTTCAAAGAATTCAAACTTGGACAGATCGTATTCTTTTGCCCAAAGTATTTGCAAAAATTATTAAGTGTCTTTCCCTCTAGTTATTTCCATCTGTCATTGAATCATGGGTGAAAAACAAATGTCCAGATTTTAAACAATACTTAGCTTTTGTTCATATTATATTTACTTCCATTTGTAACTTGGTAAGCTTCACAGGACAGATAAATGAAAAGAAGCTGACTTGGATGTGTCCAATTTGTTGCTGTGCACTTATTTCCCAGTGAGTTGTGTTGGGAGAGTAAGAGCTTCTCTCAGTCAAAGTCTGAATACAGTCTACCTGCACAGGGGGAGCTCTAAATAATTAAGTACAAAAAAAAGAATGAAAAACCCCAGAATCCTCCAAGCTGAGCGCACTTGCTACTATATTCAGAAGCAGAGTGCAAGACAGATGAAAGGGGACCAAAAAAGAAAAAAAACCTGAAATTTCAAAACATTTTCTAATAGTTGAGGCAAAATGAAAAATTAAATCCAAAGGAAATTTTGCAGCAGCAAATACTTTTTATATAAAAGTCTGTGTTTCGCAAGAGAAATGTTTAAGGCAGAAGTGTTGGCCTGTCTGTAGCTGCTACCAGCTGTGAGCTGGGCAGCAAGAAGGTGTTGTGGCAAATTGCCCTGCCTCCATCTCCTGAGCACGGCTTTTAAAGGAGCTGGCCTATGTCCCGGGAGCAGCAATGTCACGTTTGTGATTTGAAAAATGGAATGCGCTTCATGTAAGAAAAGGGGTTCCTCAGCCCAGCCATCCTGCTTCTGGTGCCCACACGAGCTCCTCCTGAACTACTTCAACAACGTACTTTGTGGTGGCTGGAGTGAAATATTTCCTTTTTTTTTTTTTTTTTNCATGGCCCATGTTTTTTTAATTTGTGCCTATAGATAGCACTTTTTGCTCCTAACCAATAATTTGTGCTTCAGAAAGATGCTAGCTCAGATTAAAGGTAAATACTTGTATACTCCTTTCGTGCTATTACATACATGCTATTTGTGTGTGCTTGTCTACCCCTCTATGCAGCAGAATATAAAGGCACACACTTATGTCTGTAACAAANATAGATAGGACTTTTTGCTCCTAACAAGTAATTTGGGCTTCGGAAAGATGCTAGCTCAGATTAAAGGTAAATACTTGTATACTCCTTTCGTGCTATTACATACATGCTATTTGTGTGTGCTTGTCTACCCCTCTATGCAGCAGAATATAAAGGCACACACTTATGTCTGTAACAAAAGATATGTCTGTGCACACTTAGGGGCTGTCCAGGCACTGTACTTAGATGCTCGTTATGTGAAATATGGATGTTATTTTAAAATCTTTATCAAGTTTCTAAAAATCATGAAAGCACCTGCCTTGCTTAAGCATCTGTCATGAGAAATCCTCTCTGCACTCGTTTTATCTGGGAGTGTGTATACCCAAAACTGCTCGTGTGACACACGGTTATCCAAAGCATTGCAGAGTTTATTCTGAACTATCAGCTTCTCCCTTCATCCCTTCTTTTAAGCAGCTCAACACAACTTCCCACTCTCTTATTGATCCCTCTCCCTGACACACTTCTATTTCCCTTCCTAGCAAGGGAAAAATGATTTGTATGCAGTCATCAGCCACCCTATTGATGCAGTGGCAAGGGAGCTCTGAGGAAAAGCTGATTTACCCATCCTTGGGTATCCTTCATGCTCAGTTGCAGCCCGAGTGGCAGAGAAGTTGGGGCCATGCTGATTTACATGAGTTGAGCACTCATATAAACTCATTTACATGAGTTCATCTTAATTAAGGTTTTTTTTTTTTTTCTTTTTTTTTGTTTTTGCAATAGAGAGAAAACTAAAGCTAGACAGTGCACTGGTCATAGCTTCATGACAACAGTAAGGTTGACATTTACTTTGCTGTATAGCTGAAGACTGTCTTTTCAAAAATAGACTATTATCGGCTATGTGATTGCATGCCTATATACATAAAAAAGAAGATTAGCATCTCGCATACATACCTTCTGTCCAGTGTTATTCTTATCTGGTTAGGCACTGCTCTGAGACATGAGCTGCGAGAAATGTAGCTGTTGAATCAAAGGAAAAGTCAAGAAAGCGATTTGGAGGGCACATCTTTCCAGCAGTTCTTCGGGTCTTTCAGTTCAAAGACAGTTTAAACAGTTTTAATACTGTTTGCTATCACTCTTTGGTGTCTTTCTCCTTTCCCATGAGCACACATTAAAGGAAGCTCTGCAGATAACCAGCCCGTCTCCTCTTTTCCATGCTAGCCCTGCGTCCCTTGAACAGAGGATACACTTAAGTCCTAGCTCAGCCCCATCACTCTGAATTCCCTCTTTTTGTTGCTCTACGCTTATAACTTGCAGTGAACCAATCTCAAAAAGACTAGAAATCTGGCTTGGATAGGCAAGTGCACGTTTGAAGTTTAGTCTTCAGTTTTAAGGGATCGGGTTCACTGCAACAAGCACATGAGTTGTGTGCATGAGATGTGCATGACCAAAGGCTTTGGCATTCCTCAGACACAGGAGCAGCTGATAACTGCATCTCCTAGGAGCAACCAACATGGTTAGCGCGCCCTAAATATAAACAGGCAAAGGGTGTTCAGCAGGACTGAAGTGCCAGTGCTGTACAGATGGTGGCCTTACAAGAATGACAACAGGCATCCTCCTCGAAGGGCTGGTACCTCAAGCCGAAGGATAATGTCCTCTGGGCTGCAGGGTGCACTCTTAGGCCACCCTCCTGATGAGATAGTGCTATTCTTGCTGCAGTCACTTATTTGCTGTTTAATCACATTTGTTAGCACTTTAAAAAACAACCTTTCCATACGGGTAGATCAGCTCCAGAAACTGGCCCTCGCTGTGTTGGTTTCACAGAGAAAGCTGGCAGGAGATTCAATCCTGCTGCCTGCTCCATAGAGCAAAACCAGCTGTGGTCTGGGATCTCTAGCATCTCTCCTTTTACACACCTACCTATTGCACTCTTCTCCATAAGTGTCAGGAGCACTTTCCTGCTTTGCTGCCAGATACAATGGCNCAGGAGATTTAATCCTGCTGCCTGCTCCATACAGCAAAACCAGCTGTGGTCTGGGGTCTCTAGCATCCTTCCTTTTACTTACCTATTGCACTCTTCTCCATAAGTGTCAGGAGCATTTCCCTGCTTTGCTGCCAGATACAATGGCAGGACAGAAAATAGTTCTGATGGCAAACAAAAACACCTCTACTTTTCATGTAAAATCGAATGCTAGCCGATAACACGGTTGCATACAACAGGAAGACTTCCCATATGAAACATTTCCGACTAAAACTTGTGCTGTTTGGATAAAAACTTGCTTTGTCAGAAAAAAAATTCTCACTGGGACTCCAAAGGGTCTGGTTTTCAAAGAGGAGAAGAGCAGTGTGTAAGTGCTTGGGGGTGTGCATGGGGGGATGTATGTGTATATATATACACTTATACATATACACACATGTTCCTGCATGCAAGGCAAGTTTTTAGTGCAAGAACCTGGAGCTTTTTGGAGCACCCGGGCTGTAGGAGCAATGCAGTAAAGCCTCCTTCCCCAGGCTGGCAGTGCCAGGCCTCAGGAGCGGGTGCTCGTGCAGCACTCGGCCTCTGGCACGAGAAGGTGCCGTGAAAGTTCAAAGCGTTGCTGTTACGGAGCACCGGCGCGGCGAGGCGGGGAAATATCAAAGCTTTCCTCTCCCGCCGGCTCGGCCTTATCTCCGGGAAGGGCTGGCGGGCGGCGATGGCCACGACGGAGGTGCCAGGGCTCCAGCTCCGCGCGCCCTCCGGAGCCGCCGCAGCCTCCGCTCCTCCTCCGCCCGCGCGCCCCGTTCCCAGCGGGAAGCCCCGAGGGAAGCTGAGTGCGCCCTGACACCCGGCTTGTGATGGAAGCACCGGGAAACGACGGGCACAGGCTGCTGCGGACACATCGTGCTCTTGCTCCTCCTTCACGCTGGCTGTTTTCATTCCCTATTAGAAATTTTGGAATTAAATTTTGTACCTCTTTTTTTTTTTTTTTCCTTCTCTTCACACGTTTATATCCAGATAGATGGCAAATTATCTGATATTTCTTATTTAGTTAGGATTCGTTTTTTAAACCTTCAGCGAGATATGTTCAAGCAGTGAAAGGCTTTCTCACTGCAAAACCACTTATGGCTGATTGCAAGGGAATTTTCTCTCAGCACGTTAAACCCAAAGCAAATAACAGAATATGAAATAACACATTTTATTGGCATCAGACTGCCTCAGAGCTCCCCTGGGTCTGCTGCAATGCAAAGGCTAGCAACCCACCCAACAGGAGGAGATAAAATACAATTAACTAATTTATTATATAAATATTTTAGGTGGGTAGATAGAAATCAGCTTATCTTTATTATCATTATTATTAGCTGTTGTTTCCTAAAAATGAGTTTTTCAAAGCTGCCTTTCACATTAAGCAGCCCAAATCCCCTTGATAAATCCCACCCTAAACTTCATGCTGATTGCTTTTGCAAGCTACTGGGGAACTAAAGCAGAGAGCACAGTAAAACTGGTTGTATGATATTATTCATGGCTGTTACGACTCGAATTTATGGACAGCCTACTCCCATACTGTTTGGGCATAATTCATATATTTGGACTAAAGGAGAACCATAAAAGTTCTTCTGTAAAGCACTCTACCTTTGCAATGCTTTCTAAAATAAGTAGCTATTGTGACCGAGATGGAAACTGAGAACTGTTGAAGTGGCTGCTCATGTTGCTGCCGGCCTCCATGGTTATTGCACTGCCACAGAGTCTTGAAAAAATCCTCAAGTTCCCGGTTTTTGTGGGCTGATGAGGTCAAGCTGCATCTCCTGCCGGGCTTACACGCTGAGGGAGCAAAGTATTGGCTGAGCAAAGCCAGCAGCACTGGGCACCTTTGCAGTAAATTGCTTTGCAATCAGACTCACGCATGTATTTTAGACGAGCAGGAATTAATGCTACAAACTTAAACCGCTAGGTCACAGCTACCTACTTGAATATTCATGATCCACTGAAAAGGTCTGTTAAAGTCTAGTTGTTACACCCAAACACTTGATGTATTTGCAACATTTCCTATTCAGAAAAGACTCATAGTTACTACGAGCAATGCCTGCCTTAGTACCTACTGCCTTGCACTACCTGAGCACCGTACCGGGTTTACATCTCCACCTGTACCCAGCTCTGCTTTGCAGCAAAACTGCCCGAGGCATTTATTTCTTCATGTCTTCTTAATGGTGCAGCAAAGCACTAACACAAAGATCTTATGCTCATAGACATACACCTAAAAAGCAACAAAAGGACAGACTATTCAATATAATAATACTGTTTCCTAGCCAGGCAAATACTGAACTTCCAAGGCAGCTAAAAAGGCTAAAAAACAATTTCACAGTCACGATTTTGGAGGAAGCCCCTCATCCATTTTCCTAGGAAACAGGTTCAATCCATGAGAGGCTCAGTCTAGGTATCTTTGGAAAGCTGTAATTGTCTGCTAAGCAGGACGTTGGCATAATCAACATTTTATTGCTAACATACCCCAAGCATATCTTGGGTAAAAGAAAGATGCTTCAAGGAATGGCTACCTTTAGAAAAAGTATAAATAGAATAAGATGACTAAATACTCAAGGAATTACACTGCCTATGGGCACCCCAAGCACTCAGCATCTGCCAGGCCTGGTGCGTCTGGTGGTCCAAAAGAACAAGGCTCCTCAGTGCTCAGCACATTTGCTGCCCATCTTCTGGAGGAACAGGGTCTTCTTCAGGTACTTGCTACAGGACAACTGAGCGGGGAAGAAACAAAACAGAAAGAACAAACTCCTCTATTCATTTGCAATGTTTAAGAATAAAAGGAAGTACTCATGTTTCTGTATCTGCAGTAGCAATGACTCGACGCTATATATTTACACACACAAGCTTTCTTAAATTTTCAAATGGGAACAACTCCTAAGGAGTAAATATTTCAGTTGAGTCCAATATTAATATTGTAATGCCCACAAACATGCCAGAGATGAAAGGTACCTGACTGAGTATGGGTAAAAATAGATGGGATTTGCAAAAGCAGTAAGAAGTGCCTGGGAAAAGTGACCTACATATGGTCTTAATCATGCCAGTGGATAACCCCCACATTACCCTTTAAAAGGTCATCTGATAAACATCAGCACTGGGCTTTTCTCACAAACCCAACACCTACAATTGCTTCAGGCTACTGTAATATGGCTTGAGAAGTTAAATTAGAAGCATATATTTGGTAATGGCACCTCTGAGAGGGACTCTTCAAAAGCCTGTGCCCCCATTAAGGGATTAGAAGACCAGCACCCATATCAGCAACTATACTCCATCCCCAAAGAAACAGAACAGCAGAAAGAAAACAGTACTTTGTTCTGATTAGCTGCTTTGATTGATGGAAACTTTTCTATTACCTTTTTACATCTGAAAAAAAGAGAAAGAAAAAAAGCAAAAAAAAAACATTAGGGAATACTATTANTTATTACCTTTTTACTTCTGAAAAAAAGAGAAAGAAAAAAAGAAAAAAAAAACATTAGGGAATACTATTAAAATACCAGGATGAAGTACTACTTCCAAGCCTTCCCCTGCCTATCCTGGGTCCCATGCTGATCTTCCCAGAACACATGTGGTAAGGCACACAAAACAAGAACTCTCCAAAGAGCTGGTCACCTGGATCCAGCTGTTTTCAGAAGTGTCCAAAATGCAATTATAGACCTAGGGAAAGGCATTCAAGAGTAGGAATGAGGTTATTCCATACTTCTGGAAATGGGATAATCCTGTATGAAACAATGGAAAACATTTAAAAAAGAAAACAGATAAAGTTAGTACATTAAAGAAACCTTTTTCTTCTCATTTCAGCATCTTCCCTTCTTGAAGCAAATCTATCTGATTTTCCCAAGTGCTAAATATTTTGAGGTTATTTGATCCAAATAGGTCAGATTGCCCAAGAAATGAGGATGAAGGCAAAGGGCACATCCTAAGGATTAATTACTGACTGAGAAACTGGAGTCTCAGGGTGAAAGAAATTCTCTGCATCAAGGTCATTGCTGGGGTTAGGATACTTTAATCTGTCAGGAGCAGGGGATACAGGCCAAGGGCTTTGCAACTTTTGCTAGTGCCTGATTCAAAATGGGAAAAATTCAGCAAGTCTCTCCACTAATCTTAACAGAGGTCTGAATTATGCTGGAGCTTGTAGGTTTTAGGAAGGAGCTGGATGGAAATGGGAAGTCACTCTCAGCCTGAACGCCTCCTGCAGCTGGCTAGAAAATGGCCCGCATAAAGGTTTCCATGGGATTTCCTATATTATTTTATCCCTGCCTCATATCTTTCCAGCTCACAACGCAGAAGATGTGATTTCCTGCGTGCAAATCCTGCCCAAGCACAGAAGAGGAGCCGGTGCTCCTTCTGCTTCAGATTCCACCACAGAATTCACAGAGCCTGCTAAAGGTGAGCAGGGCAAAAGTGGCCTTGCTCTTTCCAGACTTAGCAGCTCCGAACCCCTCAGTTACCTGGCTCTGATACCCTAAATCCTCATTGGTTTCTCTCACGACCTCATGCAGGCAGTACAGTAGCTCACTCTTCTTTCCTAGCTCCTATTGAAGACAAATTTCTGAGCTCGTTTCTGCCTGCATCAGGGCACAAGGCAGGAGCAGACTCAGCTTGAATCCAGAAGCTGGAGCTGCTAAACTTCATCTTACCAAGGGGCCTTGTGAAAGAACCAGTGTTTGCTGTATTTTTGGCAGGGATGGTTGCTGGAAAACCTAGAAGGATGGATCTAAAGACCCAGTTCCTGATGGATAAATTTTGTTCCAATGGATATTTCTCTAGTCAATCAATCTCCACATCTTTGTGGCCAAACTAAATTCCCACTTCTAGCTTTTGACAGCTGGACAAAGCAAGTTTTGAGCTGTGCCTTACCTCAAGTAAGCACGGAGAGAAGTTTTCATCCTGACCTTGCCAAATTAGTCCTGGCTTAGGGTGCTTGCTGAGATCCAGGAAAGATTTTCCCACTGAATTCCAAGTGGGAAAAACTAATTCTATCCACAGCGATTTGAGGCAGTATTGAAGTGACAAGTACTTAGAAAGATATGAATCTACCTCAAGATCTGCAGAGCCTCTAGCTTTATAAACAAGAATACATACATACATTTGGAGTTGTTGTTTGTGGAGCTACTTAAAAGCTTATTATAAGTATAATTTTCGCAGAGACAGAGGGAATATTTTTTAACCACACTGTGGTGTGTGTGCATAGACTTCCAAATTGTGTGCATGATTAACCTTCTAGCTTAAAGAGATAAGATTTGGCACGAGCCAATGTGGGCTTTGGTTTTATGTTCTTAAGTTCACATATTTTGTTCAAGTACATCAGATAATGAGATGTAATACTATACATGGGGATATAACATTGGGGAGCATAGAAGCAACGAACAGAATATAAATGCATAATCCTAGATAGCAAAAGCCAACCCTCCATATACTGCATGAAAACATTCTTGTCCTTTTTTCTTCCTGACCATCTACTCATTTATTCTTGCTCTTAAACATTGATGGCAAAGGTCCTATTCAAGATTTTACCCTGGATTTCCATTATCAGTAACAGTAGGTCCTCTCATTTTTCTTGCTCTGTTCCCTATTATCTTCAGTGCTTTCCTGGGGAAAAAGTGTTCTGGTCCAGTATGCTGCATTTTAGAAGCGACCATCACACAGCCATAAATGCACCACGTGGTACTTCTTAGGGGAAATATTGAATGTTTTAACATACTGCAGGGAATTTACGTTCTTCTTTAAGAGTCCGTGGTTCATCTATTAACGATAGCTTTATACTTAGGACACGGAGTGCACCAGCTTCTGTCGGAGCTGAAGAGATGCCGTGTAGAGAGCTGACTCCATCAGTCATGTCCCCTTCTCCTTTGGGATGGCATAGCCTCTCCAGGTTCTCACCTGACGAAGTGGCTGCTGCCGTGTTGGTCACCGCATTAAGGACCTGAAGACAAAAGCTAAACATCAGCTGGGAACAACCACTCACAGACCCGAACCTGCTATGAAGTCCAGGTTCACCAGCCCCCACCAGCCAAGCTCACAAGCACAAATCAGTTGCAGGATGAATCCAAGCTGCAGTAAGTCGGTTCAGCTGCTTCCAATCCAGCGCAGTCCCACAANCAAAAGCTAAACATCAGCTGGGAACAACCACTCACAGACCCGAACCTGCTATGACGTCCAGGTTCACCAGCCACTCACCAGCCACTTACAAGCACAAATCAGTTGCAGGATGAATCCAAGCTGCAGTAAGTGGGTTCAGCTGCTTCCAATCCAGTCCCACAAAGCTCTCCAGCGCTCACCTCTCCTCCTGAGAACACCACATATCCTCAGGGCTGAGTTAAAAGGCAACAGCTAAAAAGGCAGCCACGTAGAGGACAGAGCTACACGTGTTGGAAGACCTGCTCCTGAACCTCTTAGAGAACTTAAGAGAATGTGTGAAATTATGGTAGTGACAACCCCACAGACTACTCAGCTTAGATGCCTAGAACAGAAAAAAAAAAAATTGATTAATCAAGTACTTGAATTTTTATAGGCAGGTCTGAAATATATGAAGGCCCACACAAACTGAGTCTGAGGAGGGTCTCTTAGGTAAATCCTCAGTTGACATATACTGAAATTTCTCCTCTTGAGAATGGGAAATTTCTTTTCCTGCATTACACCAGAGGGAAGTTGCTCCCCACAGTTTCAGCAACTGCATGGCCTGTGAAAGGCCAAGAATCCTGCATTATCTTGCAGAAATAGTTTCCAAACTCCCCAATGGCACATTAAACATGTTGGAACAAATCGGTGCAAAAGGAAGGCAAAACTACAACTTGTAGGATGAACACACCCTTGAACAGATTTCTGACAGCTTCTTTAAGCAGCTTTTACCAATCTAAGACTCCTTCATACCTCATATTTGTCTCAGACCAACATAACAAACACGGAAACACGTTCATTTACCAGCCTTCTGTTAATCTAGTGATAAACAGTCATTACCAGGACTTCTTACTACAACAGATAACTGAAAATAACACCCAGTAGCTATAAATGTGGGTTCTGCTCCAAGGACTGCTGCTGACCTGCCCGACAACGCTAGGCAAGACATTTCATGTCGTCCTGCTAGTGTTTCTACATCTGTATAACGAAGATAACGATATGGAGCCCCATTTTAAGGGGTTTTGAGAAGTACTGAAATAACGAGGCTGTAGAAGCCCCAGTACTATTTCACCGATAACTGCAGTGATGATAACACATGAGATATGCGCAACTAAAGGTCATCTAAGTTTCAGCAGATAGTCACTATTATTTCCAGGCAAGCTGGAAACTAAATTCTTACATTTTTCTCTTAAAAAAAAATTAAGATAGGAGAATTGAAAGTGGGGTTACTAATTGTATCTCATTCCTTCATGTCTATCAAGGAAGATTAATCACGAGAGCCAGGTGAATTGACTGACTTACTATCCTCATGTCATCAGTAAGCTTAACAGGATGTATTAGTGGGAATAACTCAGCAATACAAATTCTGTCCAGATTAGACAAGAAAATTCCCTTGCTATTTCTGAGCTTCTTTTGCTCACTACTTTCAAACATGGAACAAGTTAACACAGAATCCAGCATGCTGGATTTATTCCTACGGCAGCCAGTTTCCCTACCTGATAACTAGTAGATCTCTGGTGCATCCTTGATGGGGCCCCTTGGACATTCAGGTGGGACATACAGTGAATTGTGTGACCAGCTTCTTGGTGGCTTTGAGTTATCCCAGTAAACATTCAGACTTTGACTGCTCTCCATCACCAATTTATATAGAATTTGGCTGTGCGGAGGGTGGTTTTCAGCATGTTTATACATGTGGCTTGGCGATGTTGAGCGTTTCACAGCTTGCTTTTACATGTGGTTTAGCTGCGGTAAGACTAATTTACTGGGAGTTTTTACATGGAGCTTGGCCGTGCTAATACTGGGGTCTGCTTGTTTGGTGCTTTACACTCCCTGTATTCAGGGCAAGTCATGTAATCCTGAAGGATGATTCAGATATAGAGCAAGAAGTCCAAAGCAGCCTGGGCTTGCTCCCTGCAGCAGCACAAATGCACCAGCTTCCTGCAGTGACCAGGGCGCAGCTGCCCCAAGTCTCCATTTGGAGTCGTATGTTTTCCATTTCCAATGCAGGGGATTAGGTACAGATCCTCACCCCAGCTCCAGAGGTGGGATCCAAACGGCTTCCAGCCACGTCAGCTGTTCTACCTTTGTGTGTGCTTAATGTATAGCAAATACATTACAAAGAATGTGAATTATTAAGCCTTAATCAGCCCAAATCACCAAACATAGCTATATACAGTTAATAATTTCTCCAGACACTTTCAGTTGTGTAAATCTAAAAAAGACAAAATTCACACTGGAAGCACTTTTTTTTCCCCCTCTCAGCTGGACTATAACAGTCTTGCAAAAGTAATTCCCAGGCCATGCAAAACACATTGGCAACCTTTAATGAAAAAACCCACATAAGTATAAACATGGCAGAGTTATTTAAATGCTAAGGTTTAGACGTGCCTTTCGTGTAAGATTAATTCCTTTTGAAGCTTTGTCTATAGATTGACCCATGCTAGCTGTAATAGCTGCTGTCTCTATTATGTTAATAAAGTTAACCTCCTTTCCAAGCAGTAAAATTATTTACTGGTTTCAGTCTGGCTTTTCTCTCCAGAGCTGTACATTGCAGGTGAGGAGAATTCTAATACTGGCAGTTTTCTTGTCCATTGCTTCAAATGCATGAGAGAGCAAAAATCTTTCACACTCTGCATCATTTAACTCCTAGTACTGTTCTTCCTTTCGTTTGCAATAACGATATGCATGTTCACAAGTTTAGTATCAGATATACATCTCACCTTGTCGATACTCTTCCCTGTTACCATTTGGGGCAGGGACAAAAGCCCGTGAAGGAAGATGGAAGTGGGAGCTGCAGTTCAACCTGCTCTTCCAGGGGTACCTAAGACACACGTCACCTCCAGATGCTATTGCAGGACATCACTTATCAGAGCATTAGGTGTCACTGAAGCTGAAAAAAAGAAAAAAGATGACCAAAAAGTAGAATACAGCACTGCAAGCACAGCACTGGCTACTCTAAGCTGTACAGTAACAAAATGTTTGGCAGATGAATGAGAAAAGGCAGAACAAACCCTTTCACCTTGGCTCAGCTCTTAGTACTAATCTCAGAGTGAGTCACCCCAAGAAACAAATACTTTATCTGTGAAAACACAGAGGAAATACTCCACCCACTGATGCTTTGATACAACAAGAACATTTTATATTGGCAGTTTTTAATGCTCTCCCATAAAAGTTCCTAGTATTTGCCGCTTTGGCCCAAGTGCTGCACATCCAGTTACACTGCCGTGACCTGGATGAGCCCTGAGGAGCTTCTCCAGAGTGACCAAGGGCAGCATCTTCTGGATACAACACTGTGTTTTACCTTCTGTGTTTTCCTTTGGCAGAGCAAGTTTTCCAATGCCAATCCTTCCTGATCTGAGATCTGGTTTGCCGAGTTCCCTTTTCCAGAACTGGAGGTCAGAGATAATAAAAGCTATTTAAAAAAAAAAAAAAAGCCAATTCTCAATTTCATGAAATAAAATTTCTGATGCTCTGAAGCCCAACAAGACAGAAAGCATAAATATTTAAAATTGAGCCATCTTGTTTCAGTTAGTACTTCTGGAGCAATTCTCAATTTCAGTTCAGTTTTCATAAGCTGATGCAATACTGTAAGCTCATAATGCAAAATGTGGCTTGAAATTGTAATATTCCTGTATTAGAAAGGATGCATTTTAGATCAGTTCCCCTTTCAAATTTATTTCCTTCAGTGCAGTTCCTGACTTACTGTGCAATGAGGGGATACAGGAATTCAGCAGCACTATGTTCCATTTATCTTTGCAATCACGATGTAAACAGCCCGTATGAAGACAAACAGGTCATCACATGCACTCATAAAACAGAGCAAATAAAACTTGCAAGGGAACCTGCACAGTCTTCTCAGACAAAATTCCTGATTAAACCTCGGAAGATAAGGCCCAAAGCAAACTTCCTCTTGCCCGCAACCCCTCCTGCTTTATTTATTTTTAAAAGAAACCCATAGCACCATTATGAATTGAATGAAGGAAACCTAGATCTTATTTGGTGTCTCAAGCTCAAACTAATGCTCTGCAAACCCTTCCCATACTGGCTGAAGCAGAGTTTCTTTACCAGGATTATCAGCTCATGTCAGAGTCCAACACTACAGAACAAGGATCGATTTCCAAGTCGCACAGAATGTGCACGCTTTGGATCTGAAAGCTTCACTGACTGCATGTGCCAATCCCTCATGGCAGCAATGTGGAAGATAGAATATTTCAAAATTAATAATTTGGAATTCTCTCCCAGGATGTAGAAGCTTGAAATCAGCATCTTCAGTTTTCTCTCCCGAAAAAAGAAACTCTAGAAATCTTTTCAGCTTACCTATACACAAAAGTTGTAATTTACCCCTCAAAACCCAACAGTTACCTACACTTGCAGAGAAGATGCTGGCTGAATAATTGCTATAGTGTAGAAAATTACTAAAAACACCAGGGCAAAGCTTCTTTAACCTTATGTTTTGCATTTCTGGTGTTATCTGCCCTCATCCTTACCCCTTCCTCCTCAGCTCTCTCGCCTCCACACATTTTTCTTTTTTTTTTTAAGATAATGAATAAAAATGTGTGACCTTGCCCACAGGAGGAACTCAGCTATACTTAACACACCACCTTGGCAGGCTCGTGATGGGAGAGCAGAGGATGGTTTTGCCTTCAGACCCAGCAGGCTGTGATCTTGCCTGCCGCGCACCTATATCCGTATTGCCCGGTCACTGCGAGCACCAGGAGGACATCCTGGGCAAGATGATGCAAGGTGGAAAGAGAATGAGAATATTCTGTGGAGAATGTTTTCTTCTTACTATATATATCTTTTCTTCCTTCTTTTCTTTCCTGAAACCAGAAAAGTATACTTGAACAAGTAGAGAAAAGCTCTATCCCACTGCTCAACAGTATCCTGAAGGGCCTCAAGGTTGACGCCAGGGCTTTGCCATCCCTGGCCTTGGCTAGCGAGATGCAGGGAATGAGAGCACCACATGCAGTGCCAAGTGTCCCAAGATAAAACAAGCAAAAGAGGATGAAGTGCTTCGAATGTCATATCACTACAGCTTTAGAAATATGCTTGGGAGAGTGAATGCCGCCGACCCCTCAGCAGTAATATATGAAGTTAATGCATTTTCCACCCACTGCTGCAATTAATAAAGGCTGCTTGTAGACACCCAGGCTAAGCACCCTGTTACAACATTTCTCCAGGCAGCCACTGCTCTACAAATAACAGATCTTACCCAATCGCAGTCAGCCAGTCATGGACATTTGCCAGAGGTATTAAAAAAGAAGAAATTAGACTCACCTCTCCTTCTCCACCAAACAGCCCTTCTGCAGAGCAGTGTCACAGCACATTCATGTACTAATATACGTTATTACTAAGAACGTATCATTGAATTCCAGTTAGCTTTCCTAGCATCCACAGCATCAGAAAGGCTGTTCGGTTAAATCTTAGCTCATGTCACAATCAGCAAAGGGACCAAGTCTGAGGAGCTCTGACAATACGTAAGAAAGCCCTATCAGGAGGCAGACTCAGGAATTTCCTAGGTTTTTCAGGGATGAACTTCTCCATTTATGGGTGACTTTTTTCTCATTATAGATGGAAGTGACTTCCTTCCTAAATACTCTGCAGGGCACCCTGCTGATGGAGAAATGGGAATTTGTCAATATAGTCGTGTTTTTCCTGACTGTTGTTTTGTCCATAGATGCTGAATTTTGTACCAACACTGCATCTGCTGTTGAAAAGAGGGTCACTGCTGTTCTCAGAATTGAATCAGAGTGGAAAAGTTATGGAAAAGTGTCACCCAGCACAAATTTCCAGGCTACAACCAGCTGACCACCAAGTAACATAAGATACAAATATTTGAAAAGAAGAAGGAATCAAGGTAGGAGATATTCTTGAGATTTTGAGATTCTGGAATAACAATTCATTCATTGCTGCATATAAGCCAAAAGGGAGGTCTGTATCTGTAAATTTTGAATAATAATTGTAAAATCCTCTAGAAAAGATCTGGATCATACTCATACATACACGGTACAGTAAAGAAACAGTGACCCAAAGACTACATAGTTTTCAGGACTGAGTGGGACCCAAGGCAGAAGAGATTCATACACACCACAAAGGGCTCCTGAGCTACAGGGGCAAGCGCACTCTGCCCTTTCCCTTGCTACCTGCAGATAACAAGCACTAAAATGAGCAGTTCATGGGATTGTTACCCAACACACCTGCAGAACATTCAAGGTGTCGCTTTTCAGAGTCTCCAAGTGAAATGATGCATCTTGGCTTTGTAAGCAAAGACATTTCACAGGCTCTTGCAATGCGCAGCCCCACTTAGCCTTCAACAGTGCTTACAAACCGTCTTGCTTTGTGGGGAGGAAAAGACAGAACAAGCGATTTTAGCCTTCCTGAGAAATAAAGCAACCAGAACTAAATTCTTGTGTCCCAGACCTGCCTTGGTTCCCTCTAGCAGCAATTAAAATGGCAGCAACTCGCCCCTTTGCCATCCTCACATCTCACCTGGTTCCTCATGCCAGAAATGTAGCAGCAAGAACCTTTTAGAGTGGTGAAAAAGCTTCTTTCCCAGGAGTTCTGCTGGTTCACATTCAAATGAGAATGCTGAACACAGTCCACGTTTGTGGCGGAGAGAGAAATGTAAGTGCTTTAAATCAAAGCACAGAATGCTTGTGCTTTGATTTAAAATTCATATATAAATAGATTTTTAATTTGTGAAAGCCCTTGACAAGATGCAACATGACCCTCTAAAATGGTTCCTAGACTTCAGTGGTGAAATTCTGATTAAGATAATTCCCATGCTGCATTAAATTTCAGTGTAATTTTGACTGTGGTCTTCCAACACAGCCAGCATCTCAGCACATTATCCAGGAGTTATAGTAGATATAAGTCATAGTCAGTACTGACATGAAAAGTAAAAAAGAAAGTTCTTCTCACCAAATAGCTATTGAAAATGAAATATTGTTCATAAAATTCCATCATTTTTTCTCTTGTAGGTGTATATTGAGTCTTACAAATAATTGGATGTTCTATATACACTAAATATTTTTAAAGCTTGATTGAAGTTTTAAAGAGCTAAACAGGCTTGGTTTTAACCAGCCATACAATGAAAGAAGATATTACTCACACTCCTCTTACCTACCCTCCTAGCTCCTCCTTCAGGATAAATTCCTGATGTATTGGCACTCCCACTACTTACACTATTAATGCTTGATTAGAAATTGTTAATTATCCCTCATTTCTGACCCATATCAATCAAGGATTGAGCAGAAAACACATCTGTAGTGCGTTTTTTTTTTTTGCCTCCTCCCCCCTTTTTCCGCCTCTCTCTTCCCCTCTCTCCTTAAACACTGCTAAGTTTTGGTGCAAAATCCTCCTCAAAGCAGAAAAGGCTCTTTCTCTTGGCTGGAAGAAACTACAAGAAACGGCCTGAATGAGGGAGAACAGCAAAGATGTCCAGACACAAAATAGATAAAGTGGTTTCCCTCATCACAGAAAATAAATGGCTTAAAAAAATATGGCAGTAGAAGAAGAGAAGGGGGATAAATTAATACAACTTTAGAGAAGAGCCCTTATGATTAGATACTGCCCTCCTAGCCTTCATTTGGCTTTTCTGCTTCTTTTTGCTCAAAAGGAAAATCCCAACAATCCTTTCCAAGTTCACAGGGTGGGTTTCCCTTCGACATCCATGGTCATGACCCCCTTCTCACGCCCTCTGACCACCTCCCTCTAGACCTAGAGGCATACTAGGAATCACACACTCCCCTTCTCCATTTTTCGCCCTTGAAAAGTCATCAAGTTTGACGACATTTCAGTTTCTAAACATTATTTTTCCTGTAAAATTAAAGCATCCGTCCTTTGGCAGTTAAACTATGCAACAGCAGCATGAAGTTAAGAGTCCCATTAGAGGTGTTTAAGGTCATTAAGGCCCTAAAGGACTCAGAGACCTGACAAAGGCCCCTTGCTCCTATGCACTCCCTTGGAGAGGTTTGTTTTTTTTTGCTATGAGCAGAAAATGCTGTCCAAATTGTGCCATCAGAGGTGGTTTGCCTCCCTTAGAACCTGGCCTTCCATCTGTACAATGACTTGCGTGAGCAGAGTTTGGGCCTGGGATCAGGAAATTAATGCTTAAATAAAAATGAGTTTGTTTCACATCTGTCACTCTCATCTCACTCCACACACTCAAGGAGGATGGCTCATATGTAACTTTTTCTTAGAAAAAGCCAAGGTCTGTTTTCACAAGAAGGTGGAAGTAACTCTTCTTCTTTTTTTCTTTCTTTACCCCGCTTTTATCCATGCATATTTCCCCTCTAAATTTACACTTAGAGTCCACATGTTCTAGACATCACCTTGGTCTGAGTTACAAGTTCATAAGTACTGTTATGGCAAGTATGGGATGAAATACAAACAGGCTCATTACTTGCATTGTACGTTCCCAACACACTGAATAAACAAGGTTCTCTTGTTCCCGGCTGAACCACTCTAATTAATGGGCCTCTTCATATTTACTCTTGTTTTATTAATCAGATAGATCAAGCCACACCAGTATAAAGTCACACACTGAGCACACCCTTTCCCTGAATGTGTAAAGTCTTTATACACAGCCAACTTTGCTTTATTTTACACAGGCCTGATAGGCACAGACTATATTTATGATCAGCCACATCCATTTGTAGAGCCAAGCAACGTCTTGACCCTTCTGATGGGTTGGAGCAGAAGTCTGTTCTTCCCCCTGGATATTGCACAGCTCATCTTCCTCCTTTCAGTGAGGCAATGGGAAGCGGGGCCATCAGAGGACCTTGTCCTCTTCCCACAGCAAGCTGGGCACGTGCTTTAGGTCCATGTTCAGGGCTTTAAGAAGATTATTATTTCTTCCTGACAACTCTGGCTTCAGATAAAATATTTAAAATTTCCTTATCATGCAAATATTGCATTTATGAGCAAACAAATCTCACCAAGAATGCTTTGAATGACGCACCTGGTGTATATGCTCAAACACGACCAATTTGCACTTCACCAGGCTGCCTGGCATAGCCACAAGTGGGAATGTTCAACGCAGCCACTGCTCCAATACAGTATCTCTTCAGCATCAATCTCAAAGCAAGGCTTTACAGAAAGATGCTTCCTTTTGGACATATGTACCTTCACTGAAGGACCTGATAAATCTTGCAAGTGTCCCAAGTGTTTTCTGATTGACAGTCCCTTATCCTGTTCAGAAAGCACAAAGATGTCAGGACAGACAGGCGAGCGCAGTTGTGTGCTCTTCAGCTGCTCGTGTTTTTGCTCAAGGCAACAAGGAGCATGACACAATCCACACATTCCCCAAAGGACGTATCTTGAAATCGAGACAGTCAGCAACAATGCAGAAAGAAATTATTGGGACTGGTTCCAGGACACACGAAGCCAGTGTTCGGTATGGAGCAAGGTAAACTCCTTCAAAACAAATACGAGTTTGCATTCATCTGGATCATTTTAGAGGAAAAGAGTTTCCAACTAGGAGTGATTTTGCCATCTTGGCAGTTTTCCTTTTTCTTTTTTTTTGTGTCACCTAAATTTTAAATGAAGGTCTATTTGGTGAGCAATTATTATATCTTCTAAGATCTTTCATTTGCAACTTCTCAAAGGAAATACGTTAGGGAAAGCGAAAGGCTGTTCTTCGCGAGCAAAGGCAAGAAGACACAAAAGGAATCACCAGGGCTAACAAAGCACCAGGGCAAGGTCATGTAACTCCAGCATCAGCAGGTCCGACACTGCAAGCAGGTCTCTGCTCTTGCATCGTGGAGTTAAAAAGGTGCATTGATAAAGAATTCCAAATACTTGCATTCAAAGGATAAATGCCAAAAATCAACCCTAGGAGCTCCTGGCTCTGGGCCTCGGTAGTTGTTTTATTTTTCTCCTTTCTCCCTCCCTGGACACATGAGCCATTCCAGAACTTGAATCGGAATCCATGATTCTCACATATATTTATTTAGTTAGCAGTGGCATTCCTATTTTTATAGCCTTGAGTTTTTAACTTTCTTGTTAGCAACGTTAACACGGTTTACAGCATATAAAGTGAGCTGTGGCATTTAAAAAATGTTGGTCTAATGTAACACCAGTTTTTTTTATATACATGTTCAATGGCAAACTCCTACTGACAGGCAGAATGCATTTCTATGTCTGGGCAAGTTTATAGATTGTGTTCCCACCTCTGGGCCACAAGGTCACAAATTTGTTTCTGATTCTATTAAGGAAACACTCAACAATGGTAAGTTTGTGTGCTTTTTTCTTCTTCTTCTTTTTATTTTTTTTTTCCTTTTATGAGAGGGGGCTGTTTTATGTGATCCAAGATCTTAAAGATACTCCAAGGAATCTCTGTTGGATGCTGGGCTTTTCACCCCTATGCCCTCACCGAATAACGCCAGTTGCAGGCTCGAGAAGCCTTGTTTGGAGATACCAATCTTATTATTTCTGAGGATTAATTCAACTAGATGTTTCCTCTTTTATGCCCTGTGATGGCTCCAGCTGCAGCTTCCTCACCATAAGTACTTACTGGATGATCCTCAGACTGACTTGACAGAGGGCCATCACTGACCATGACTTCATGCTGGAGCATCACATGCTCTGGGACATCATGGCACCAAATACACAGACTGTTGGCTTGAGAAATGAGTAGGGGACAGCAGAAAGGGAGAGATGATGGGGTAAAATGAAGAGTTCAGCTGGGAGAGAACCAGCACTTAGGAGAAGGAGGGAAGGGAAGCTCATAGCTCTGTCGAAACGATTTCAGAATCACATCTTACTGTCTGCAAGGCAATAATGAAAGCACAGATGGGCAAGAAGCACAGCTCTTTCTGCGAGGCATTTGGGTTACCAGGCTAAGGGGTTAAGGGTAGGTAGCACAGGCCTCTCTTGCGGAGGGAAACCAGCCACAAGAAAGCAAGGAGACAGAATTTCTAGGCTAGGGAAAAGACTGATCATGTTGCAACAAAGCACAGGAAAGAGAAGTTGGCCGCAGGGTCTGACAGGAGCCCTTGTAGCTGCACTGGAGGAGTCCAGGTCTATTCTCTTTCTAATTTCCTTTTGCCCCCAAGGAAGCTCTGGGTGGAAATTTGCTTCAATTTATGGAGGGGACTGGAAGAATGAGGGCCAGGCTGTGACTGAGCATCTGGCAATGTGAAAGAGGGTTCAAAGGAGAGGAAACGGCTTGTGCAAGATCTGAAGTGCTGTTCTGCACTGAAAACTGACCGGTGCTGTGAGCATTATTGCTTCCACTTCCACTGCCAGCTACGACAGGGAGATGCTTTTGAAAAGTGCCAGTCCAAGAAACTTTCTTACGCTCAGACCCAACACGAAGCTCTCTGACAGCCATCCCTGTCAGGCGTATTCTGGTGGACAAATGAGGTACTACTAGGAGACCCACTACATAATTTAAATCTTACTACAGTATCCGTACTGTAAATAAGTATTTAAACTTTGTAAATAGCAGCGAGCTTACTAAAGGATCAAATAAATAAACATAATCATAATTTTGCTGTCCTTGTTCGGGCCTTTGGCTACTTAAAGGTATTATGACAATACACATAAAACTGTTGCTAAATTGCACTGCTCAGAGGAGGCACTTCTTTCTCCTCTGAGGAGGAAGACAAAGACAAAACAAAATGTATTTCTGTTTTTCTATGCTGTATCTGATTACCTTATAGATAACGGTCTATGATCGTCATGCAACACCTCTTCTGAAGCAGGCTGCAACCTGTCTGGCTTTCCTTAAGACTGGAAATTCTTTTTTTGGCCTTAAAAAAGAAAAAAAGTCCCATACAAACTCCTTCGAAGTCCATCTACAGGTTAGCAGTAGGTATCTCCCTGCAAAGCACAGGCAGTTCCCTACTAAAGCAATCTACTGCTGTCTCCATCCATTTGGGTACTGTTATAAATCACTCGGGCAGTCTACAGCATCAATTCTGTGGGAACAAATGTATTTTTAATGTGTTTGCATATTTATCAGAAAAGAATTTAAAAGGGTCAGGGCAGCCTGTCCACAAGAGACATGATTAATAAACATGGCATGATCAATTGCTTTGCACTGTGTTCAGGCTTTCTGTTCCATTAAATAATACAGATACTTGGACTCTTCTGGAATTGCAGATGATATACGCTCAAGGCAATGGGGAGTCTTTCTTTTTTTTGGTATCTGTTAGTAATATGATGCCAAGAAAGAAGTTAATCAGAATTTTCTGTATAGAAAGAGACTGGATATTTACCTTCCACATTTACCTTTCCCTACAAATCTCATTTGTGAGATGTTGTTACTCCTCTGTAAGAACAAAACACTTTAAAGCATTTTCATCTCATACTTCTCCACTGAGGGGTTTTCCCTCACAGAATATTATCCATGTGTGAAATTTGCACTGAAATAACAAAGGTCCACTGTCAAATAACGAAACTCATTTTGCCCCGGCAGACTCCCTGCAAAGTCGTATTTACGCAACGGCACTAACAGACAAGAGCCTGTTCCTGGGAGAGAGGGGAGAGCACCCCGAACCACCGCGCACATCTGGGTTGGTGTGGAGCCATCTGCCTCCTCAGCGCACTCGCAAACACCGCAGAAGTGGCTCTGTACAGTAGCAGATCTTGAGCGCGTCTTGAGCCAGATCCTCGGCGGGAATAAATCAGATTAACAGCACTGAAATCAATCCAGCTGCTGCTATCTACACCAGATGAGCCTGCTTCCCTTTGCATGTGTAATGCTTCATATGAGACTCCTGGAGTGCCACAGTCCTGACTCCAACATCATCCCGTGCCCAGCCATCACCTCCCGGTTCATCCAGCCCTACCTGGAGCTGCCCCTGCCCTCAGGGTCTTCCTCTACTCTTCCTCCACCCCTCCTTCCCTCCTTTTTTCCCCCAGAACTGCTGTTGTTCAATGTTTTGGCCAGGAGACCAGCTCTCCACACTGAAAACATCAAAGCATATCTCTGGCTAGATCTCATCCCAATCCT
>VWPW01023264.1:46701-88354 GCA_013389825.1 Crypturellus undulatus
GGAAGGAAGGAAGGAAGGAAGGAAGGAAGGAAGGAAAAGAAAAGCTCTCCAAACCTGACAGCTTTACACCTTTCTTTGTAGTCAGTACTACTGGAAAACAATACAATATTCTTATCTGTAGGTACTCAAATGCACAGAAGCAGCATGGTCTGAGAGTAGTTTGGGACAACTACGTAACTCTCACTTTTTACAACACTCTGTTTGTCAAAGAGTCTGTCATGCTACCTATAGAGAGAGGTCTTCAATACTCCTTATGAAAGGACTTTTTCCAAAAATCAAAACAAATCCCTAGGATGGCTGGCAGAAGGTCTATGTGGAAAACAGGGCACCTGTTTTCTACGCAGATAGCGGCCACATATTGCTATGTGGCAAACAGTGCATCACCCTAAGTGCATCCTTTTTCTGCAAAGCAGTTAAGCATGTTACTAACTTCAAGGATGTAGCTATGCCCCACTGAAATCAAAATGGGGCAACATATCTGAAATTAAAATGGGGCAATATAGCTGGTACCTCATAAAGTGCTTGTGACATAAGTACTTTTCTGAATAGAATGGGTTGAAGAGCTCACACCAAAGTGCCCTGGGGTTAAGTGGTGACGTCCCATCGGCTTCAGGGAGCAGTCAGTTAATGCCTGTTTTTCAGACATATTCATACCTTATAATGGGATACTTAGAAAAAGGAAGGACTTTCTCCCCCAGCTAATATCACCTCTTCTAAACTATTTCTGAAAATTGAGAGTGTGATTACTGACTTGTAAGCACTTGATGATCACACTTTGGTTTGAACTTTTAGAAGCGTAGGTAGGTTTGCTAACTCTAGCGCTGCCCGGCAATTTATTTCCCACTTGGGCTGTGAAAGTCTTCTGGAAGAAGAAAAATAGTGTCTAAAGGCTTGCTGTGCAAACCAATGATTACGCTAGCTGGACTTCTGCATTTACATTCTTGGAAACTAGTAGTTTTCAGAGAAGAGGTAGAATTTACTTTTCCAATGAAGGTAAATCTTTTTCTTTAACCCAGAGGTAACATTTGCTTGCCAACAAATGTCTACTACGAAGCTCTCTTTAGCAATCTGGTGGGTGCTGTGGGACCAGACAGCCTGACTCTTCCGTGCTGTTGGAATGCTAAAGCAGTGTCTTTTGGTGGAGAGTTACCGCTGCAGCTGGGAATTGCTCGATGCGCATTGATCTGTCCTGTCTGAGAAGACAAAAGTAAATGTCAGACCTGAAAATCCGCAATCAGTGTTGGTAGTCTGGGGTGCAAACGTGATATTTACAGGCCCTCCTTGGAGAGCACGGTAAACTTATACTGTGGCTTGCAAAACTGATATTAAACTACACTTGCGCTTCTACAGCTGATGTGGCCTGTACCCAGTCCACCAGCAATACTGGGAACACTAAAATGCAAAAGAAGGTCTTTATTGTTAAGTCTACTTCTGTTCTTCAAAAAATCTCTCTAGTAATTTCTACAAAACTTTAGGGAACTGATTACCAAGGAGTCACTTCCTGGACACAACACATCTGAGATCAGTAACTCATGTTAAAGTTATCTTGGTTTAACTTTAAAGAAGTATTTCCCTGAGGACCTCTCGATGCTGGAATGAGCGATGCATCTCTGCCTTCTGTGAGAGTCTGGATTATTCTTAATCTTCTGGACATGCTACAAAGATCAATTTATAGTCTCCTAGAGATGGTAAGGACAAGGTTTGGGGAGCAGACAAGAAGTGGGTTGGCTGTTCTTGATTAGTGAATGTTGTTATTTCTGAAAAGAAAGAGCTTTCCAGGGCAAATTCTTCATTTTCTGGCTTTGCTTGCTTTATTTGCAAGAAAATGTTGCACAAGAATAAACTGGCACAGATCCATAAACTGTAGTCAACCCATGTTTCTTTTTTGATTGATACATGATGAATTATGCAAAACACTCACAACTCTCTATGGGTATTTTGTATAAAAAACATGTAGGTGATGATGTAAAAAAGCTTTCATTTACTTTCCCCATTTGACAACTTGAAAGATATTACGGTGAATGATCTCCGTGGTTTTATTCCCAGGTTACATTGCTGTAAGATGTAACAGGGTCTAGCCTGTAGTCTTGAGCAATACAAGCAATTTTCACTTCCAGGATAATGACAAGGATTTTAAAGGACTTCCATTGAAAACAACAGGAGGACTAGAGCTTGAGCAAATCCATAGTACGCCCGTATGCGCATCCCATAATATCGAGAAATATGTTTTCAAATTCTCTGTTTGTTCAGGTTGCAAACTCATCAGTTAGAATATTTGCCAGAAGTCACCACAGAAATAGAGCAGTGGCATTCACGCGGAATCTGTATAAATTTCAAAAGTCATAAAAAACAGTATGTAGAATTTTTTCCACTTCTACTTAAATCCTACTTAAGCCTTACCTAGGGAAACACAGTTCCTAACACTTACAGGAAACTCAGTGCAGTTGTTTCCTTCATTCTAGCAGATGAAAAGCAAGGATGGCAGCGTCTTGCATGATTTCCAAACTAACGAGGCCAATGGCCCCGGTTTGCCTGAAGTGTCACAAACCCTCTTCACACACTTGTATGAATTTCATACTCTTGTATAAAATGCTTTTCCAGCATTTTGTTTGTTTTACACAACCTTTGCCATTACTCTCTCGCCTCTGTAAGTTCTTCTGTGATTATTTGTTTTTTATAGACTAGATCTTTCTCGAGCCTATTGCCCCTCGCGATCCCACGGAAACACTAATGTAGGCACACCCGTAGCAGGAAGATCTACTGCAAACACAAGACTTATTAAACACTTGAAAAAACAGATATACAAAGAAGAAAAGTGACTTATTCAAAACCACAGGAAGAGGCGGGAGCAGAATCAAGATCTACAAACTTCCTCTCACTGGTCTTATCTATATTGCTGCTTCTTGAATTAAATCTTAAATCTTAACAATTCATAGTCTTTCCCAGGCATCTTTTATCCCATGGTTAGCACTCTTTAATGCCAAATGTTTAGATATTAAAATAAACATCCATGTTACAGACCGTTATCTAACATCAGTGAAATGGTGACGTTACTATTCCCTGAACACCTGCAAAACCTTCATTTTGCTTCTTCAGCAAAATGGATGCGACCTTCTCTCCCCCATCTCCTGGCATTTCTCTTCTTGGGGCCCCTGTGCCTTTCTTGGCCTGCCTTAGGCTACTACTCTCAAATCATAAGACAGATGGATTTTCAATATGATTTTTATGGTCAGTTGTACCCCCTTCCTAGTAAAATTCTGCAGATTTCTGTGGTAATTTTACTTCCAGAGTTGTCAAAAATATGCTAAAGTCAGGGTTCTTACATGTGGACACAATTTAAATGGATAACAATTCAACTGGGAGTAATGTTTTATAAAGGCAGTGTTTTACTGAAACATGGTACAGTCCAGAACTCCTACAAATACGTGGGTATTCTCCTGTGCAGCTCAGCATAGTCTTATCCCACTAACAGTTATAAATAACCCTCCATCTCCAAACTGTCTTCTAGCAGCTCAGCTATCACTAGTCACTTTTTAATTCTTTCTCTGCCTCCTCTAACAAGAGCACTAGGTAACCTGGACTCCAGAAAGCTTTTTTTAAGCTGTTTTTTCCTTACACATCTCACAGAGTGGACGCTTGCGGCTGCAGCCAACAAGCAGCAGCAGACTTGATGCAACCTAATTACTAAGTGAAAAACCTTCTCCGTGAGCTGCCACGTCAGGTCCAAAGTTTACTATTCCCTGCCAGAGGAACCCTCTTCTCTTCCCATTCACCAGATGACCATCCCTACCAGCACAGAAACAGACCCAAACTCCTCTCCAAGTTATGCACGTGCAAGTAAGCGCCAATGCGCAAACTCCACAGGTTTATTAGCTCCATCCTGCATGTATGAACTGCAAAGACGGCAGTTCGGTGATTTTCCTTTAAAACAAACAGGTTTCATTTTTACCTCTGACGGCAAGCAAGGCAGGGTCAGTAAATAACTGGCAAATGCTTTCTATATTCATTTCTTCAATTATTTTCGCTTTTCTTTGCTTTTAATTTGCTCAGAGGCAGACATTTGAGATATTATGGTGATATTATCAGTCGTTTCCATATCAGAAGATGCCAGGAAAATGCCTGTGGAATAGACTTGGGGTTTTGGTTTTCGTTTAACTGTTCTGGTGCAAATTCACTCCGTGGTGAGAGCTGTGCTCAAAATAAGGGAAGAAAATACAATGGAAATAGTTTCTGCATTCCAGTTAGGAATCTGTCCTGCTGGTAGAAAGCACAAGTTTCCCTGTTTCATCTTTGATAGTCCTCAAGGATAAGTCTTTTTCCCAAGAACCATCAAGGGTGATTCTGCAAACCATTATTCCAAAGGAATGATGCAGATACAGCTATGGCATCTCTACAGCCCTGGTGCATGTGAGCGCATAAAACACAGGTTTATGCATCTGTATTTACCAATTTCTAGTAATTTCTGAACATATCTTTTAATCACGCAATAGCACAGGTTTCTCTCTTCCACTATCTTGCCACTACAGGAAGACATTTTGCAAGAAAATGAACTTTTTAAGAAATTAAGAGCTTGATTCTTGCCTGCACCATACATATTCTGACCAACCTTGGGCAACTTATCCAGACTACTGTGGTCTATTCCCCATGCGGAAAATGAAAATACTTCCTGCGAATGTTGTTAGTCATTCAGATACCACACAGACAGGGGCTCGTGCCAGTGTCTGTGCCGTCGAAGAAATAAATGTGAAAGAGAAAGTTGACCTTGAAGGCAATCCTTGTACGGAGATCACAAGGGTTAGCCAGTCAAATAAATGGTTACCAAGCAAGCCTTGTGGTTAGCTTCCCAAAGGCAGCTTCTGCAGCTCTGACACACCTCCTGCTCGGTACAGCCGCCTCACGTTGAAGAGGAAAGCAGGGAGCCTTTGAAGAGGCACAAATCACTCCTTCCACCCGTGCAAACAGCATTGCTCTATCCCTGCTTCCAAGGGGTGCATGAAACTGGTTTTTGCCCATGCTGTTCTGTGCAGCGCTTTGAAACAAGGCAAATTTGTCAACAGAGAGCACATTGTTCAGATTCCTTAAAAACTTTTACCAACCTCGAAGGAAGGGCTAACAGGGCTCTGAGGCTCCTTCAGAGAGAAGCCCAAGGTCTTCTCGTGGTGGGTAAGCAAAGCGGTGGAACCCAGAGAGGCAACCTGCAGAACAGACAGGGCTTCTCACCACGTCTAGGTGCCATTACCTTGTCTACTTGCTTTCACCACCGCTGATGTGGTAACCTGAAGGATTTGTTCAGCCCAGGTGAACTCCCTCTTACAAACGTCTCCAGGCCTTTGAGCAATTCCAGTCTTGGGAGTGTTAGTGTATCTGTGTCACAGTGAGTAAGCTTTGAAGGCTGGGAATATTTTTGAGTGTTTTGAGTGTTGTTTTAGTATTGTTGGGATGAAATAAGCTGTCTGAGAAGTGTTTTTTTTAATTTATTGTCAGTTTTTGTTGTGGATATTTTTTTCTAGGGAACCAACAACAAAAGCTGACAGACGTGCCGTATTTCAATTGTGAAAGATTGTATTTTCTGGGAAAAACTGCGCGGGGGTTTGGTCCAGTGGATGGAGTTACAGCTCAGATACTGAGAAGCATCCTTTAACTAAAATAAACTCTAATTGAAGATTTTGTTTCTTCTTTTCATGTAAAATCAGAGTCTGTGTTAAAAGTTTTGATAGGAAGCAATTCAAAATTGTCCAGCCTTAGTGCTAAGCCAAAAGAGTGGAAAGAAGTCATCTTCTGCCCTGCTGAGATTCACAATATCACTTAGATAAGCTATCAATTGAGCAGACCAACTGATAACTTATATATAACCTTCCAGCAAAGCATCAGCAACTGATTATTGCTGAGATAGGGATTAGTACTAAAGAACTAATCATCTGATAAGGACATGATATTCTTGGAGCTGAGTTGCCAGAAATGAAGGTAAAAAAAAATTCATGGTTTCACTGCTCTAAAGCTACTGGTTATTGCTTATGGTTACCTTTGGACACTTTCTCTTTGGTATTATAAAATACCCCCAAAGCAATCTCTCACTACAATGTGCTTAGTCAGCTGGTAACCAGGGCCCTTCTCCAGATTTATCACCTGGAACATAGAAAAAGGCCTATGCAAAGCTACAAGGAGGAAGAATAAAGGAGACAAACAAGGAAATGTCAATTAAGATTAGCAAGATAATAACTGAGGTGACTGGCTTGGCAGACGTGTTTCCTTTTTACATTTCTGTGTAGTTCATTTCTGTGAAATGAATACAGTGAGGCTGGACTAAATGTTTTCTTTGATGGGAGTTAAGGTGGGGACGCACAAAATGGAAATTTTCATAGAAACCATCTCTTTCATGCTTTTCAGGGTTTTTTTTTAATCAACAGTAACTTTTCCTTTGTTCATCACGATGACAGACACACGTATCCCACACCCAGCAAAACAAGCTGGGTTGTAAACGCCAGCATCCGGGAGGGTTATTGTTGGCTATATAGAAATATTTATTGGGGGTGACTCTTGTCCCTGAAGTGTCTGGGCTGCCCAGGAGGATGAGGAGGCTTCATCATGACGTGAAATGCACCCGCTGAGACACAGGTAGCAGCTTGCGTGACAGGTGCCTGAATTCCCCATGCGAACAGGGGAACTGCAGTTCTTCCTCTCATCTCATCTACGATGTGCAAAACATCATTTCAGCGGCGATTAGGAAAAATACATCTTACGGATCAAGCAGCTAGATGTCAGTGTTTTGCTCACTTCGTTTAGAGACGATGAGACACCTCGTTTTAATTCCGTGCCAAGCAGCATGGTAGTTAAGGTGAAAATTGACTCTTTCAGCTCCTTTTTTTTTCTCTTTTCATTTATATTTAAACTCCACATTTTTTTTTTCCTGATGCGCATGGGAAGAGACGCAACTGTGGACAGGAGAACAGCTACAGATGTTAGAGAAGGAAACCCGCAAGGGTCTAGAGGATGGAGAGGCAGCCTGTAAGCAAGGCAGACGCTCCAGGTCCTTTGTCTTGGATGTTGCTCTGGATTGTCCCCTTGCGGAGGTGGTGGGGCCGGTTCAGGTCCCCTTGAAGAGTGTTTGCTTTGCACATGGCTGAGTGGACCTACCCGGGGCTGGTCAGAACCGGGTTCAAGAGCCCACGGTCAGTCAGCACTGACACACAAGCCCTGTTGCCCTCCTTTTGGCCAATGCTCCTTGACCGCCTATTCCGCAGCAGCAGAAACACCCCTGGACATAACGGGTTTCTCCCCGGGGCGCTGCTTGCATACGCAGCGCTGCACAGGCATCCTAACTGCAATTAAAAACATAGGGGTACGATGTGGCACATTAAACATGTATTTTTTTTTTCTTAAAGTTTGCTCTGTGAGTGGTAAAAACAGAGCCTCAATACTTGACTTGGAGCACATGCCTGGCGCATACAGTGAAGGGTAAAATAAAGAAACTGTGCAATGCATGTATTAATTTAAATAAATCAATGCGGCAATTTGGGATCAGGTGGGATGCTGTAGCTCAAAGAAAAGGACAAAGGGAAATCATTAGTTACACTTTTAATAAATCAATTTGTTAATTAGGGATCAGGTGGGATTTTCCAGCATGAGCGAGAGGACAAAGAAAGCTTATTAGTTGCATTTTAAATAAATTGGTATTTTAATTGGTGTGGACTGCTGCTGCAAATTTAGGGGAGAGCAGAATGGAACAGATATTTAAAACTGCCACTTGAAAATAGGCTTGTGGTAGAAATAAGAAATACTTAATATTTGCTTAGGATTTTTATATTTTTGACACACCTTAGTCCAAAACTGTCGAAGTCAAGCTGGAACTGAAGGGGCAAGTAAATAAAGTGAGAAGATCCATAATTTATTCAAGTAAATAAAAACAAAAAGGTTGTTTCAGCTTTCTGTGGCTCACTAGGTTGGCAAAGTAATTCCAAAACATGAAGGCATTCACAACCACTGACCGCTTGGGTCCCTGGTTTTATCTGATCTTGCCACAGGAGGAGAAGTCAACTATAGTGTAGGGCAGGTTTTGTTGGTCACCACCACAGCAATATTCACTGTGTGCTGAGCTTTTTTCACTTGTGCCATATCAGGGCATCGTTTGAGCTGTGCAGATCTCCTTGCACAGGGTCCACCTCTCACTCATGAAAGGTCTCGGTGGCCACAACTGGCTCCCACTGACTCTACGTGGATCCTGCTGAGGCGGAGGTGAGTCCATAGCAAGTGTCATTCGGTTGAGGACTCGTGCTTGATGCACCACTGGAAAGGAAAACACTCTCATCAGAAAGGGAAACGGACTGGTTAATAAGGGGGATGTCTGAATGAGCAAGGCTGGCAACATTCAGTCCGTTCACGCGCTGATGCTACAGCGAAGGAGAGCAATTCAGGGCCACCAATATATATTGAAGCCTTGTAGGAGGCAGAACTGCTGCTGATGGGCAACTGATGCCTCGCAGGGCTCCCATCTCCGGAGGGCACATCCTCCCGTGACGCCTGCCCCTGCACAACGGGATGCGGGTGACAATTAGCGCCGCGGCTCATCCGTGTCACCGCCACATCTGCCCCTACCTAACAGCTGTGGTGCATTTGCTCCACATTTACAAAGTGCCCCGCTCCCAGAGCTCAGATCAAAAGTTCATCTCTCCTCGGGAATTGCCGAGGAGCCCCTAGCGCGGGTCCCTGCGCAGCGAGGAAGCAGCAGCCACGGTTGCTCCGACACACATGTAAAACCTGAGACCTGTCAGCTGCAGCGAGAAATAATAAAGATATTAAGTTTACACGCAGTCTTCAAAAGTTTCCTCAAGGTGTCTGCAGTTTATTTTCTCAGAAGTCACTAGTAAGATTCAGACTGCGCTGAAACCCGACCCACAAGGCCTCAGACAAAGAACATCAAGTTTCCAGATTTTTCAATAAAAACATTAAAGCCCTTTTAAGTTTCAAGAATGCAAATAAAAAGCAAAAGATTGGCATGTTGGGGACAGTTTTTTCCCTTGCAGCAGTAACTTAAACATCACTTTTTTTTCAACTGAAGAGCCACAGACTATTACCCAATAATAAGGACTTTAAAAAAAAGGTTCCTGTACCTGACATTTCTAAAAAAAGAAAAGGGGAGGAAAAGAGAAACCCTTGGGTCTCAGCAGAAGGCTGTTTCTTCAAAGCACCAAGCCAGATTTAACAAATGCAAACAACCCTGCAGCTCCTATCCAGCCACTTCAGGGACTGCTCCTCTCCCTAGGGGAAACGCAGCATCCCTGGAAAGGGAGACGCAGCAGGGCAGTCACAGTGCGGAAACACAACACCAGCCAGCAAAACGCTCCAGGATGAGCTTGAATGCCATTAGCGTAATTGGGACGCAAGCACATGATTGAAGTGAAGTATGATTGAAGTTAAGTTTCTCGACGAGGAATGGATTAATGCAGATGTTTAGGCAATTTCCAGCATCAAGGATGATTAAAGTTTAGGGCAATTTGTCTAAATGTACTTTTAAGTTTTATAGAAGAACACCATTCCTGGTCTCCCAAGTCCCAGCCTGATCCCCTCAAGTGCCTAAAAGCCTCTCACCACACTCATCCCGCTCCGGACATACTGCCAACTTCCTGCACATTCCCGTGATGCCATTAGGAGTCCAAATGGGGTGGCAGTGCCCCAAAGTCACACGAGGAGCCAGGGCTGGTCGTCCGCACCGCTTATCCCCTGTGCATCGTGCCTCAGCCAATGTCACCTGCAACTCCCACAACGAGAGCCCGACCCAACACGCTCCTGTTCATCCACCATGATTTCCATTTCTCCTTAGCAGCCTGTGGTAATGATTCAAAACCCAAAGTCGTTAATCTTTCAAACACTAAAATAACAGTCACCCCAAGAGCAAGTTTATGCTCCGAGTCTCTTCAAAGTCCATCGGAGAGCGATAAAAGTACTGCCTGAACCTGGTTTGCATCTCACAAGGAGTGCTCTGGAGTGCGACCAGGTCCTTCACGTCAGGAACTACTAATGGGACTTCTTCATTCTTTTTTCTCGTGAAACCACAGTGCTGTCTGTCACAGGAAACGAATGGAGCCTTTAGCACAAACAGGGTACATGGAAAATGAATGTTTTCTGTACTGTCGCTGTGTGTGCAAAACTACACTTTGGAATTTGGTTTTAAATTTCTCATGCTTAAAGGTTTGCATTTCTAGGAAGTAGAATGCAAAAAAAAATGGAACACTAAACAGTATAAATGTGCTCACAGATTGGAATATAGTTTAATGATGTTGCTTATAAGCTCACAGAACAAAACTTTGTATTATGTTGGGTTTTATTATTTTTTTTTATGTCAGACTTTCGTGACATCGTCTGTCTCCTTGGAGGAAAGTCCTCTGACTAAGGAGGACACCAACTTGTCTGCGGCCTGCAAAGCCAAAGGGTAATAGAGTGTGCCAATTTTGAGTAAATATACATATATATACACACATATATACATAAATTTATCAGTATATATATGTACGGCTTCCTGGTACAGACAACTCGGACTTGTCATGGAATACTCCATTGTATCTGTTTGAAGACCTCTTCTGATAAAGTAATAAACATGCCATAAAACTGGTTTACAGGCCAGGTCTCACTCTGCTCTCCAGCTTTTTCTCATTAAGAGCCCTGCTGCTTCAAGGAAGTTCAAGCTGCAGCACTTTTAGCATCTGCATTCCTCCGACGTGTTTTGAAATTATTTTAAAACAATTGGGAGGGAAGGTCTAGGTTTGGGGGCGCTGAGAGCTTCAAAGGGAAAGCAGACGAAGTTCTAAGCCCCAAATTACATAACCTGCCCCACCAAGGAAATAAATTAATTTGTTTCCCAATGGCTTATTTATATAACCCTTTAATTATAGCTAACCGTATCGCCCGTGTTATACCATGGGAAAGTGCAGGGCCGTTGAGCAACTCGCATCTCCGCCTTCATCAGCCCAACAACCCCATCATTAGGCAAGAGCGGCGTGTTGGGACATCGCCTGCTCGTCTGTCCTCCAAAGGTAGAAGACATTAACGCGCCTGTGAAAATACACCCTCAACAATAGCTCTTTCTGGGGGCTTCTGCATGTTCCTAAGCTCCATCCCCCTGTTGGGTCATAAAACCGGGAGAGCATCTGACCCGCTTGCAACACAAAAAGGATGTTGTGTAGAAATCCCCTGTTTTTCCAGTCTGCACATGAGTCACGACCAGCCGTTGAGCTCTGTTAACTGCAAGGGCTGCACAAGCCACACTGGGTTCTCCTATGTGGCAAGTCAAGGTAGCGCTGCTGCCTTCAATTAAATCTTTTCTAATTGTTTCTAATTCAGCACACACCAGCTGAGCCCCTGGCTGCTGCTCTATAAAAGGCAGTGTGTTAAACCAACTTGCTGTAGCTCCTCGAGGCCTAATAAATGCTACGTATTAGGAGTTATTAGACCAAACCCCTGTGAAGAAAACGATGGCAAGAGTAACAGGAAAGATTTTGCAGATGAGAATTGCCAGGATTTTCTAAAACTGAAGTTATCAAAGCAGCCGTTCTAACCCATGTTTCATCCACTATAGAAGACAACGTGTACTGATTTCTGAAGAAAGTAGTCTGATGATATGAGATAAAGTTGATTGTGGCCATATGGAGAATCCTGTAGCTATGCATTGCAAGAAGGATTTAATTATAAATCCTAGGAATTCTTTCTGATGCCTTGGCATACAGATCTGCTTTAGCATTCAGATTAGTAGGCACTTTCAGGTGCAATAACTTTGTTCTCTGGGAAGGGGTAAGCCTTGGCAGCTCAGCAGCCCTGTAATGCCAGCACCTTTATTTAGGTGCAACGATAATGCATCTTAATGCTCGGATAACCAATTTGGCTGGATATTAACAGCTCTTTACACAAGGAACTGAGAGAAGATCACAGGGGATCCTTTGCAATCTGCATCAGTTGGATCTTACCCATCGAGCTGGATCTCTTCCCAACAGACAGGCATCACTTCCAGCACAGGGCAATGGGGTAGGTGTTACGTGTGGGCCATGGAACTGGACTCACAGACCAGGAGAGAGAGTCATTCCTTTTCTTTTTCTCCTCAACATTTAAGAATCTCTCAAACCCTGTCTGAAGTTCAAAAAGAACTCAAGTGAATGCATAGCATAGATAGGAAATGCCCCAAAGAAATTCCTCAATTAGCTTGCTAAAGAGTCAGTTTTTTGCGTTTATTTTTAATTCCAAGATGACATAAAGTGAGTTTTGGCCAACCATTCCTGCTTAACCCAGTGTACAGAGAGTCGAAGCAATGCTATAATTTTATCTTTTACATCCTTTGAAGCAGTATTTCACTGGTCATGTCTGCAATGCCTGAGGATGGCCTTTAGAGCAAGCTCTGTGCTCTTAAGAACAGATCAAAAGAAATTTGGTCATCTCCTCCAAAATGCAACCTTCCTCCTCCCCTTTTTCACAGGACTGTAATATGAAGCAGGGTTTAGAGTTGAGGAATATCTTCTGTAATTCAGCATAAATGGCTTGGCTCACTGTCTCGGCTTCTATCTAAAGGAACAGCAAGTCAGCGTTTTTCAAAGGGGCTACATTAATTTAATCTCAGTTCTGAACTAAGGGGGAAAAATGAAGTTTTTCAGAAAAAAAAAAGAGAGTTTATAGTAATCCTTCTGTTAATCCTTCTGTTAACATTTAATGTATCAATATTATGTCCAAGGATTTTATTATGACTCCTGACTGCTGCTGTTGTACATATATCTGACCTAACAGGCACATGACAGGTTAAAAATTTTAGCTATGGTTTCAATAAATATCCAAAAAATTTGCCCCTGCAATCACAGAAAAATGCTTGCAAAGATAATGAGTATCCAATTATCCCATGAGATTGGAAACGGGAAACAATAACGAGAAAGCGGCGCTTCTGAATAATGTATTATAATTCTGCGAATTCTGTGGCAGCGAGACCTTATTTTTAACCAAAAATAAATGAATAAATAAATAAATAACAGGAAAGATTGAGAGATTGTGGTGGTGAGGTCTATACAGACACACACACCTCTTGCTCCTATTTGGCTGACATTTCAGATGACAGTCTGAATCACACAAAATACACAATAATTGTGCTGAGAGGCAGAGGATAAGATTGGCTTACAGAAAACAAGAACTGGTCATAACCCGAAAGTCAGATTCCTGAATCTTTAAAAAAAAAGCTTAGCTAATATCTGTTTATATTTTTTCCCACAGAGTATCATTTCCTCCTTTTGGCTGGTGATAGTTAAGTACCTTGAAAAAGACTATTCCCGTGCTGTGTTTATCCCAGGCAAAGCCAAGCCTTGCAAGACACCTCCAGGGCAAACAGACCTTGAAACTACCATTTTCCTCCTTTGACTGCTTGTTCGGCCGTCAATCTCCTCCAGGACTCCCAGATCACATTGGGCAAGGAGTTAAGAGTTCAAAGCTGGTTTTCCGAGCTGGTTTTCTCACGCAGAGAGCCAAGAAGTGAAAACTGGCCCTTGGAGAAGCCTGGAGAGTGATAGCACTATGAAAAAAACCTTCATGAAACGAGTTTCTGCCAACCGGTCTCAGAGCAGTAATGCTTGAGCCACTGCTATTTGCACCCAGCCTAATTTTCTCTCTGCTCCGTGCCCCCTTTCTGCTAATGCAGCAGTCACGGTCCTGACAAAATGCAGGAGAACTGAGATTTAGAGTCCACGATGCTGTAGCTAATGAAGTTAGGGAGAAACAAAACCCAAAAGCTTCAATTAGCAACTATTTGGATTATGAGGCTGCCTAATAAGACATAAAATACTTTAGCTTTTGTTAAGAAGAAAAAAAAGTGGAAGAATATTATTATTGACTAAAAACATTCAATTAAAATATGCTAGAAAGGGACCATTTTCAGCTGAGAAATGTAAGAATCAGATCCTTTTGGACAAAAGCCCCTACTAATTTATTTATTTTCAGTTTACACAGAAAACTGAGGTTTCTACCTACCTCACGAAAACTGTGAAAAAAAAAGAATATTTTGGGAGCTCAGGCTTTTCCCTGTGAACATCTTTGTCGGAAGCGCAGCTCCCCAACAGGAGTGAATGCTGATGAGGGGGTGTGATGGGCCGGGAAGCACTGATGCCCGGTGTGTTCTGCAGTGAGGAGTCCCCGGGACACAGCATTTCTTGGCATTTCTTGGCATTTCTTGGTATTTCTTGGTATTTCTTGGCATTTCTTGGCATTTCTTGGCATTTCTTGGCATTTCTTGGTATTTCTTGGCATGTGGCCGCAGGCTGCGTGGGACTGGTGCCAGGGCAGGGATGAAAGGAAGAGCATTCCTGGGCTTTTAGCAGTGTTGACCATTGTACTGTTGTGAATACCCAGCGGCCTTCAAAGGCAGAAAGGTGACCCCCCTGTCACGGGCATTGCTCCTTCGAGTCCTTTCAAGCCACAGATCATCAGCATAGTCTGTACTTGAACCCAAGACGTGCTGGTTTCTCCAGTGAACGAGTGATGGAGATTATTGTAGTGAATAGTAACAGTAGATGAGGTGCTATCTCCCCCTTTAAATTGAGCCATTCAATTTGTCATGAATGGCTGAGTATTTTTCGCTTGCATTTGGGACTTAGGTTTCAGCACTGGGAATAGAGTGAATAGGTTCAATGATGAGGCTGAAGTACAAAAAGAAGAAGAAGAAAAAAAGGGGGGCAAAGGACTGAAACCAACAGAGACAAGCAATTACAAGGTGTATTAATGTACCCTGGGCTAGGCTGGAAACAGGGAAGAACTTATTGTTATTCCGGGGGATTTTTTTTCCCCTGAAAGATAAAGGGGAGGGAAGAGAATATTTGTTATTCGGACAATTGCAAAGCTGTGGCTGCAAAGAATAAAGAGACCTTTTAGAGCACGTCAGCTGCCTCGGAGCCTCCAGCGGGTACTTGATACCGCAGCCTGCCCTCCTCGAGCTCTTTGGGCAGCTCTGAGAGCAGCGAGGAGGGCATTCACAGGGAAGACAATGACAAATGTCAAGGAGGAGAGAGGAAAGCTGGAGTTTAGAAGGCTATTGAGTGACAGGCCCGCTAGATCAAAGGGAGACGTTTCCCAGGTATTTGTAATTGCAACGCTAATAGAGGTTAATCATAGAAAGCAGAGCAGAATGATTGATGTCTGCCCAATTATAAAAGATATACATACATGCGGATAAGCGCACACACACATATTTAAAAATATATTATGTACACACACAGACATGTTTTGTCATATGTAAAACATATATATATACACATACGCACATATATATGCATGCACACATACATCTTGTAATTACTAGCACTGCAATTACAAATACCTGGTAANCGCATGCACACATACATCTTGTAATTATTAGCACTGCAATTACAAATACCTGGTAAATGTCTCCCTTTGATCTAGCCTGCCTGTCACTCAATAGTATACACACACACACACACACACAGATATATATATGCACACACACAAACACAACCAAATATTTATATATATTGTAGTTCAAAAGCCAGTGCAGCCAGTTACGGTCACCCATTCTGCTTGGAAATGGAGTCTATACAGCCAGGACATCTGAAAAACTCCTCTGCCATGAGAGAAAGTGAGATGTTTTGGAGGCAATGCACAAGATGGGGCTCATGAATTGCAGGATTTACTGGAAAAGCAGGGTTAGACATTTTCTCTTTAGAAAACAGGGGTGAAAAAGTCTTAGCCGGGAAGGCTGTATTTCTTGTCAAGCTTTTAGCACAGAGGAAAGAGAACTGTCAGTAAGAGATTTTTTAAAACTGAGCNCCCATTCTGGTTGGAAATGGAGCCTATACAGCCAGGACATCTGGAAAACTCTGCCATGAGAGAAAGTGGGATGTTTTGGAGGCAATGCACAAGATGGGGCTCATGAATTGCAGGATTTACTGGAAAAGCAGGATTAGACATTTTCTCTTTAGAAAACAGGGGTGAAAAAGTCTTAGCTGGGAAGGCTGTATTTCTTGTCAAGCTTTTAGCACAGAGGAAAGAGAACTGTCAGTAAGAGATTTTTTAAAACTGAGCCTATACTTCCATTTTAATAATTCCCAGGGCTGGATGTTCCAGGAGTTCCGTACCCAGTTACACAACTAAATGAGCATCATCTCTAGAGGCTGCGCAGCTCTGCAGCCAGGGACTCAACTTGGAGCACTTTGGCTTCCCAGCCCTTTCTGTCCTACCTCTCTCGCAGACGTGCCCTCTCTTGTTATCCCCGTGCCACATATTCCCTTCCTACGCCACACACGGTCAAAAATCCAAACAAAAACATTCCCTATGGGAGTCCCTCCATGCTCACTGTAAGGGAAAGCCATTCTTTGCCCTCTGTGGCATGCAGCAGTCACGGATGTGCACTGCAGTAAGCAAGTACCACGACAGCAAGATTCAACTATGTCTAGAATAATTCCTAATACCACAACTATGTCTGACTTTACCAGCAAAACCGTTCTGGTGTCTATGCTCCCAAGCCTAGAAAAAAATAAATGCTCCATGCAACAAAATACCACACACAGAGCGCTAATGAAAGACCACAGCAGCAAGAAGTGAGTATCTTTCAGTATTTATCCAAACCTCTTCACCCAAAGGCTGCCATTGGCAGTTCTCCTGCTCATAAATCACTCCTAGAAGGATTATCCCGTATTATGTGTCTCGCCTAATTCCCGAACAACAGGGTCTCTGCCAGGAGTTTTGGGAGCATGCAATGCAAATAATAGTAACTTTTAAAAAATGCATTATTTACCCAGGAGCTCTCCAGCCTACATGGAAAGGTGCTGCAGCTCCTGGGCAATACACTGTCCAGTTAGCTGCCACCAAAGAGCAGTTTTCTCCACATTACAGACTTTTGCATCCTTTGTACGAAATGTACAAAAAGGTAAAGGCAAGAAGACTAAAGCAAGAAGACTAAACTGTTAACATTCACCCCATGGGTGCTCATATTTCCCACAAACCAAAATTCTGGCATGTACCGTGGAATCACAGCAAGAGGCTTGTTGATCCCTTTGCCTCTGGCAGAGCGCAAATATAAGGTATCACTCTCTGTTTTGCTGTCATCTTCAAACCCTCTTCGTTTCACAGGTGTCTCTGCAGGAATATAGATGAGAAAGTACCAATGCCAAAACCTGGATGTAAAGGGATGCCTAAGAGTCTTAATTAATTAATGCAACATGACACATGTCTAGAAGTCATTGCTAAATGAAGGCCTGCAACATAGTTTTGTTAAAAATGAAAAAAAAAAAAATTAAATGTAAAAAAAGTGGCCAAAAGCGTAGCAACCCAACTTTTGTCTGGAACAGGATTATGTTAAAGTTCAGGGGTTCGGGTCTCAGTGTGGAGCCAGACTAAGGACTGGGTCTGTCAGGACAAGCATCCTATGAACAACTGTGCCAATATTCAGCCCCAACAGTGGAAATTTTGTAAGCTCATTTGGAGGCAGTCTGGTCTTGCAAAAGTTCTGCCATTTTGGCCTGCATCCAAAAAAACAAGCAAAAAGAGGCCCCTGGATGTTTTTTAATTATTATTATTATTTGAATAACCCCATTGTGGGTTCTAAACAAGTTCAAATCTGGGCAGACATGCCAAAACAAATCCAGCCTTAATTCTGGGAGTTAGGAAGATACAAAACTCTAGCTTGGCCCCATGTCTATGTTAGAGATATCTATCTTAAAGCATGTTCCTTCTGAAAATTAATTAAGAATTACAGTAGCACCTTAACAAGGCTCCTCCCAGAAAACACACAGGGTTGCTGGCAATAAGCAAAACTATTGACTGGATTCTTTACAATGGAAAATCTATGGATTCTTTTTAGTGGAAAATTTCATCGGAAATGCAGTGGGAATATGAATTCTTTTATTAGCAAATGAGCAAATGCTTCTCTTTCAGCCTGCTTCTTTGGTCCTGATACACCTTTCTGCCTGCTATGGCAGATGCAAAAATGTCTTCTTGTATTGTCTGATTTTTTCTGACTTCAAATTAATTTGACTTTTAGATGCTCTTCTTGCCATTTTCAAGTACTTTTATTATAAAAAGAAGCAGTGAAAGTATGATTTATAAGCTCCCCTCTTTCATCTTACATCACTATGAAAGGGAAAAAAAAAAGAAAAAAAAAGGACTGTTCTGGCTTAGGACTGTAAAATATAAGAAAAAAATCTAGAGTAAATCAGATGGTGCAACTCTATTTCCCGTCTCAACCACAAGGTAGCAGACATATATATCCTTTTTCCCGCACATGCACATACTGAAAAGGGCTTGTGCCCTTGTGTAGAAGTTTGCCTAATTTCCAAACAGCTTCTACAAATCAGCTGGGCGGAGGAGCAGGATCGCTGAAAACTCAGGCAGTAATTGCTATCATCAGCTCCCTTTTGTTTCTGCAACAGGTTTTTATACGGAACAGAGCTCTATATGCAGCACGAAGGACGAGATGGGAACATTTGCTCTGTGCTCGAGTGCATTTGCACAGGAGGGCCCCCGGGAGAGGGGATACCCTGCAGAGCTGCTGTGACAGGACCTGCAGAGGGAAGGATGGCAGTTCTGGGGGCTGCTCTTCTCCCCAGTCCTCGCTGCCTCAGGGGATAACATCACCACTGACCTGAAATCGCTGTCCTGACCGTGTCCAGCCTCCTTTCACAGCTCCTCACTCCTGCTCATGCAGATAAAGAAAACCGTGTGACTTCGTTCCTTCAAATAATACAGAACTGACCCCCTGATTTATACTACTTTTCTGTATACTAACCAGCTCCTTGCAATTGAAAATTTGGTCTCTGGAGAAGCCAAGAGCTGCCAATCCCTGCTACAGCTGTTGTTCCCATCTCCACCTATTCATTACCACCTCAATAATTCTCTCCTCGTTGCAAAGAGGGGAGCGAGGTGTCCCAATGGGCAGGACACTAATCAGCTTCCCTGCTAACACGTAGGCTCTGTGCGCTCTGCAGATGGCTGCTGCTTAAAGCCAAATCTTTTTTCTTTTCTTTTCTTTTCTTTTCTTTTCTTTTCTTTTCTTTTCTTTTCTTTTCTTTTCTTTTCTTTTCTTTTCTTTTCTTTTCTNAGCTTCCCTGCTAACATGTAGGCTCTGTGCGCTCTGCAGATCGCTGCTGCTTAAAGCCAATTTTTTTTTCCTTTTTTTTTTTGTTTTACAAACTATAAGATTATAGGTCTAAAAGGAAATGATGTAAGTGTGAAGTATTTGAAATCTAGAAGAAATTTCTGTTTTTAGTCCAGGTCAAGACTGTCCAATTTCGACAGCTGAGCAAACCCTTCAATCCTTTTTGTTAAAAAGGGGGTATTTCATTCAATTGCTGCTTATCTTGCTCTACCTTCCTCGGAAGTCTCATCACCATCGCTACCAGTGCAAGTTTTTCGACAGAAACAAGTGAAAAGTGTAAGAACCTGCAGGGTCATGCAGCTGAGTGGAGGAGATGGTAGTCGAGGAAGGAGGACAAGGATGGAAACACAGAAAGTGGGAAGAAGAGCAGCAAGTGGAAGGCATGGAGTGAACTGTAGCTGTGAGCGGGATGGACACCGGACAAGCCAGAGAGCTGCTCTGCTGACCCTTGGGAACTTCCTTTCTCTAAACCCGTGGTAAACACTGTTGGATTTAATTAACTTTTCTATCATTCGTATGCAGCAGTCAGGGAGAAGGAAGGACACCCGCTCTGGTCCATAACAGACTGTCATTGTGCCCTTTGCTACAGGGCGTGCACAAACATAAAGCATTTGGCTCCCGGAGAGGTAGGAGAGAAAAATCTCATCGTACCCACACAAATTTAAAAGTGGGAAAGGCAAATCCTATTTTTTATTTGCTTTTTACTTTCTTATTTATTTGCTTTTGCTTCTTTCCCAGGCACTTTCTTCCTTCTGGGTCAGCCAGTTTAAATTGGAGCTTGTAGGAAGAGATCCATTTCTCACTAAACAAACTGCTCTACAGGAACGCTGATGTCTTTAAATATATTTTTGAGCAAGTTCCCCTCTCCTCCCCCATTTTGAGTTTGGTTGTTTTGTTTTTCAGCTGATAATATGGACAAAATAGGGCCTTTCCCACCATACGGGAAAGTCCGTAACAGAACTTCTCAGGAGTGACTGGAACAGCTTGGGAATTCATCTACCTTGGCAGGAAAGTACCAATTCCTCCACTTTTCTAGGCTTAATAAATTCCTGTTCTCTTCAGCAATAATAAAACAAAATCAGTCTCCTGGGGAAAAAACCACTCCAACATACTGCGCTATTTCAGTCATTCTTAACTTTCATTGGTGGGAGATATAAAAAATGGGATGATAAACGCTTCCAAAAAAGATAAAAATAAACCCACCCTAAAAGCAGGCTTCACCAGCCTCCGCAGCCCTTGTATGGTGTTTCTTTAGCTGATGCTTTGTGTGTGGATGTAAACCAACTTTCAGCGAAGAGCACTTAGCATCTTCCATCTCCAAGACTCTCCAAGTACAAAAGTGTACGAGTATTGAATAATACACCTGATTTATGCCTCCTGGGCATCATTCCTGTAACTTTTTAAATAGTTTTTGGTTCTATTTTTCGTTCCATCTGTTTCAGACACATTCACCTGAAAAGCAGGCTCAGGTTTCTGCTCTTCTAACATCCCACAGCGCAGGTGACTTCTGTCAGGACACGGAGGGAAGGTGCTGCACTGTCACAGACCAAGGACATTTCTGTATCTAAAAGCACATATTGATCTCATCCGAGCCAGATGAGAATAAGAACTCTATTAGCTGAAAAAAAATCAGTAGATTTTTCATCACAGAAGTGCAGGTACTTTGTGAAGGCCCCCATACTCAACGTTATCCAAGTCATCTATAGAACCTGCAATTATCACTGCCAGGCAAATAATGGATTATTTTCATGCACAGACTGTTTTGAGTTAACCTGAAGCAAACACATAGAATACTTCTGAAATTTGGGTCAAAGAGGAAAATGAATGAAAATAGAAGATCATCTCAAAGCAAATGCAATGTTTCAGTTAACCCAAAGTGAAATACTACATTTCAAATGTAAGCATTTATTTATTTATTTATTTATTTCAAAATCTAATTCAAAGAGTGCTGGTTCAATAAAATTGTTCTCTGGAAAATAACTTCTAGTTATGTATATCAGCCTGCTTTTGTCTCCCTTATGTTCAAATACAGCAAACTTCCTCAGGTAGGAAGAAGTATCCAGCATCAGAAAGAGAAGCCACCTTAAGAAGAAGAAGTACATCTTCCTTAATTCTAAGTGAGGTCAGTATTATAAATGTGCTGGTATCGACAGACTGAGGCTAACGTTCCTAGCAATTGTTACAAATCCAGACGAAATCCTAAAATAATAAAGGAAGCAAAGATCTCCATCATAAACACATTTATTATTTCCACATGGTGTTTGTGTGTGTGTGTTTGTACAGTATAGGCAATTGAGCCTGCTTTCACAAATGAGAAATGGTTCACATTCCACGCACACAACGACTGCTCACACAGGAGGCCTCAAGGTTTGTTTTCTGTCACACTAGAGAAACTGGGAACCTTGGGAAAATCCGTGTGATCTGTTTGCCATTCCCTCCTTGGAGCTGGGTGACTGGTCCAGGCTGTTTTCTGCTTGTTCACAAGCCTGAGCCAAGGCACACTGAAGGCAGTGAGGTCAGGCCCCTGCAAAAGTACATCCAAGTTGCTCTTTTCACACATTTTTATCGACATTTGCAGAGTGGCTACTAAGAACCCTTCCAGAAGTTGAGTTTGCATGGAAATTGCACGGAAAACAGTGAAAACAAAAGTTTAAATGCCACTGTTATTCATCCATGTGAGTCAAGAGAAATATTTAAATATAAGAGTTGACTTCTAATGCTATGTAAGGACCCAAGTAAAGATTTTATCTGCTTCTAGGCAATAACTTCCCATTGGTTTCACTTCAACTTTAGCTGCCTAAATCCCTTCAACAACCTAGACTCAATATAAGCAAGAAGCAAGGATAACCCCAACCCATTTACGTGGAATGGTCCTTAGTGAGTAATGCTGCTTTTGGGGATGGGGGATGGACTTTCTGTTTGTAATGGAATGTCTTTGGTTAAGCAACATGAAGTTTATTACTCACTTTATTATTATATCCATCTGTGTTGTTACCCCTTGCATTTTTGAATCTGCCTTGGCAGCACAGCCTCACATGTTATCCCTCCTCAGTTTTCCCGGGAGGCGCAAGTGAAATAACATTATTGATCTACTTGGCAAAGTGCTCTGAGGTTAACTTGTACCTAAAAAGAGCTGCAGACCAGCCAGAGAGGTTTTTAAAGCAGATTTAACCTCAGTCCTACCGAACCAGCGCATGAAACAGCAGTGTGATACTCATGGCCCCTTCAGATCCTTACGGCAGAAAGCAACAGCACGACGCTCTTCTTTAAATCAGTTCTGGGGTCCAATAAAGTACTTCTGGGCAAATAAAATTTATCCTGGTTACCTCCTATTAATGAGTCCTTAACAGAGCCCGATACAACACTCTGCACATGCGTGTCTGTGCGCAGAGTTTTAAATGCAAAGCAAGGAGCCTTCCCTTTGAGTGTGTAAACAAGCAAAGCAGCTCGGCAGGACTTTCCCCATAACTCTTTTCTTCACTTGCTCCTGGATCTTTTCTCCTTTATTACCTGAACATCCCTCTAGGGCAGAACTCAGCAACTGCCAGTTATTCTTGGGGAAGGAAGGTTTTAATGAATCAGGAAATGAACCATTTAACTCCGAGGCCTAACACATCATTTCTTTTATGCATTTAGCCTTCTATTTTAACGATTTTGTTGGTTTTCTTTTTCAACAACTAATCTTACTGTTTCTGGTTTTTTTTTGTTATTTTTTTCGCCTACCAGTCACAGTGTTCACTTTTAAACACTTTCTTAAATTTAAAACTAAGCAATAGGTTGTTCAGAACCTATATCTGGCTTTAAAATACTGTTAACTCTTTCATCATAGCTCTTGCCCTGCACCTGCTGCCCGGCCAGTGTTTTACTACACTGGAACCAATGGAAATTTAGAAGGTGCCTGACATGTTTTAACACCGCAGCAGGCAATGACATCTTTCTGAATACATGCGGTTGTCCAGAAATAGTCTTGGGGCCAGTAAAAACAAACATTTCCAGTAGTGCAGCCATAAGAAACACACTTTGAAATCAATAGAAAGGGCATCATTCAAGGATTACTGACCACAACCTCATGATTCTCTCATGGCAAGGGATAGTCAACAGGATTTCAATTAATGTCCAATTTCCTATGCGACCCTCAATAACTCTGTTAACACATTTTTGCAGAAGGTCATGTGAGTGTGCAAAAAAACCTCTAAGGAAGTGAGTGAAGTTAGAAAAAAACATTTTTCCTAAGGACATGATAGTGAAAGAGAAGGATGCTTGAAAATAAGTATAGACCATGCAGGTCCATTCTGAGATAAGCGACTAACTTTTTTTAAAAAAATGTCAAGGTGGATTTCACAACTCCTAATCCTTGATGTGATGTCTGTGTCCGCATCCGTGATGTCTGTGTCTGAGTAGAGAAGAAGCCACAGTTGTCAAGCAAGCAGAGCTTGCTCCAGTTCAGAGGCAGTGAGTGAGGCTTAAAGACAGGTTAGTTTTACACAAGGAGCTGTAGTGCTCCTTATGAAGCATGGAAGAAAAAAATCAGACTTCTAAACAGTGTCTTTGTATGAGCAGCTCTCAACAGAGATGCAACCAATACCAGTAAAATAGCTCCTCTGTCAAAACGCTTCTGCGATTCAGCAGGTTTGATACAAAAAGTTGGGAATCATTTTCAAATGGGACTATGGAGTCAGGCATTCAATTTGCACTTGGTTCAAAGTTCAAAACACTTTTAAAAAATGCAACTGTAAATCAGGAGTCGTAGCCTAGGGATGAGCTAGTGAGAAAGACTGCAGATACTAACACTGTCCTGCAAGCACAGGGCCAGCTTGTAAAGGGAAATTCATAAAATTTGGCACATCTTTGGAATAAAGTCTCCCTGCTACTCTGATGCCCTAGGATCAAGCATGTTGCAAGTAAAGAGGGAAATTTCATTCTGCATTGGCCAGGCTTTTGAGGAAAAAAAATAAACTATGACACTAGAGGAAAAGGTGCCAATTGTATGTGAAGGGGTTGCCCTCAGAAGTAAAAATTAAGTAATTATCCTCCACCTTTGTTAATTAACCAGAATGGATCATTGCTCCAACATTTATTTAACAGAATTTGCTGATTAAGAAAATACGGGTAAGTAAAGGGGATGGCTGAGCGCATTGCAGGATGAAGAGGAGGGGCTGGGAGAATTACTGAAATACATTGTAAGATATAAATACTTGTGAGGTTGTCTACATCTCTCGTGAATGTCTTGGGCCGTGGCTGTAGGGTACACGTGTATGCACTGCAGAAGAAGGTGCTACTGAGAGGACAGGGACTTGCGAGGCTGTAAAATACATGTGTTTAGGTAGGGAGGTTACGGTGTGATGAACCACATTTCATTGCCAGCAGCTGTGGCGCTTAGAAATGGATGTCTGCAAAGGGCTGATTGCATGAGAGAGCAAATTATAATGCAGCTTCCACGCGGTAGGTGTGTATGGGCTCCCACACCAGCGGGACGAAGCTCAGGACAAAGCTAAGATGAAGCCTGCTCCATTGCTGCCTCTTCGGGCCGCGCGGCAGCTGCAGTCCCTGAGCCGGGACCGCGTTAGCGCCCGAGTGACATTGTCCCCATCCGTCGCAAATCCCACGGTCGGTGGCCGGAANGAAGCCTGCCCCATTGCTGCCTCTTCAGGCCGCGTGGCTGGCTCCCAAGCGCTGCAGTCCCCGACCCAGGACCGCGTTAGCGCCCGAGTGACATTGTCCCCATCCGTCGCAAATCCCACGGTCGGTGGCCGGAAGCATCCAATGAATGTGCGTGCTTAGCTGCGGCACAAAAGAAATATGAACTAACTCTGACCTTTGCTTTCCTGTACTCCTGACCCGCGAGCAGCCAGCCGGCTTCTGCTGATTGCAGCCAATTCCTCACTAGCGAGAGACCCCGGCTTTTGGGCGGCTCTGTGCTACGGGCAGGGAGTAATAAACAAAAATACCTCAGGCTCTGCCCCAGAATGCTGCTCCTGTGGCAATTCCGAGATGCTGGTTCGACACTTTAAATTTCTTGCCGTCATGCAATGCATTTTTTGCTCTGCAATGCATTTTTTGCTCCCTCTAGATAACAGGTGCAGACCCAGCGAGTGAAAGCATCGGGCAAAGATTTAAGACATTCTGCGTGTTTACTTTCAGAATGAGTAAGTAAGTGTCATGCTTTTACACGAGTAAGATGGGAATGGACACAGCCTGCTAAAACCAGCAAGTCACAGGACATACAGAGCTCACAACGAACCTGATTCAACTCTGAGGGTGTATAGCAAGGGAGATACTCATCTCTTTTTCCTTATCTGCATCTGAATATTGATGAAAAGAGATGCCCATGACATTATTAGGACAAGAAATAGCAACAGCCCTGAAGCAATGTCCGGGCCAGAATTCAGCCACCTTGAGAACCCCCTTATCGCACCCAGGAAGCACCGAAGCGCCAAAACCCCTATTCAAATTCCTATCTGTGCAGTATTCCCAGGAGATCAGCAAATTCAGCCTCATTTTGAGCAAACACAGAGACCGACTTCCAGCAGGGAGGTTGTGGGGTTTGCAAGCGTGGGTCAGCGTTAAGGCTGCTCTCCCACGGAAGCAGATTTTCACACGTGATTATGGGGCACAAATCGCTGAGAAAGAGAGCATGAAGACGCGGCACAACTGAGGCAATGGAGTAGGCTCTTGTGCACAGCCTGGACCTCTCCTTGGCAGCGGGGGCTACACAGGCTGAACTAAGCCACGTAAACTTTTACGGTTTTAATGCTAAAATAGCTGAGACCCCAGCCAGTTTAAAACTTCCGCCCTTAAAGCTTTACGTTCATAAAGTTTTAAGGACTGGATGGCTGAACTGGAATACGCCGCGGCTGCTTTACAAGCAAAACAGCTCGAGGGCTCAGCGGGGTCGGAGCTGCTCAGCGCAGCGGGTCCCGGGCGCCCCGGCTGGACCACACAGCTCCACACCGGCCTCAGCAGGGTCCCCAACGCGACGAGAGGAGCGAAGCCTCCTGAAAAACCCGGGACGACATCCGTGTGAGGGGAATTTGCTGTAGCGGTGCAATGAAGTGTGCCCTGGCATGCCTCGAGCGATTATTTTGATAAAACTACAGCAGAGTTCATTTCCTTCAGGCAGACTGGGTCTCACTCTTTCCACAGCGGCTTTGGCCCTTGAAATTTAGTCTGGAGTGGTGAAAAGTGCTAATGCCTTTGTGGCTTCGGGTGGGAAAAAAAAAGTCAGAATTACCCTACGCTTACGCACATCTATTTCTCTGCGAATGCTGAAGCTCCCGCTGAACTTCCGTTCCGAATGAAAAGGGTGCCAAAGAACCACGGAGTGCTTCTTTTTCACGCAAGAAAACTCCTGTAACTCGAAAAGTGCAAATGATATTATTTTGGAGGGAAATCTAGCTTTTTTTCCCCCCTACTGCAGTTAGTTTCAGAGGAAAAACCTACTGCTTTGAGGGAACTGGAGGGGTGAAAAGAGGACCGTGGAGAGTGCGGCTCACAGGCTTCACTCTGATACTGATGCTCCGCCACGGGGTTTCTGATCAGGCTTCTTGGAGCGACACGCAGTGCTGATGGCCAGCACGGCTGTCCGAACTTTATTATGCAGACTGCTCCCAAAGTGCAAACCAGGGCCTATTATTCACTCCATTCAGCTCACACCTGCTCTCAGGGAGACGTTGCACTGCTCTAACACCATGAGCTATTGCTTTATTGCTCTCTGCTATTTCCTCCTCCCTCCAGCTTGGAAAACCGCGCTGCAATCAATGGCTGATGTCAGTGTGGGAGTAATAACCTTCATTTATGGCAGCAAACAGGGACATCTGGTCAGGCCAGGGAAAGAGGCAGGGAGTAAAGCCATCAGGATGTGCAGATTGCACTGTTATCTTAGGACTGCCTGGTTTCAACACAGCTTTTACTGTGGAAACATCTCAAATGCTCATTCCTCCAGATGAGGTTTTTTTCCCCCTGAAGTACACAGAAAGCTCAAGAGAATCAGGTCTCAAAGGATAACAGGGGTAGGTGGTAGATTTATAAGTTGCAGGAAAGAAAATATACAAAGCACATTTTAGCTTTTCAGGACAGTCCTTAAGGAAGATAAACTAATGGCACTAGAAAATCCAGAGTCAAGCACCAGGATTTTGCCCTCCAGTCACCCAGCACGTCGGTAACTTCGGGATCTGCAGCCGGTTTGCCCTCGGGACAAACCAATAAACCCTTTGGGGCTTCTCTGCCCTTCCCACCTGCGCACTGATAGCAACAATTTCTCTAGTATTTGTCTGTCACATTGGTCTGCCAGGATTTTAGGGAGCAAGGACAATTTCTGTGTTACTTTTGCTACTCTGCGACTTTATCACTTTGGGCCTTTAGGGCCAGCAGTGACAGCATTAATGAATGGTAGATGAAGGGTACTCCTATCAAGAGCTTGGGTGTCAGCAAGGGATGAGGATACCTGTTCACATTTGCCTTTCTTTTTTTCACAAGTTCTGCCAAAATTACACTCCCAAAGAATTCACTACACAGATTGATGTGAATAAGCACCTCCATCCTCCTTGAACTGGCACTGATGTGCAACTAACTCAGAAGGAGTTGGGTTTAAGTCAGAAACAACTGAGTTTTAACGGGGTTCCTGGTCAGCTTTCTGTGGTGAGGAGTGTTAACGCCAAACAGGTTTTTGCATGGAAGGCGGTAAAATTCCAGCCACTGGTCAAAACTATCATTTTTCTTTGCTAAATGACTTCTGAAAGGAAATTCCCCTTTCATGGAGAAACTTAAGCAATTCCACAGCAAAGATAACATTTCCTGGCAAAAATAATGTATTTTTCCCTTACCATGCCTGCTGTTCATTTAGAAGCAGAAACATAATTTGATTCTTCCATAAGACTTTTTTTTTAAAAAAAAAAGAAAAGAGAGAGGGAAGTAGCTTTTGTTTTTAATTGATTTGAATTAAAAATAAAATTTTCTTTTCAAAATTCCAGTCCCGAAATATTTTTTGCTGCTACCAAGCAGGTTTTTCATCCACAAAAATGGAACCTTCCCTTGGTTAAATGCCTAACCCTTTAGGCATTTGGATCCCTTCTCTAATACGACAGAAATCAATTATCTGGTTATCCTCTAATTTATTAAGCTTCGTGTCTCGGATTCTGGAAATATTTTGCTGTTGCTGTAATGCGTTTTGTATCGGCAGAGAGATTTGCTCTAATACATTTTGCACGACTCAGCCTAGGCATCTTGGCATCCTGAATCAATTCGAACGGTATTGAATACAGTTTAATTAATGTCCAATGTACCGTGCCTTGGTGAAGCCGACAGCTGGCAGCTTATCTTGCGTGACCTTGGGTGACAGACACAATCTGGGATAATGCTAATGTGTGTCTTTTGTCAACTGACACTGGGCGAGCCAAAAAGTCAGGGCTTCGACAACCAAACAATTAGGATATATCCATGGGGATAAAGATGGGAGAGGAGATACGTCTACCATGAAATATCTCAGGCCCTTGTGATTCACAGACGAGCTAACGCCAGACGCAAGGCAATAACTTTTAATTTTATAAAGGAGCTTGCAATGCTTCCAGCAAAAGAACTATTAGCAAGAGAGAATGGATTCTGGAGCACAAATGTTGGGCAAAACTGGTCAAAACTCACTGAGACACAGGGCAGCTCATGGAGAAAGGGCAGCGGAGACAGGTAGGATCCGTGAGGCCAAGAAGCACCAAGAGAAGCAAAGGAGGAGCCAGGATCAGCTGCTGATTCTCATGTTTGTGCGTAGGGAAGTTGTAAAACCCTCAAAAAAGCAGATTAACTTGTTGTTCAAAAATTATAAGGAAAACCTAGAAGCTTTCAAAAAAAAAAAAAAAAAAAAAAAAAAAANAAAAAAAAAAAAAAAAAAAAACATTCCAGTGGGTCAGACATGGAAGAATTACGCTCATTTTTCCAGAAAACAGGGAGAACTTGCTAATATCATTTAGCTTGTCCACACACCAGACCCAAACTAGAAGCAAAGACTAGGAGAACAGAAACTGGAAACTCGGGTCAAGGGAGAACCACTCACTCGTCTTTGCACACACGAAGGGATGAAGTTTCAAGTTTGCTTTTCCCACCTGTGCACCCAGAGCATGGAGGAACATTGCTGTAGATTGAGAAATACTACTAGAAGTGGAATATTCAAGAATAGTCTCTTAAATATTTTTGCAGGTTATTCTTTTCACTTCTAAACACTTCCTAAAGCCTTTTCTGTCAATTCTTCTGTCAATAAGAAGAGGGCAACAGGGGGAAGGAGTGCAATATACCATTATATATCATTTATATTATATATCTTTTAACACAATTGCCAGCAATTGCCGATTCCCTAATTTCTCTGGATCCCATATTTTTCCCTGCCAACTTTCCAGCTGGGCTCGTGCTGGAGGCTCCGCATGGCTCGTGCGAAGCCACAACCACAAGAGGGCTCAAATCCCCATGCAGGTTTCTGCCAGTAGACACGCAAACAATAATAAAACAACAGACCCTTCACCAAAAAATAAATCAGGGGCTGTTTTTCCAAATGTTTCCTCAGCACATTTTATTTTCAAGCTTCTATTTCCCTTCCCTTTGTACAGCTATATGTTGGGCTGCTATCTCACTCTTGCCATTGCAGCAAGCTACATAACATGGAAAAGTGTCGCTCATTTTGAAATGGATGGAAGTTAACGAAAGAGAGTCAGAAAGCAGGAATTAGAAGCATTTCTATTAGGTGATGGAATTCAGTCTGTACTGAGACATTTCATTTTAATGAGATTTTGTTTGTCACTAAGAATCAGGAAGGATTCAGATTATGTCAAAACAACTTATTTTTCATGCTCTACTATGGAATAATGAAGGTTAATTTACAAGAAAAACTAGGAAAATTTGTTTTATGTACATAGATACACTCATTCTGTACAAAAAGATATAGCAACATCAAAGAACATCGTGTATATACCTAGTCCATAGTCTATGCCTCCTAAATGCACCTATTTGGCCTTCAAAAACAGGAAGAAAATAATCTTGTCTCCATAATTTTTGTCATAACGTCGTGTCATCAATATATTGACCTTCTGTTACAAAAACAAGCTTGAAAGCTGCAATGAAAGAAAATACCAAATACACTCAAGACCATTAGAGAAATCTTCCAATGTCTTCCTAAAAAGTCCTGCTCAGAAATGGCCCAACCTGTAAATGTTGGGCACAGCATCACCAAAACAACAAAAGATGAAGCTGAAATAAAGCAGCGATCTCCTCCTGCTCCAGAACTTTCCGATAAAGCATAAATTTGCTTGAGCTGAATTTTTATCGTGGGCTAACTTCTCCATTTTAGATTAGGGCAAAGAAAAGTTTGGAAAAATTAAACAGCCTTTTTTTTTTTTTTCTTCAATCAGATGCAGTTTACAGTCGAGCTGACGATTTTCCACTTTCTCAGCAGAGCGTCTAACATAATTCTTCAGCCTGAAGTCACACTCTGAAAAAGAAGGGCTCGAGTGCCTTAAAGAAAGGGCCTTAAATGATCTTATAGTTCAGCTGTGCCTGAGAACAGCCGTGCGCAATAGTTTCCCATTTCCCCCGCTTATCAGCCGAGGAACAACCACTTGCATTAACTGGGATATTCAGCTCTGTTCCCGTTTGGCCACAGGTGTCTGCACCATCTCAGAGACTTCAGTGTCTCCCGCGTTCTCACTGCATCCTTTTGATCAGAGAGCATCGCAGGGCAGGTCTATTATTCACTTCAAAGCTATTGTAACCTGACTAATCTGGGCTTTCACACAGGAGCTGGGAGATACACTCAGGAGGGCCACTGGGGAAATCTGGATGATGAGCTCAGAAATCCTTTGTCTTTAGCCTTTCTTCCCCCTCCTGACTCTCCCGAACCACTGGCATGAAGTCACGTAAAAACGTGAGCCTTCCCCTCCAAGGATGGAATACAAAATGTGATTTCCTATCCAACAACGAGAAATTCCTATCCTATCACGAGAAAATCTGCTGCTCTGGGACAAAATCTACCGTTCCAGGGAAAAAAATCCCTGCCACCTCCCTGTTATGTGCGACTATTCAGAAAGGTAAGTCAATACTGGTCTTTAGCGACAGCAATAGCTCCATCAGCATCAATGGGACAACCCAAGCGCTCCGAGGAACGCGTGAGCACCTTTCCCACCTGGGGCCGCCTATCTGCAAGCTCGTGCAAATCTGCTCTGCAAACCAGTGATAACAGTTACTGGTGGTACGAGCTGTAGTTGTAAGTCTGAGCAAAAATGCTTCACTCTCAGTACTCTCAGTAAAAAGGCAATAGGACTAGATGAGAGTTCACAGAAATCTTTTATGGCCCGGTATTTTATTTAATACATTTAAGCTTCTTTATTGCTATATGTCTTTGGCAGACATCCCAAATCTCTGCAAGTGTGAGAAAAAGACACGACAGGTATCTGGAACTCCTGTGGATTTCTCTGTTGCTGCCTACTTAGCGCATTTTGTAATTAAAGGCAATTTAGAAAAGGTAGAAAGAGAACCTGCTGCTCAGCAAGAGCTGCACCCCTCCCTCCCCGGAGCAAACCATCAACGTCACAGGGAAACCCATGTCTAATTTTTCCTGGAGTCCAAGATTTAAAGACCAGGAGGGTACCTGCCTGCTTTTATGCTTAACTTTGCCATCGAAGGCAAGAATTTCACCTAGTGATCCCAACACTGGCTCTAACAAGCTGCAGGCAAGCTTGAAGGGGTATTTTAAGAAGATGTCCAAACCCCGATTTGAGGAGTTCCCATCTTGGGCGCTTAGCAAGCTGAAGCAGCGCTCAGTCCCATGGAGCATGCACAAAGCCAGGCAGGCCCACGGCACAGCCCCTCGCCATCAGCAGGTTTGCATTTAAACCCCACTGCTGTTTCATTATTTTTACACTGTCTAAGTGTCTATAAGGCGCAGCTACTAGCACGGCCAGCACCGGGAGCAGACGTGAATTCCGGATTGAGTTACAGTCGAGATGTGCCCAGTGCACCTTTCTGCTGCTCGGCAAATCCTCCCTCTCGGCTTATCTGCAGCACAAAGAAGCGTCTCTTCCCCTGTGCGAAGGGAATGCACGGCCAGGCCATGCGAGGATGCTTTGTTGCCAGCCTTGTGTGCCGCCGCGTCGCGATGACTGACGGACGGGGCTGGAAATTACCTCCAGCTTTCGGGAGCTCAGCTTTCCGTCTACATTACCGCCTCGCCGTAACCTCAGAAGCCAGGTATGTCCCTTGATAGCCAGCGCGGCAAGCTCTCGGGGCAGGACCCGGCGGCTCGCTACGGCTGTGCGGAGCTCTGAAAGGAGGCCACTGTCATCAGGGGATTTCAGCTTCGCTCTGGAGCAGAGCCGCAGACCAACAGAGAAATTCCTACTTTTTTAATTTTTTGTTCCCACTGGACGCGGCTACTGGAAGTCTGTGCAACACAGATGATAACGCTCATCAAATCCAGGCCAAAGAGAAAGTCCCTGGGGTAGAATCATGAATATAACAAGGGCTTTCTCCTGACTCCTCACCTTCTACATAATATTGCGTTCTCTGTTATGCCCCAAGTTCCCAGGCAGGAGTGAAGCCTCCTGCGCAAAGACACACCGAGTCAATCATTATCCTAAACAAATTACAGGCTAAAATGACAAGGTGAGAAAAGCAGTGTAATTACTGCAGGTGGGGAAACTGAGGCACAAAAGCCATGCAAGGAAGCTCTGGTGCAGCTGATAGCCCAGACAGATATCCTCAATGTTATTCCTGCCTCCTATATTCAGGTGATGGGCCACATATTCCTGAAATATTGAGCAGTTCTCACCCAGGTAAGTTCTTCATACACAGACACACACACACATTTCTGGGCTTCCATGCTTTGAAATAAACCTTTAAAATGAAAGATAACATTATTGATACAAAGCAGATGATCGTTAGAGTTACATTTTTTGCTCTTTGATTTATCAGTGCTTCCAAAGATCTGCGTCTCAGCTGAGAGAAACCCTAAGCAGGACACCCCAAGATTGTTTGCTGTGATTAGAAGAAGATTGGATGGAACTAACGTAGCAGATAAGAAATTTTCCAGCTTCAACTTGTGGCCACACTCAGCGTGCATTTTTAAGTATCCTGCCATTTTCCCCACATTTACTACTGCGTTAACTTACTGCCATTATGCCAAGACCTAGCTATCCGTTTCACCGCCTTGTCTCTCGCAATCACAGCAAAACAAGCACATCGAGTTATGGTTTTGAGAATTCCTTGTGCCCTGCCACAACGGAATTCCTCGATGCTTCCCAGTGCCAAGGTCGAGCACAGCTCCTGGAGCACCCCTCCAACAGGGAACCACTCAGGGCCACGCAGGGATTTTGGGTCCACGAGTGAGCAGGAGCACAGAGGAAAAGCCACGAGCAGGTGCCTAAGGGCAGGCGAGACAGAGCACGGAGACTGTTCAGCTTGAGCAGGTTCCTGTGGGGAACCAGGACACCCTGCGGCACCGGGGACAATACCCAGCATCCATTCCCATCGCTCGAGCACAAGGATCTCCCTCCACTCAACTGCACTTTCAGAAGCAGTTGCAGGATTTTAAGGCGGCTTGCTCTGATTTTAATGGTTTCCTACCAGCTTTCAACTCCTGGGTCATGTGTGGCTTCTGACAGAGAAAAGAAGTCAGCTCTGCACATCTTCAGAATGAAAAGTGCATCTTAAAATAAAGTCAATTTTATTTGTAAATAGCTAAAAACGCTGCTGCCTTCCTCCAACCTTCCTAGTTTTGCTATCCTGGTTGTGAGCCATGCACGCTGCACAGGAGGTGCAAGGAAGCTCATGGCAAACTCGTATTTTGTATTTTGGTCTCTATTCCTTTGCAGAGAACCCCAACACTTGCTTTGCTTTCCCGAGCACTGCCACGCATGGAGTTGATGTGTCCATCATATGAGCTATCCTAGCGCCAAGGTCTTGCACGGAGCGGGAATGGCCAGCCCAGAGCTCACCATTCCATACAGGAAACGGGCTGCACAGAGGGATGTGAATCCTTTAACATTTATCTATGCTGCGTTTGGACTGCTGCGGTGCACGTCACATACTAAGGTTATACATGTCACATGCGCTGCGTTGCATGTCACATACTAAGGACCCGTCCGTCTTCACGGTGGCCTGGAGATACGTCAGAAACTGTACGTGTGTCACTGAAGACAGGAAAACTTAGCCCGTAAGTCCATGACAGTCGGGGAAATGTCAGTGACTGACACATCTTCTCAAGGAAGGTCACAGTACTGAAGACCAACTGATTAAAACATAAAACAACCTTAAAGTTATATTAAAAATGGATTTAAATACCTCCATTTACAACCCCCCATCTGCCCTTGATTTGTCATTTACCGTATGGCAAACCAAATATGCAGAGAACAGGAAAGAGTTAATATCTTTCCTCCACATGAGCTGAAGTTCAGCTAGGTGAGTGGAAAAGCAACACCACAGTGTTGACAGCCTCAGTAACGTACCATTAAAGGCAGGTACATTACTCATTAAAGTTACAGGAAAGCCAAGAACAGGAATTTGTCACAGTGGACTTTGCCATTGGCATTTTTAGCTGTTACCTACAAGCCAGTATCCTGGTAAGCAGGCATCAGGAATTCCAGGCCAAATTCCTCATCCTCTCTGTCCCGGTAGCTACTTGGGCCACTGCTGATAAGGCTCTGATCTGTTTCTTCCTATTATCATTAGTGTGACTCCCGGGTAGTTTTCCCATCTGCCTTCCCGTTGTCCCCTGGGAAGCTCCATCTCCCACTGCTCCCTGTCACCCAGACAGCAGCAGCAGTTGCCATCTCCATGCTCGTCATCCCTCACTTAGCCTCATTCCACATCCATCTCCATCCCTCAGCTGACAGCCCTCTGGCAGTGATTATAACCTCAAGGACCTCAGGAGCTTTTAAACCCTCTCTCCTTGCCAATACTTCTATGTTAGGGAATTTATTTTTTTAAAAAATCATAAAACCTAAATGCTTTATGTATATTATTGGAGGGGGGCAAAGAGTTGCTCAAGACAAGTTTTTGCTTAAGCTACATTTTCATGAGCAGTTCCAAGTCTTGTTTATGGATTAGAGCCATCAAATGGCAATATTGCAGGTTTCAGCAAGCAAAGAATTTTCAAAATTTAAGCCAATCGCTGTCTAAAATTATATACATAAACAAACTGCCGATCCCACAGAGTCAGAATTCTTGCAGTGCTGTTGCTGACCACTATTACTGGTTATATTTTACAGCTGATAAAACTTTTTTGTTGTTGTTTCAGAGAGAAATACAACTAACACTTATTCTTGCAATCACGCCTATCTTCCTCGTGTTATTAAATGAGGTTACTCACCTCAGGAGAGTGTAAACTAGTTTTAAATGAATTGCCCAAAGCTATGCAGCACCCAATGCTCTAGCTAGGATCAGACTTCAGGAACTGCTGAGCCACACTGCAGTACCTGAACACTGAGCCATCCGTTTGCATAGCTGCACATTAAGGACATAGGATGAATCCAAACTCTTTTATCTAGGGAAACTGAACATAAAAAAAGGACACATGACAATGCCAGCAAGCCCAATATCAGGAAGAAATCCAAGCTTGGTCACTTATGTACTCACCTTAGCCAAAGTGCAATTAGTAAATCACAATGCAAAGCTTTAGTGAGAGCAGTAAGTTTAAAGATTAAAATCCTGGCTGTTAACATCTGAAATATGATGCTTATCAAACCTGTTGGCATGTAGATGTTGAGGAGAGGTGACATTTTGTAACATCAAATATGTGTTGTTCTCTACCACCAAAATTATGTAAAGTGCAAGGGTTTATCACAAGGAATACAGACTACTAAAATCCTCAGCCTTAATACAGTCATGTTAGAGGCTGCCTCTTTTTAATTAACAAAATCTTTTTATTTTCTGATATGGCACCTCTGCAAATCCTGTGATGTCATGTTGAAAGGAGTGAAAATAACTTGAGTGAAGTCAGAGATCATTATACAAATTTTGGAATATAATTTATCCAGCACAAATTTTGGCCTGTTTGTTATCCTTTTCATTCATTCCACTTAATGAGCTGGCATGACATGGATTGAAAAATATCTTAAAAGAATTTACAACTGAAAAATACTCTGTCAGAACATTTGAAATAAAGGCAAATTGAAACAATATACGTCTAACTTTATAGAGCTCCCTAAATTTTGCCCCCTACCCTTTCTTTTAAAGACCTTAATTCTCTTAATGCTCTTCAGTATTTTCACCCATTACTTGAAGAAGTTGCATAGCTGATCAGCAGCACAGCACTACAGCTGGGAGAGTATAGAAACCCTGAAGGATTTTTGCCTCCCTCCTTGTTCACTAACAAGCTCCAAAGGTCATATGGCTTCATGTTATTTCCTCTCTCATGTACCGTAATACAACAATCCACGACTTGAGTCGGTGAAAAAGCACAGAAAACAATAATGGTGAAATAGTATCTTATGTGGCATGAGATGCATTTTCCAAGAGAGCTGTTCCCTCTGAGCCAGTTTTACTTGCCTGAGCCAAAAATCAACTGCTGATTAACCGTGGACCATGATTTGGCCTGTAGCTCATCACCACACACACACAAAGCTTTGCTTTTGCTCTTGGTCTTTTTATTTTATTATTATTTTTTTTTTGCCACAAAATGGCAAACTGACAAAAATCACTAACACGACAAAACAAGTTTGAAGGGAAGGACACTAAACTTAATTCCCAGGACTGCAAGGCAAAATGAAGGACTAATTAAGATGTTTGGCCAAGGCTTGGTAGCTATTATTTAAAGGAGGCACAAACCCATCCTCCTCCCTGAAGATAAATCAGCGTGTAATTACTACAGGGCCAGCAGACTGGGAAACTCAGAGGAGAAAACCCCCTGCATTACAGGCCCCAATTTGCCTTTTACCTGTATTCCTGCTGATTATCTGGAACGCTGGCCCCTGCCAAAAAGCAAGATGAAATTTTAATGTAATACAGTTCCCACATTTTCAAGAAGGAACATGTGGAAAAAGGATAATCCAGTTCCACTGCATCTTTCCTCTATAACGCCGCTGACTCCTTTCTTTTATATAGACTCCGACTGATTAGAAAGGGAGTGAAATGATTCTTCAGTCCCTGCTCCTACAAGTGAAATGATGGCAACAGTTCACACTTTGTAGCCTACTAATAAAGGATGTAATAGGCTCAAGAACCAAACATTACAGCCATTTTACCTCCTCTCTCCCAGCCAATTTGTGGAAATCCTAAGATGAACTTTTACGTGCTTCATCGGGAAACAAAGAGTTTTTGAACAAGTAGGGAAGAGAAAATTAATTAATTTGACATAACTTTAGTTGTATGTCTTGATATCTATGCAACAGGTATCAGATGCAACAGGTAATCAACAAGGAATAGAACAGAAATAAGTTGAAAACAGAAGTCTTATCCTCTAGGATGTACAAAAGGCACATGTGTTTTTTCCAGGCAGTGCTTTCATGTTTCTCTGAGTTATTGGCTTAGAAAACTCTTGTGTGGAAAAGAGAATGAAAGAGCAAACCACACGCCCAGAGCTATGAATATTATATTCCACTATGCCATCTTGGGGTGCAGGCAATATGTATTTGACATACCCTGACATGCTTCTTGGGAAGAGATTTTGAAATATTTGCTATTCTTTCTTTTGAGCAGCCCATTTTCTGTTCCAAATCATTTAGCAAAAGCTGATCCGAGAATGTAAACCTTATTGCACAGATTTTAATTTCTGGCCCAGGATCCCTCCATAATTGCTATTGTTGTTGTTGTTGTTGTTTCTCATCAACATGAATCACCATCTGGCAACAAACTGCAGCCCAGGAAACTTCTATAACATCCCCTTAATTTAATTCTTCAGAATTCTCACCCTCATTTAGCATGATGTTACCAGAAACTGATCCAGATGTTACAGGGAGAGGCAGGAGATAAGTGGCTACTAACTGGCTTAGACAATTGTCTGCAAGGGTTGGATTCACAGCAGTTACTTTCAGACACAACTGCAAGCAATCACAGAAAACTTAGAGGTCTTTTGGCTGAAAAGTAATTAAATGAATAATTTATATGGGCCATGATTCAGCCAAAGGCTTTACTACACGGTTAACTTTAAGCAAATAATGAAATCAACTGCAAGTGGATATTAACACATAATTTAAATTAAGCGATGTTTCAGAACTTAGGAAGGAGAAAACAGAGACATGGCATACAGAGAGCTGTTGGACTGCAAGCATAAGACCATTTAGCTTCAGGTAGGTCTGAAAAAATGGGTTAAATTGGTTTTAAGTAATAACATATTGTCATTTAAGTCACAATACTACTTTATCTGCAGTATCCGGAAGCTCAGTTAAGGCTATTTTTTCAGTAGGAAAACAGAAATTTTACAAATGTAAAAAAAGAACACCCAGAACATTCCCCAGAATAAACTTCTGCTTTCCCAGTACCTCTGACTTCTGGTGAGGGAAACTGTATAATTTGACAAGCAAATATATCAGCACAGACTTTGAATCCTTTGAATTCTGGCAGCCACAGTTCAGAGGTGATGTCTCTCCGTCACAGACTACTCTCACCTGACCTTCTACCATGGGAGACAATTTGCACCTCCACAGATAATTATTAAAAATATCTGTGATTGACTCAGGCCTTCCACAATGGCAGGAGTAATCCTCCTTTTCTCAGCACATCCTACTAGGATCAAGCTGGAGCAGGAAAATGAGGGCAGGTTTTTACGACCTTCTTCAAGCTCGCCGAGCTTAGGACACTTTCCCTGTAATCCTTTTCTGATAAATGCCATACAGCAGAAATCCCCTCACTGATAGAGATCCTTACATATGAACTCCTAAAGTAGCCAGTGCACCTTGGACTGGTGCTCGTAATACATTTTGGAGAAATGCGTTAGGGCTCTGGGTACGGCACCTTTGACGTGGTTACTCAGAGCCCCCAAAACGGGACAAAATGTCCTGCTGTGTATCAGAGCACTCAAAGTCACTGCTATTGATAGGTTCCTATCAGGCTGAAAAAAAAAAATAAAAATCAAAAAGCCACAGCTTTGGAAAGCATGGACTTGCCATAATGGGCCCAAGCTGCAGAAAAACAAAATGCATTATTTAGATCCTTAGCAATAATGATCCTCCGCAGCAGCGCCTGCGTCTCGGCTCGTGAGACCGTCTAATTACGCCCTCCGAGTCACCCGGGGCTCGTGTTCCCCACAGAGCTCTTAGCGCTACATGTTTTTTAGCCCTGTGTGTAATGATGCACTGGGAGCTCCTCTTGCCGCTGCTGTTTGAGGTGGCTTTTAAATGTGCTCGGAGCAGCTGGGGGCAGCCTGGGGAGAGCCACCTAATACAATAAACTCTCCTTTTCTGTCAGTGGGCAAAGGGATAAACTGATAACAGGGGGAACAAAGCACTCTCCTCCCCTCTCTCTCCTTAGAGAGTTTTAATTAGCATTTCTATTGTACATACTCATTACCACATTCCTGGCTTCGGCTTTAAACCGGTCCTTCTTGTTAGGAGCCCTGCAGGACACAGTGGTAAAACTTTACCCGTCGTGTATTAGAGCGATGATTAATCACAGGTACCTTTCCGTGATTGAACCACGGCACTTGCTACCAGTCTGAACACAACACTCAACAGAAACAAACCACAAGGCTGGGAATGGGGGGTACCTGCTTACGGTGAGACTTTCTCAACCCCGTTGGTTTTATAGGACCCTTTGGGGGCTCCGTCATAACAGGGAGGGCTCCACAGGCCATTTAGGCAAGGAGCAAAGTGCCTCCAAGGCAGCGCAGGTGCATTGGATGCGGTTATTAAGGAGGGCTACTGATCGAGCAATGGCCAAAGCTAACGATTTGGAAAGTGGTTAGGGAATACTCCCCTAAAAAGCACAGGGCTGTCAGAAAACATTTACTGGTAGAGATGGAGATGCCTGTTACAGAGAACTGGTGTCATATAAAGCAAGAAGGGGCTTTTTTTAGATCCTTCTAATTGCTGCAGTAATTAAACAATCTCATTAAGTTATATTACATTTGATTTTAATAAAATCACTTGGGTAGAGCCAAGAATTTAGGCAGAATTTCATGTGCATACAAACTGAAACACATCCCTCCTCAGCTATGCCTTCAGGAGGAAGTAATAAAATCTATGTGACTATCTAAACTGAGTTTGGAAACCCTCTACAGTTACAGTCTCCTACACTGACAAAACGAATGACATTGGCCAAGTATTTAGGCAGCTTTAGGCATTTATGGCTGTGATGCAGAAAAGTGCTTGACCGCATGCTTCGCCTTAAACAGTAAAGTAATCACACTAAACCTCATGGAACTACACTCAGACCCAAAAGAAAGCCATCTCTCAAGTAATTTTCTTTTAGGGCCTCTCTACTTTCCATTGTTTATGTCAGTCGATAAATTTTCACTCTGAGTTAAAATTAGCCAAGATTTTGAGTCCAAGACAATAGGAGACCTCTGATTTCCAAGGGGTGGAGGCTTGGCAGCTTTGTATCTCAGCCTTGACACTCAAGAAATAAGGCATGAAACCACCCATATATATCTTGAAACACAGAGGAAAAAACTCTGATCTCAGTTCGGCTGCCATGTAAACCCAGGGTGGCTCTGCTGAGAAAAGCTCTTGACTGATCCCACCGAAATCCCGATACTTTAGATGATTTCTTTTCATTCTCCCTCTTTGACACATTCCCAGGGTCGGTGACATCGCCCAGCGCACTCCGGACATGATTCAGGCTGAAAGCTCTTACAGAATGTGAGATCTTTGCATGGGTAAAGCAAGTAACCCAGGCACAAGTATCTGCTGAGTCGAAGGCCAATTGCAATTTCCTTATCAGCTTGCATTTTGGGAGGCTTCCTTTTAGCTGCATGATAGTTCAAACAATAAACTTGTTTTTTTGTATCGAGTTATACAGTTGCTAGGTAAAAAAGAAAAAAAAAAGACATAATTTGGAAAAAAATACAATAAAAGCTGATGAAAATGGCACTTGGAATAAAAAATGCCTTTTGCAGTACATCAAGAAACGGCAATAAAATCAGTCTGTACATTTGTGATCCTTACAACAGCTTGACATTGACACGCCAAGGTAAGAATTTATTTGTATTTGAAAGAAATATACTGGTCTCAGGGAACTGCCAAAGTCAAGAATATTTGTCCTGGGGCTGTAACTACAGCTGTTTAGATTACTGTCCTGGCCAAAATGTCCCGTGGACAGTTTTTCACTTTTATTTCCTTTGTCACTAGATGTCACTGTACACACAAGTGTGTGCCGTGCACTCCCAGCGCTCTGAGCACTGATGGCCTCAGGACATGGCACGAAGTAAGGTCCTATTTAAACACTGCTGCTTGGCTTTCACTCGTGCCATCTGCACTTGCATCCATTTAAGTTTCCACTTAATTCCAGAGCAGAAGTGGTTTTCTTCACTTTCACAGCAAACACTCCACAGTTCATTAGCTCATTTTATTAGACAAATCTTTTTCTCTTTTCTCTTCTCTTCTCTTCTTCTCTTCTCTTCTCTTCTCT
>VWPW01023264.1:88623-284849 GCA_013389825.1 Crypturellus undulatus
TCCTCTCCTCTCCTGCTGCCTCTATCAGAGTGGGAGCTTCCAGCCTGCAGACAGGAGCCGTGCAAGGACCTGATGGAAACTCCCGCTGGAGTTACCAGCAGTTACAGCAATGCAGAGAAGATGCCCGTAGCAGCATCCTGCACGTGGAGGCACTTGTGAGGCTGCTGGTCCAGCAGGCTCAAGCTCTGCAGTGCCCATATCCCAAGAGCAAAAGCCTTGTGGTGCAAAGCCTGTCTTCACCCCCGAACTCCTGCAACCGACCAGCAAGAGACATTTGTATCTATTGCTCATGAGAGTCTTGGAAAGTATTTTGACAATCTTTTGGCCACAAATGCATTTCAAAAAGGGAGCAGTGAATTTTCGGAGACTGTCTCGTGAGACTGTTGACTAGTCACATAATTCATGTGCTCCCCGACTGGAAATCAATGTGAAGAAGACAGGGAAAATCAAAGTAATTTCAAGACAGCTGCACCAGTTTCCTCATTAAAAGCGTTTTGAAAATAGCCGTGTGATTTTTATATTTCGGCACACTTTTTTTTGGACAAAGTTCATTTACTTAAACGTTCACAGATATTAAAGGACAAGAGTCACAATTAAATCAGAATTAAACCAAACGCACAGGGATAGATATTAGCTGTTGTAAATCAGCGCTGCTCTAGATATTTCTGATTTATATCAGTTAGGGTTTTGACTAGCCGATTTTATTTGGTTCCGTGTTCATAGATGATTTCTGATTCATCCAGATTTACTACAGCTTGTTAAAGCTCTCTCAGTTTTACATAGGAAGCTCTATAAACCACTGACTTCATATTTTTATATAAGAGATAATACATTTCAAAGAGTTTTTATGATTTCAAGATAGATTCAAGTATGGGAAACGCACTGAGCAGCAAGGTAAACTGATGTAGCCTATGTGCATCCTCAGCATCCACTGAATATGAAAAAAATAAGTAGCGGCTACAATTTTATAAGCCTAGATCTTTTATTTTAAGAGATATATATGGTATCATAATTGATATAACAAATAATACTGACATGCTAAAGGGGTAAAAAGACTGGGAGAAAAAACGCATCGAAGATCATCTGAAAAATTCTCAGTAGTAAACTTCGAAATCCTAGTTTGTAGGCTGCTCAGAAAAAAGTTGGCATTATTGCTGTCCTGTGAGCAGAGGAGTGTGTGAATATTTCCAGCTTCCTGAAAATGTCCGTAGGCTTACAATGCAGTGCACAAAAACATTTGTCCACATGGTTTTGACATTTGCTCTCAGGAAATACTTATACACAGCTATTCTGAAATATTGAGTGCTCCAAGACAACATAAAAGAGAATCAGTCGTGGCGAAATGCATTTGGAATGATATTCCAATATTTATGCATTTTTTGCCCAGCTATGGGCAGATTACCAGATTGTTAGCTAAGATGAACCAATGTCACCCTATTGCAAGACATGTAGGACAAGTGAGAGCAGTGTCTATCTTCCTTCTCTGATTGAAGATTCCATAGATTAAAAAAAAATAAAGTATATAAATACATATTTGATGGAGAGAAGTCCACGGTTTCAAGGTTTATCCAGATGTTCGTTGATGTAGTATGTTGCACATACTATTTCTGCACAATTTGCTAACGACTTTTGCTGTGCCCATCCTGGTTTACATCCCAAGCTAAATCACCTCAGGGATTTTAATAAGCCATTTTATGCCACTGCAAACAAAACCAGCATCTGACATGGTGTACGCTTTTTTTTTCTGTGCCACCTTCACTCTGCTATGACAAGTTCTGCAGCAGCTGATCAGCTCAATTCAGCAATAAAATTAATCCAATTTCAGCAGCAGGTAGGCCTGAATGTCAACAGTGGAGCAGAATAAATTCTTGAGTAAATCAGAACTTGTCAGGGTATTACTAAGATGTTTCAGAAGTATTAGCCAATATTTAACACTGTAGTCTACCACTTCCAACCAGCTCCAAAATGGAATGTGCCCCTTTCTCGTACCAAAACCTACTTAAGCAGTGTAAAAGCTTTCTAGCTGCATAATTACCGGCAGAAGTAATAGCAGTGGGAAAAAATAAACCTCACAAGCCCCTTGTATAAACATCAGAGTCCTAAAATAGTGAAAATATTTTGGAATTTCCCTTACATAAAAGCAAAAGAAGATTTTTGTACAATTTTGTATTTTGTAACCTCCTAACAAGTCTCTGAAAATAATTTGGGAAGCGTTAAAGAAAAACGTGATATAGAGATGAGGTTGTCTCTGATGACTGTGCCCTCTGTCCTGCTCCTGGCCCTTTCCGTGGCAGCCTCCGGATTTTGATCCCGTCTTTTGGTAGGTTTCTACCCGCAAGGGACATTTAGTCCCTCTGAAGATCAGCTCTGCGCTACACGTCCACAGTGTCTGGGGAGGTGAATATGGGTTGGCCAGATGGTTTGATGGTAATTGGGGTTTGGAAGCTGACTACATCCCCTCCCCAGCGTCTTATAACCGACCTGTACACATTCCCACTGAAAAAAAATTGTCCCACTGGGAATTCTTGTGAGACTTGCAATAGTTTCAAAGCATCCACATATAATATATCCTCACACAGCCATCTGCGAAGTGCTCTCCATGTACACAAAGGACAAATCCTAACGTACCCTTTTCCTCCAGGGCACTGCAAAACCCTAAGCAGAGCGGAGCCTTAGGAAAGACCAGCCAGGAATAGACAGGTAAAAGGGCTGTGTGTCCTTACGGACTGCAACTCCCTGGCAGGGAAGGGGACTGAGTGGCAGAGAGGGCACAGGGGGGCTCCAGCTGATGTACACTAAATATAACGGCCTTGTAGACTGCAATCCTGGAAAATGTTCATACTTGCTTAAATGCATATAGAAAGGCAGGGACAGTTTGCTCATCCAGTTTGCTCTAGAAAGACTTCCCAGCTGGTTCAAACCTCGCTCAGGCCTGAGGTCACCCCACGCAGGACGGAGTTCAGCTCCCTTGGGCATCCAGGGACTTTGCCCCTGCCTTTGCTGGGATCCTGCTGAAGATCTTCGCCACACTCTTCTCTTCACTTCTTACAGCTGCTGTTCTCGGGGAGGAAAAAGGCTAACGTTCTCCTTCAAACCGGTGCCAGCGTATCCTGTTTTTGATGCCTGTTATTCCCATCTAGACGGACTGGAAGGTAGGTGACGGTCCACCTGCCATCGGCACATCAGGAACTCATTCAGCTCCTCAGCTGCTTTCTCTCCCTGTACAATCCCTGCCCTGTGGCACGTAAAACCATTCCCGAGCAGTCGGCCTGAGGCAATTAGTGGAATCCCTGCCCCTCAGGTAGAGAATAAGTAAAGGATCTGTCACCACCAAATAAAGTGTGAAACAAAGCTCCGAGGACGTTTGCTGAAGCAGGTGACCAAGGAACCGAAGTTGCTGAGCCACTAATGTACTGTGATGGAAATAAGCATATGATGCAGCTTGGCTGACAGCATCCTTAATTACAGGACATGGCATCATTTGATTCACAATGGAATAAATGGATATATTTATATATTTGGAGGTTTGAATGAGGATTTCCTGATTTCCTGATGAAGTCATTCCTTTATTACAGCAGCACCTTTCGTGGCACTTGACAGCTAAGGTCAAGCCACCACTTCCATTAAAAATATCAAACCTATTTTCAGGTTTTTATTATTACTCATTTATACAAAAAAAAATCTGTACCGGATGAGACTTGGCATACAGGGCCTCAGTCCAGGAAGAGAGAGATTGAGTTTTTTCTCCCTTCTTTTCTTTAAGTACACAAATAAATACACAAAAGCTACACAGCAGCAAATTATGTCTTTTAAACACTAATAAATCCTGCACAAGCTTTTTCCTATGAACCCTAAAAACACACTTCTGCACTGGAGTATATGGCAGGAGAATATTAGAATATTAGAAACTACTACGCATTTTGATCTGGGAAAGCAACTGCTTCCCGTGCACGGTGGCTTCTTTTCCAAGAGCAGTTTTTACAATGCATTTTATTAACTGGAGGCTGCATAATCAACACCGCAGACTGCAGACGAGGGCTCAGCGCAGCAAACAGAGCGAGAGCTTCGTGGCAGCCCGGCCCTTGCAGGGATGTGAGCGGGGAGCTCTGCTCCGCGCGGCAGAACCGCACGGGCCAGAGGGCTGCAGCGACTTCAAAGGGGCTGCTGTGCTCGCTCATGGGAAGCATCAGCATACAATGCCACCTTGTTTATCCAAAGGGCTCAGGTGACACCCAGGACCTCCCGATAAAAGGTGACGGGGATGAAGGAGCGAAGGGCTCAGATGGGCATAAAAGGATCGCCCTCCAGGGATCCAGAAGCGTCTCCGTTTGCTGAAATTCGGGATGACAGTTTTCACAAAGCCCTCCGGGCAGCCCTCTCTGTACGGGAAGACAGAGCTTTGGGATTCAGCCTGGTCTTGAAAGACAGCTCCAGCCACAGCTGGCAGCAGTGGCCTGGAGGCAGCGTCCCTACAGAGATGTTTTCTCCTGATGCGCATGGCATCCACGGAGATGACACTTGCTGGGGCCTGTGCAATGTGTCCCTGACCCTGCAGTACCCCAGGGAGCACCTGATCATACCAAGCCCTGCGCTGGGTTTCTTCCACTCCACACCTCAAGGAATCAGGTTGTACAAGGAGGTTCTCTGCACTCTGCCACATCCCCAAACTCTTTAGAAAGGCTACGCTTTCCAAGTCAGAGTCCTGCACGTCTAACATCCAGGGAGGGCAGAGGGAAATGCGTTGTTCGGAAGTTTGCAGGCTGATAATTTCATTTCTTTCTCCTCTTCTATTTGCTATCCTTGGTCAGAGTCAAGCTTGATTTTGGTGGAGCTCTGCAAATTTTTGCTCTGTAGAGCAGGACTCCTGGGCTAGGACAAAACCAGCAAAATGCATTCATTGTTCCGAATCAATATATCATTTTCCTCTTCTTCTTTAGGGACATGAAAGATGTTTGGCAGAGGGCAGTCTGATAGAAGGAGGGTTAGCTGAAGCCTCACTTCTCTTCTGTGACACTGTCACTCGCAAAGATGAGCTCACAAGCACTTCCCTCCCCAGGAGGAGCTTTTTGGTAAGACTCTCCTCTTGGCACTAGCCCTGCAGCCACCAGGTCTAACACAGTCCCTGGGCATGATGAGCTCAAATGTATTGAAACCTGCTCTAATGGAAATGGTGGTCTCAAAGCCTGTACATCAATGGGACCACTTCACAATGACGTGCAGCGAAGATATGCAGGAAGCTACATGATGATTAACATCCAAAGTATTTCGAATACAGGCAGAGCCTAAGGTAATTCCTTTCCTCATAGCACACTAAATACTGCCTGGCTAAGGATATTGCCTTTTCATCCAGAACAATCCCACATGGCAGAGCCAAACACGAGAAACAAGAATGGTTAAAACAGCTGTTCCAGATCCCCAAATTCTACAAAAGTCTTGAATATCTGTTGCTTATTCAGAGTCCAGTGTTCAATAGCAGAAACCTAAGTTAGAGTTGCTGCAAAACGAGTTTGCACAGTGGTCCAAGGCTCACATGAAGCAAGACTACATCTGTGATCGCTCGGGTATGAGACACGGTTGCCTCTCACAGCCAGCATCAGAACAGGACGGCGACTGCCCTCCGCACCTCAGGCTCTGGCAGATTTTGTGTGCAGAATCTCTTGATACTTTTTTCACAAATCTACTTGTTTAAGTGGAGTCAAAGAGAGCGAAACACTGAATATCTGCAACAAACGTTTCATGTTCGCTAAGGTGGATGAGAAGCCAACAATTCACGCACTCAATAACATCACTGAATAGCACTAACCACTTACAAATGCTAACAAAGTACTGCTGTCCATTCTACCTTAAGTACATACACTGCCAAGAACACAACCTTTCCAAAAAAGAATCTTTTAGGAAAACGGGGACAGCCCCCCAGGAGCAGGATTCTGCCTAACCCCAGAATTGATCCTGTCGCCAACAATGACCAGTAGCAAAGGCCTGGGGACAGAGCATACCAAACTGAGCAGTAACGTGAGCGTGCTCGCTCGGCTTCTAGCAATAAGCAGCACCGTTTGACATGTGCAGGCTTTCGGTAGACATAGACACTGCTTGCTATTTGCACTTTGGAAACTTTATGTTCTCTTGGTACAGTGACCTATAGAGTAAGGAATCCCTAAGAACTCATTAATAGGTGGTGTCTCATATAGCTCCACCGAGACTGAAAATGAGAAATAAAACGCAGACTTTTGGGAAGAGTTGCCTGTATATTTCGCTGAAACATTTTAGATTTCCAAATGTTTCCTATTATTTATCATTTTATGTATTTGCTCTTTTGAATTCCAAGGTAATGGGCCAAGTCTAGGAAGACTAGAACTGCATCCAACCAAACCAGAAAAGAAAATTAAATAGTCACTTTGCTAAACATGACTCAAGCCCACAAAAGGCAAGAAAAAAATCAGTGTTCAGGCTCAGATGCCATCCTTGTCTCTGCCAGCCATCCTGGAAGGAGTCTCCAAGGCCGGCCTGATTTCACAGGTCACACAAAACGCCCCGGCACCACAAGATGGGTTAAGGAGGGAGTCCCAGCCTTAACTCTGCATGTGGTTTCAAGTCAGACTCTCAGCGTTCGGACAACCTATTTTTTTGTGGTTTAATAAATCACATACTTTAGCTTATGTAATGACTCAGAGTAAGTGATTGTATTCTCCTCTGGCCCAGAGGTGGTGTGATCATATCCCAGCTCTGTAAAGCAATGGAAATCAATGGTTGCTGCTGGATTCATTTCAGGCAGGCTGGGGTGTGTGGAGGTGGTAAGGGGTTGGCTCAGACCTTCAAAGTTTACTAGTTCCAGATGGAGTTGTTTACAAAAAATAAAACATTTTTGAATCAGCTTGTGGTTCAAATCTCCTTCCTGACCTTCCCTTACCAAAACAGACTAAAAAGAGAGGGCCGACTCCTCCTGCTGACTGACAGCCCCGTTATACATTATCTAGTTTTCTCCTAGTTTGAAAACATTTTGCAAGTCCCACTACCTGCTGAAGCTCAAACATCCTTACGAGCTGCATGGGGATGTGAAGTCACACGCTGCTCCGTGCCAGGGCTCGCTCTCCTGCGCATCGAGAAGTGAAATCTGAAGCTGCTCACTGCAGCACACATCCTCCTCATTAAAAGGCTTTCCCATTACACAAAACTCTCTTGCATGAAGAACGTTGGCACCGTGATTGATGAAATCTCTTTGAAATCATCTCCCTTATAGCACGGCGATGCCGCTGGGAGGAAGGGGGAGGAGGGGAAGGAGAGGCTCTCCTTCCTTATAAACTTTTGTGCCGCGCTGCAGAGCGGCACAAGGAGGAGCGGGGCCAGCAAGCGAAGGGAAGCCGCGTGCTTCCCTTCGCTCCCTCTGCTGCTCCCTGTCCCTCCCGGCTGCGGAGGGCTGGTTTGCTCCGGGGTCTGCAGCTGGGACGGGGAGCTGCTCCGGCAGCTGCGCGGCGTGTCCCGCGGGGACTAACGGGGAGCGGGGACGTCGCTGCAGCAGCTCTGCTGAAGGCTCCGTCTCCCGGCAAGCCCTGAGGACTTGGGACTCAGCCATACGCATTTACAGAAGTCGCTGGTTTCTCATAAATAAGACTGAGGAGAATTTGTTACAGGAACTGTGTCTGAGAAATGTAAGCTTTGAGGGGCTTTTATTTCTCTTTTTTTTTTTTTTTTTTTTTTTAGGAATCCAATCCATACATCACGCGTCTGGCATTGTTCGCGCTCTGCGGGCAGCTCCCAAGCAGCGAGCGAGAAGGGCTGCTCTTCCCCACGCGGCTGCCCCGCTGGGATCCCCGGGAAGCCCCCTGGCCTCCTCGGAGGCAGCCCTGCCCTTGGAAAGGGCGGCGCAGCCTCCGCGCGCGTCACGGCATCCCGCGTTCCCACGCGGAACGTCCGCAAGGATGCGGCGGGGAAGACGCGCTGCGAGAGACCACCGGTGCACAAGTGGCGAACGGAAGGCACCGAGACGAAATAAATAAATAAATAAATAAATAAATAATTGCCAAAGTCTTGTGGAGAGGACAGAGAATTAATATATTTGCCCAGAGCAGCTTGTGTCAGTTTTCCCAGTTCATAACCATGTCACTTCTGTGCTTGAAGAAGGGGGAAATACAGGGTGAAAGCCATTTCCTTGTCCAAACCCCACGTCTCCCGAGCCCAAGAAATAGAGTCCAAGAAAAAAAAAGTCTTAAAATAAAACTAGTTCTCTCCAAGCGCTCACAGGCTCTGAATGAAGCAGAAATGAGAACTCATCCTTCTGGAGAATAATGGAAGCAGAAAAAAGAAAACTTCTAAGCTGCCTTGCTCCCGCGGCCTTCAGTGAGCGCTTCACATGCAACTTCTAGCTAGTGTTTCGCATGTCTCATTTTGAAGAGCATTTTCATATTTCCCTTTGAATTATTATGTTTTCCTTGGTTCTCATTATGGCAACGGGGGGACCCGAGAGCCTCCCTAATGAAAGGCAGAGCGAGCCGGAACAATGAGAGCTGCGACTTCCCACCAAAGCCCGCGGAAAAACAATTAGGATCCAATCCGAGGAATCAGAAAGCGGGACGGGGGGCCTCGGCAGCCACACCGGTTTACAGGGTCCGTGCCCACCCCGCGGGCTCGTTCCCAGCACCAAGTACAGCCTGAAACCTCTTGGCGGTGACAGAGCAACAGTTTGAGGGGCCACACTGTAAACTATGACAGGGACCTGATCCTGAGTTAAAATAGACATGGGGAAAAATATCTGTGGTGCAAATCCGTGGTGCAAATCCGTGGTGCTGTAAAGCTCTTCCAGCAGAAGAATTCTACAGCAGAAGAATGACCGGGACCCAGGCACTGCTGACNGACATGGGGGAAAATATTTGTGGTGCAAATCCGTGGTGCAAGCCCTGTAAAGCTCTTCCAGCAGAAGAATTCTACAGCAGAAGAATGACCGGGACCCAGGCACTGCTGACCCACGAGCGACCAGCTGCATCCACTGCTCTTCCTCCCTGCCTCCCTCTCACCCCCTGCGCTCCTCTGCACTTCAGCAGTCTCTCTCTTAATTTACTTTTGTATTTCAAACAAACCTTTTGAAGAGATATTTCCTTTCCAGTGTCATGCTGCAATGTAGGCTGGGTCTGCATTTGATTAGCAAATTCATCCCATGTTGATGTTTTTGTATCCTCAGTGTCATGTACATTTAATAAAACGCCATTCCCTTCTCTGTCCCCAGGCTTTTATTTTGTTTGTTTGTTTTTCTTTTAGGGAAGATGTGTGTTAAAATATAGGAACATTCTTGAAAGCCAGGAGCACTTCTCCAGAGAAAGGACAGCACAAGCAGAATTCACCTTTCCTTCCCTCCAGAAAAGATGAAGAGGGAAAAATAAAAAAGACAGACTGTGCTGCTGGCACAAATCAGGTGCTGGGGAAAGGTTGGGGATGGACGTATGAAAGGCAGTGAGATGGGGTGCACAGAAGAGCAGGGAAGGAGACGGCAGAGAGGGAAGCAGCTGAGATGGGGAGACCCAAACGGTGGTGCACGTGGCTCACGGCTTGTGCTGCGGGGCAGCTCCCTACGCCGAGGCTGGTGAACCTGCCCCTGAGCATCGTGCAGGGAGGCGAGGAGNCCCAAACGGCGGTGCACGTGGCTCACGGCTGCGCGGGGCAGCTCCCTACGCCGAGGCTGGTGAACCTGCCCCTGAGCATCGTGCAGGGAGGCGAGGAGGAGCCGTCTCTGGCAACGCTGGTTCTCTTTGACTGCTCCTGTTGGATGTGTTCGGAATTAAACACCGCGTTGGAAGAGGACGAACAACGGCCGCTGCCCACTGCGGATAACCCAGCTGCTGCTTTTTGCCCTCTGGAAGCATCAGAGAGCAGCCTGGGGTAGCCCAGAGCACTAAGGCATTGAACGTGCACCTGGCATTAGTTTTTCTGAAGAGAAGGAGAGGCACAGGGTTATGCAGCCCATGATGTGGCAGTGCTACTGCGTCACCTTACACCTGCATTGAAACGCAGCTCACAAGTTTCTCCATTCGTTCCTCCACAGTTGTGTCCTCTGGCACAGGTCACGCTCAGCACCAAGCTTAGCAGGACCATGAGGATCCCTAATGTAAATTCAGAAACACCCAGACTCTACTGCTCAGAGGTAAAATGCCTCATGATTGTGCTCATGGATGGTGTAGACTGGGGCAGGTGGGAACAGGAGCTGATCTCTGCTCAAATGTGATCCAAAGGACAAAACTCTGGGGAATCCTTGGGTCAGTCAAATGAGATATTCTGTCAGGATCTGTCAGCATCCTTTCCCCACATTTCCCTCAGCTCCCAGATTTAGCCCAGAGCTCAGACATGAACAATGAAATGTTAATCTGATCCATTGCAGTCAGCATTTTTAAAAAAACATCCCAGAAGTCACCTCTTCTACAAACATACCCATCTAAAAGGGATATTAGCTGGTGCTTTTGCAAAGAAACACTAAGACAAGGCTGCTTTTGTTACATGAAAGATCTCCCAGTGACAGACAGCTGCGGTGCCATGCCTTGCACAGGACAGCAGATACGGATTACCTAGCAGTGCAGCATCTCAGGCATCGGTGCTTTGAATGTTTATCATCAGCTGCTGAAACGAAAGGGGTTTCCAGCCTTTCGGAGAGCCAGGAGTAACTGCTGACACAACACCTTAGCTGGCACTTTCTGGAAGATAGTCTCATTAAAAGTAAAAGAAGAGGAGAGCTCACAGGAGCGCTTTGCAGAGACAGCTTACGTGAAGGAACTGAAAATGAGCAGAAGGGTTGCTAAAAGGCACAGAGGTTTTGCACAATAGCATATTCTCCTATAAACCACCTAATTCTTCTACTCGGTATTCATCACTGTCAGGAGCCTTTCTAGGAGTGAATGAAGGCTTTATGCTTAGCCTCATTATCAGCTCAATGATAGAGGGCAAGCCGCGCACATGAAGTTCAGTACCAGAGATATGTTGTTAAAATGCTGCAATTTGTCAGCATTTAGATAAACAAATGAGGGGCAGAGCGAGTGTGTGAAGTGACCTCTGAAGCATTCACGGGATATTTTGCCACTTGTTCTCAAAAACGTATTCAAGTCGCTCTAGATTTGCTTGGGTGGAATGAGGAAACATTTATTTAAAAACGATCTCTTTGACCAAGGCAGGAGTTTACTCTCCTTCTCTTTTAAGTTGTTTCTCTCCCTGTAACCCTGTGCTTTGTTTACTAGCGTGCTTCCCATAGAGCCCGGCATTCCAGCAAGCCGTCTTGGGCTTGATCCTGAGCAACTCGACACGACAGCGCATTCCTGTTCACTTAATCGCCTGTCAATCTACGGTGCGAAGAGTTCAAAAACAACTAATAACCCATGTGAGGTGATAACATACCACAGCGACGTAACTGAAGGAATGTGTTCTTCCCTGCTCCGGCTAATAAATAATAAAGCACAAAAGCAGAAAAGAAGTCAATCTCTGTAGAGATTTGACACACGCTATCCTTTCCATAGGGAAAGCTGATCTTTTCAGTGTTATTTTCAGCAATATTTACCCTGAGGCTTATGTTTGCCTGTTTCAATTCTTCCTCCCAGCGCTTGGGCAGAGCACGCTTGGGGGGGGCACAACGCCTCTGAGCAGAGGACTCNCTGTCAATTCTTCCTCCCAGTGCTTGGGCAGAGCATGCCTGGGGAGGGCACAACGCCTCTGAGCAGAGGACTCCATTTCTCAGTTTCTTCCAGAGTTTTTAATGATGCCGTGAAAGGCAAGCAGCCCAGACGTCAACTCAAATGAATTGTAACACTTTCTGAAAACCGAGATTACGCTACAATGGGGTTTCAATCACCTCCGGGAGGACGTTTGTCTGAAATCAGGCCGTCCTCACATTATACACAGCTGTTGGGCTGCCTAATGCTTTCACAGTTTTCCTATGTTGAAGGAAAACCTTGGTGGCATAGGATCACCATCAATCTCAATACCTCATACAAAGTGGAGTCACTAAAGTCTCATTTGCAGCCCCTTTTCTTTTTGGCCTATACACAAACTTTTCTGCTCATTTGAAGAGAATTATGCGGGCTTAATTAAGTGTAGTAACTTATTGGTAGCACAGTGCCCAATCAATGAAATGTGCAGATGTGATGTGAAATGATGGCCCAATGCTGCTGTGAAGAATACAAATCAGGGTGACGGCTATTATTTGTACCTAAAAGAAGTTATTTGGGACTCAATTATCCCATTCATAGCAATTGTGGTGCACCAGATGGTTACAATGCATAAGAGTCTTCCACGACCATAACATTTTTTCTGAACACCTTTTCTTCTTCTCTAATTCACCATACGACGATTAGTTTCTTATTGGGTGTTTATTGAAATGAAGGGGGCTAAGGAACAGATTTAGTGCATCAAGGAACAAAAGGGAGGAGAGACCCATGAATCAAAATAAGAGACTGCAGGTTGCCTCTGTTGTTTTTCAGGGGCCTCGGAATAGTCTCCTTGCAGCTTATCTGCAATGACCTTCCCTCCCCTTCTTTCTCGTGCCCCCTTCTCTCTCCAGGTCCAGGAGATGTAAAGTTTTTAAAACCCGACCGGCTGCTGCGCCGTCTGTCAAAGCCTTTCCAGCCAAGTGAGCAGTTTTTCATTTAATTCATTGAGTTGTCCTCAATAACATTAATTCCTTCTCATCGGCACCATTGAAGCGGCGAACAGGGACAAAACCAAACGAGGTTGTGAATATAGTGCTGGTCATTAACTAGGGGCACTGACTCTATCGTCTGTTCTTCTCTTCGTGTCACTGAGGTGTTGGCAACAGAAAAGCGAAGGAGAGGGAGAAAGAGAACAGAAAAACCTAAGGAACCAGGTTCTCACCTTGAAATCAGCTTATTTTCTTTGCAACCAAGGAAGCCACAGCCGTTTGTACCAGAAGGCAGTAACGCCGGCGCAGTCCTAAAGCTCTTGCCTGGCACCTGCGTGGAGCTGGTGGTGGAGCTCCTGCTGGCGTCGGGAGCAACGCGTTCGCATCCCGCCTGCTCGAGACGACGGCCTTGCGCTGGTGGCGTCTGCTGGAAACGCGATCGTGCGGCTGCAGAGGCTGGCAGCCACATCCTACTTTGGGGTTAGCCAAATAAAACTGTATTTTGGTTTAGTGCTGCTGGCTTTGAGGAAATGATGGTTAGGATATTTGGGCCAGAGTTTATGTTTACTTAAACTAGAGCTGCCACGAGACAAGAGTCCGTTTTTCCTAACGCAAGAAAGGAAAGCACCGTACAAAATAGGCCTTTTTAATAACATTTTTCAAAGGTGCTTTCCAACTGAAAGACACAGACATTCCAATGCCACTTGCATTCTGATGCCTTATTGAAATGACACCAAACTGCAACCCACAAGTCCGAGTCATGCATTGCAAATTGTTTATTATTTGCAAATACATGAAGCTTGCTGACATGCATCACACACATCTAATTTCAACCATGCCTTTTCTTCAATAAACAAAACATGCAGTACCAGCAGAGCTATAACCAAGTGATGATAACATCTGATTTTCAGACCATGTAAAGATCACAAAGATAACTTCTTCTCCCAAAACAACAAGAAAGTGGGGAAGAAAACTAAAAAAGTTGAAAAATATTCCAAATCTACCTATCAACCACTATCTTACTAATCATATAAGCAGAGGTAGAATTTCAAAGACAAGAGTTTTAACATTACTGTATACTGTTGTTTTTCCCAATATTATGAACACTGTGCTTGGAATCAAGTTCTTCTCTAAAGAGTTCTTCTCTAGGTTCAGATGGACTATACAAGCACTAAACATTTTCAAGAAAGGTGCACCAGGATACAGAAGACAAAGAAGAATGATCTGAGAATCCAGTGTTTCCTTTTTGTGCTGCAGGGCTCGCTATGATGCCCATGGGCCCCCGTAATCCTGTTTTCTCTCTTAGCTACGTTCTTTACAGAACAAAATAGACCCCTGCCTTGCACTGCCTGTGATTTAGACCCTTGTATTTTCTATTTTTCTTAGCTTTAGAACAATGCTTTGCACTGTCAGGCCACCCCATATTTATCAATTTCCATGAGTTCTCCACAGCTCAGGCTGCAGGCAGCACCAGCAAGTTCTTATGTTTTACAGACCAGTTATAAAGATGATAAACACCAGCTTGGTTACATCTCATGTACTCTAGCCATGCTTCAGCTGGGAGCGAGCAGAGCAGAAGACCTTCCTGCGTCCCGGTTTCTGGTGGCACAGGCAGGGATGGAGCCCAGCTGTGCTCCACTTGTTCCCTGGCCAGCACAAAGGACCACAGTTATGGGAAATCTGCTTCCCAGTTTAGATGTAGATCTGCTTTTCCACTAGCAAAAGCAGGAATAGAAAGTAGAAGCTCTGTTTCTAGTCATCTTCTCTAACACCTGCATTAGTGTCCTACCACTAACTGGCCATACGGCCTCCTAAGACGCTTTTTGAGCTACGCATGGCAAACAGAAAGGCAGCTAGAGAGCAGGGACACAACATGAGTGATCTCAAAAAGTGAAATGAATCCTTCTTTCTATGGGCGAGTAACTGCATTTAGCATGTTAGAAACAATTTGTTTTGTTACGAGGAGAATAAAACTCTGGCCTTACTTCAGCTGACTGTAAATTGGCCTTGGTCGGGAGAAGATTTCACACAGTGTTTGCTATTGCTGTAGCTTAATATTATTGCAATACAGTGGTGTAGTCCTGGCACTTCAGATTCTCCTTTAAATAGGAGCTAACTGAATTTTGGCACAGCTTTCCTGACCATTGTGTGTTTTTGAAAATGGAAATCATGCCAGTCAAAGTGAATTACAGTCTGTACCCACTTTGGTAAACTTAAGGATAACTTTAAAATTTGGCTTGTGTTATTGCAAAACCCCAACCAGATCTCATGTCATTGCAACTGCTAGACATGGCAATTACACAGTATGGCTGAGACCATAAAAGTTTATTCCCACAATATTTTCTGATTAGGCCTTAATTAAGACACAGAACTCATTTTGTAGGATTGAGAAATGATCCCAGGTTCTGTCCTGATTTCCTGACTGTGCTAATTCATCAAAATCAATTAAGACCCAGCAGGTAAGAGGTATACTGTAACTCTAAAGGCTATGAGACTGTCGAACACAGGTAGGCAGCTCCTAAAAATGGTGCTACATGTGTTAAAGCCCCAAAGACTTTGTCTGCCCCGTAAGTATTTTTATTAAGTCTTATTCATCATCCTCTAACAGAGGCCTCCACCAAACCTGGGTACTATTGAGCTGCATCTTGGCAAACACATTAAAAAAAGTGATTTTCTGTCCAAAGGGATGTAGGTTGGTTTCTCTGAGAGCTACTTAAATACCTCTAAAGAGCTTTGCTTTATAGTCTAGGAGATGGGACGAGGGCACTGAGAAGTCCTTGAGCCAGGACAGTTGAGTTGTGATAATAATGAGACCTTTCAGTGCAGGTCTCCCGGGGGGCTGTATCCCACAACTCCCTTAATTTTGGCTTTCCCAGGGACACCCAAGAGACAGCTGGACTTTGTGCACCAAGGCAGTATCAGAAATTATCACAGTTCTATGGTGGCTTGTCTTAGGCTTGAGTTGCTTTGATGTTTTCACTTGATGGTATCTTTTTCTTTCAGATATTATGGTGGTGACGTTTTGGTTTCAGATTTCTACTGAGACTGTCCATAGTATGCACACAGAAAAATAAAAAAAAAACAAATTTATGGTGCTGCTTTGTCTCTCATGCAAGGAGAGTTTTTCCTATATGTTTTGTTTTGATCTTATCTATTAATAGCAATAATTTCTTTGCGTTCTCCAGGTCTCTTATTTTTATTTTTAATAAGAATGCACCCATGCAAAAGTATCTGTGCTGAAGCCTGAAACCCCCTGAGACCTATCTAAGTGCTATGAACTTGGATGTACAAAGGAATGTCTCTCATTAATGGATATTTATATATCATCTGCATAATCACATTTTTCTATTCCCTCCTCCAGCCCCCTTTTATGTCTTTTATCATTTGAGTTTCGCCATACACTGGTTGTCAGAGGTCAGTTATGAGACCAAAAGGTGAATGAGGAAATTATAGCTCACCCCATTGAGAATCTAAAATATATAGATGCTCTTGACTCTGTCAAAAGATTTTTTTTTTCATATTTAAGGAGAGAGTAGAAAAGAGGTTTGGATTTATTTCGATCAGTGTTAAGGTCAAAACAGTCATAACTTTTCATATCTGCTCAATTAATTACAAATACTACCTAGTCAGGCTGGACAGTTCTGTGGTTTACATGCCTTCGAAAATCTATTTCTCAAATAACTAGAAAAAAAAATTGCTTTGACTTGTACATGAGATTATGTGTATTTATCTGCTTTTTAAGTGGTCTTGAGACCACTTAAGTGGTCTTTAAGTGGTCTTAAGACCACTTTAATAAAGACCCTGGTTACTCTGAAAGTTGACTTCAAAAAAGGTAGCCATACTTCTTTCTTCTCCAAACTAACAAATAAACATTTTTTTTTTCTTTTCTCATAACAACTCTTCTGAAACAAACAGTTTTACCGAAGGCAAAAGTAGTGTGACATACCAAACCTGCATTCTCTTGGATTTTACACTATTATGAGTGGAGTTTGCAATCAAAATATGGGCCTCAGTTCATCTGGAAATATATAGAGCAGAACAAAATCTGTCATTCATTTAGAACTGCTGTGTCTCCGCAAGGCTAAGTATTATGATATTTAGGTAGGGAAGTAATAAAGGTATCACTTCGGGGCCCAAAGTACACCTCCTGGATGCTTGTATATTCTCACTAAAGTCATACAAATATTTGTGAGGCCAGATATTTATCCAGGGTAAGTTCTTTGACCTCAAGGCATGACACTGATTTGCACCTACTGGGGATCTGGTCCTAAATAAAAAGGCCAGATTGCTACAGCCTTCATTTAACCACACAGGGAAAAAAAAAAAAAAAAAAAAACCACCTCCAAGGAGACTTAGGCAGAGGTTCCCACAAAGGCAGATGTGAGTAATGAGGTCTGAAATAGCACTGGCTAGGAAATTGTCCCTGAAATAGTTCGGATTGCCTCCCCACTGCAGTTTCACAGAAGTCTTTTTAAAAGAACTTTGCAAATATCGAACACCAATTTTTGACCTTTTGCAGAAATGCATAAGCATCTGCACGAGCAGAAACTTTGATTTCTCCCTTTCAAAATTAATTTTCTTTTCTGAGTATGTTTCACTGTATATACCTGAAAAATAAAGTCAAAAACAGACTAAGCTACAACATGCCTAAATACACGCAACCTTGCAGTGCCCGTGTCACCAAGGGAGGAAGAGGAGGCCATTGGTGCCAGACCAAGCTCCATCCAGGCCACCCTGCTTTCCCTTTCCCGCGGTTGCAGTCACAGCCTGGTATATGGGACATACATGAGCACCCTTCATAAAAGTGTGTGGTGTCTATTGCCCGGTCTCGTGGCTAGTCTAAGCACAGACATGGGAAGTTTGCTGGGAACGGCCCTCTTGAGCTCCCACCCACAGCACAGCGCTGAAATAAGACTTTGCATGCCCTTTCGTATGTCCTTTTGTGTGCCCGGTCTTCCTCTCCTCTAGGGCTGGGAAAAGCAGGCTGCAGACTGCATTCGTGTTCCTCCTTCTCTTAATTAAATGCATTTGCTTAGCTGTAACTGGGGCCCTTCGAATGCGACGGAGTGCAACTTTCCCAACGTTACAAGCTTTCATATGGCCTGAGAACTTCCTCAGTGCCTGATAAAAGTTGTTTGTTGGGATTGGAAGCGCCTCGGCAGCCCCCAACGACCCCGAGCCTCTGAGCCCCCTTCCCTTCCCTCCCTCCTCCGTCCCCACCTCCGCTGCCCTTTCCTGCATCCCCTGCTCCTGCCCCGGTGCCACCCGAGGCTTCTCCTCAGTGCTGGGGGGCCACCTCTTGATGCGCTGCAGATGTGGGGCCCTGCTGGTGCTTTCACATGGGGCTCCAGTCGCCTGAGAAGGTCTCACCCTGTGACTAAATTCTCCAACCTGCAAGCTGCAAGCAAAGCCCACGTTCCCGGCCCGGCTAATGAAAGAAACCCCCACCTACTAATTCACAGGATGCATGAAAAGAAACCTAAACCCCCCACATTCTCAATGCTAATTAAGCAATAACGATCAAGGCACAGAGTATTTCCTGGGGATTAATAACTAACTGGGAGGAGATGATGACCCCAGACAGTCATTAATCCTCAGGAAATGCCCTGCATCGAAGTTGTTATTGCTTGTTCAGACTAAATATGTGAGAAAAAAACAGTTTTTAAAAAGTCTATCTGCCTGGAGGTTTTTCAGTGCATTTTTTTTTTTTCAGTCCTGATTATGAGCCCCCTGGAGTAGAAAATCTCAGGTCCCTCAGCCAACTGCGCAAAACTGCACTCGCGCAGGTCCCACTGCGGCCAGAAATCCAAACCAAATCAGTCTCTGAGATTCTCTCTTCTGCCAGCGCATCCTGCTGCTCTCCGAACACGCAGAGGCCAACGCTGAACCGCGTCGCGCTCGGCGAGGGCCACGTCGGCGCCGAGCCCCAGCGCCTCCCGCGCTCCGCTCCTGACTCCCGGCTTGACTCTGCCACGTGCCTGACGTCAAATAAATCGATAAACTGGCAGATCGTGCTGATAGCGCAACTGTGGATTGCAAAGTGCTGTCCGCAACGAAGGCTCCAAGAATCACACACATCCTCACGTAAAGGGGGAAAATCAAGCTCCTGATATGACGGGTCCCTCACACACGGCTGTTTTCATGTCTAGCTAAATCAGAGTTGAACTTCTGTAAACAAAAAATGGATATTAAACAAGATTTCTCTAATTATTACTGGTAGTCTGAAAATTCTACTGAAAATAGAATTTTTGTATGCCATTGAGTACTTTCTTTAGCTTAGGAATAGGAATCACACAAAAAGAAAAGGTAATCGTTATTTTCATCTTCCCTGCTAGGTTAAAAGAATGACAATTTGATATATACTATAAATGCTATAAAAATGAAAGTCTCTTTTCTAAAATATTTGCCATTTAATATTAGAAAAGGTTAATAATGGTACAAGGAAAAAATATGATAAATAGTTACGTAATGTGATATGCTTATTAAGACAGGGTTCATTCTTAGTGTCCTTCCTTCAGATCTTCTGTATCATTTCTCAAAAAAAAAAAGGACGAGGAAGAAAGGTCTGATAACAATAAGCCCTGCTTGACTCCAGCTCCCACATTAGCCTGAGACCAGGGAAAGCATTCAGCACCTAACAGGATTAAGCTAAAGAAAAGTACTTAGAAGGAGCCAGTTACAATTCAGTTGGCATCCTGGTGAAATTTGAGAGTGATTTTTTTTCCTCCAAAGTACTCTTACTCATCTCTAATGAGTATCCTTCAGCACAGAAGATGAAAAAATGATTCATAAATCAACACAATGTAGCACACTATAGAAAGCAAGCAACCTAACATATATCTATATGAATTAGCAAACTCCGTTTTGCATGGAGTTCTCCCTAGCTGCTTTCACAGGACCCCTGCTTTATCCTTCACATAAATCTCTTCACTTTGCTGCAATACCAGCCCTTAGTGTTAATAACACAATGTCAGCATTTTGGTGAGATTTATATAGAAAAACTTCACTGAAAATTGCCTGGTCATTATACATTCCTTTGGAATCAATGAAATGCTATAAATCTTCTTTAAATACTTATGTGCTTGTATGATTCAAACACTACTCCCTGACATTCATTAGAGCATACTTAAGCACGGTGTTGCAAAGAAGAAAAAAAAAATTGCAATAAGGTTGCGGTGCTAAAATTGTTATTTTTTAAGAAAATCAAGTACAGATGGAGTATATTCTGAGTGGGCTGGGAGACCTGTTTGTGCACTGAAAATTAATAACTTGTCCAAAACGCAACCAACGCTATTGCTCCTCCATACCATGAGAGCAATCACTGGGTCTAAAGTTTCACATTGGCCTATTTCTTCTTAGCTGGGCTAAGCTGGCATCGAGGGGCTATCATCTGTCAAAATATCAGCAGGAGAAACAATTGACAAAGCCACCACTTGAGAATGTTGAGTAAACTGGGTAAAAAAGCAGTGAAAGAAGTTAATGTGCAACCTGGCACACAGTACCAGCCCAAGCCGTGAGAACCACTTACGTGATAATTGGTGCCTCACAATATCTTCTGCTCTGTAAAACATTGTCTTGGGCTTGTCTTTCAGCACAGGAACTGATCTCTTTGAGACGCAATGAAACAAACACCCACCCAAAAGCCCCCTCCAGCTGACAGGGGAGGGATTCAGGTGGGAAAGCTTGCGATTTCTGAACGGGTACAAACAGTTTCAGGTAACTCCAGACTCACCCAGGGTCAGCGGAGAAAAGCAGACCGTTTTTTGAAAGAAGCAGCAGCAAATTTATAGGCATTCATTTGTTCACTTCAGAGAGAAATGAGTAGCCTCTGGGGTTCATAGTATCTCTCTCCCTGTTTTACCCTCCTTGTTGTCCAACCTTAAAAAAATGCTTATTGTACTGACTAAGCATTGCCAGGGGAAGAAATGCAAAACCAGGAATCACAATGGTAACAGAGAAAATAATCAAAGCTGGTCTGGTCTTTCTACAAAGTAGGTGTCTAGGCAGTAAAAAAAAAGGAAAAATATATGAATAGATCATGAGACACCTGCAATACATTTGCTTCATACTACACCCAAGCTTCTTTACCCTTTGTTCATATATGCATATCCACATACATATAAAGAAACCAAAATCAAAGATAGCAAAGTATTTACCATGTTACATATACATTCATCTTATTTATTCATCAATGACGTGGATGAAGGCACAGAGTGCTTCCTCAGCAAGTTTGCAGATGATACGAAGCTGGGAGGAGTAGTTGACACCCCAGAGGGCTGCACTGCCATCCAGAGGGACCTGGACAGACTGGACAACTGGGCAGAGAGAAACCTCATGAAATTCAACAAGGCCAAGTGCAGGGTCCTGCACCTGGGGAGAAATAACCCCAGACACCAGTACAGGCTGGGGACCGACCTGCTGGAGAGCAGCTCTGCTGAGAAGGACCTGGGCATCATGGTGGACGACAGGTTGACCATGAGGCAGCAGTTGCCCTCGTGGCCAAGAAGGCCAATGGGGTCCTGGGGTGCATTAAGAGGAGCGTCTCCCGCAGGTCGAGGGAGGGGATCCTGCCCCTCTACTCAGCCCTGGTGAGGCCACATCTGGAGCACTGTGTCCAGTTCTGGGCCCCCCAGTACAAGAGGGATGTGGAGCTGCTGGAGAGAGTCCAGCGCAGGGCCACGAGGATGATCAGGGGCCTGGAACATCTGCCCTGTGAGGAGAGGCTGAGGGAGCTGGGCCTGTTCAGCCTGCAGAAGAGAAGGCTGAGAGGGGACCTGGTCAGTGTGTATAAGTGCCTCAAGGGAGGCAATGAGGAGGATGGTCCTGGCCTCTTTTCACTGGTGGCCACTGATAGAACCAGAGGAAATGGCCACAAACTGAAGCATCAAAAGTTCCACAGGAACTTAAGGAAAAATTTCCTGACAGTGAGGGTGCCAGAGCACTGGCACAGGCTGCCCAGAGAGGTTGTGGAGTCTCCTTCTCTGGATCTTCAAGACCCGCTTGGATGCAGCCCTGTGCCACGTGCTCTAGGTGACCCTGCATGTGCAGGGGGATTGGACTAGATGACCTCTAGAGGTCCCTTCCAACCTTAGGCATTCTGTGATTCTATGATACGCACACGCTGTGAACACACACATGCATCAGAGAGGGCAGCCGCTTTGCAAGGCAGCACCACTGTGCAGGAGAGAGAGGGAGTCTACACTTCATGTGAAATCTATGCTAAAGGATTTGATGATACAAAGGCTGTAAGTAGAGGGGTGAATTTCACCCTATAAGGCCAAGTATTTAACTGTCTAAAGTTGGTTCACTTAGAGTTTGTGAAATGACCTAGGAGACCGTTCTAAAACGGGATCTTCTTGAGAGAAAGAGTCTGATTTGTAGCTACTGGAAAATATGAAATCTGTGTATGTGTTGGCACATCTTTAGATTCTCAAGAGTCAAGAAACAGACCTCATTGTTTTTTAATGATTCAGAGGGTGGCAGCCAGTCCTTAAAAAGTGGGAGAACTCAATGTTTGTAGAGCAAATATAATTTCATTTATGACAGAAAATTTCCCATAGCCAAATTTGTTATTTCTTGGTTTGTTTTTAAAAAACAATGATCCTTGTTCAGGCCTGTTGCTAGAGCAACAAACATGTGGGCAAATGTTGTTCTTGAGATATGCTCAACAGCAGGCCAGGTAAGCTATTGTATAGGTTTGGGGCTTGCTGTGTTAAAAAACACAGATGAATCATCACAAATTTCCTTCAGAATCCACCAAAGCTTAAGACAGTCATAGTTTCCTTCTCAATCTGTGCTCACTCAATCCCTGTTCCATCAAAAGCACCATCCTTTTCATAAACAGTCATATACTGACAGGCCTCTCAATATGTCAACGGAAAAGTAAAAGCACAGTGTGTGTTTGGTATCCAAAAGGAAAAACAACCATTATGGGATTTCCTTTGATGAGATCATGCACTGTCTCACAAAAATGGCAATGCCACAGCCAGAACAACTACATGAAAATAGCAGAGAGAAAAAGAGAGCACAGAGATGAGAATAAAACTACCTCTCTCATGAATAAGACTGGCATACCCTGCTCTTATGCTTCACAGGCAACCCTGGGCTGTGGAGAGAACCTCTAAAAGCCTCATGTACCTGCTCTTGGTTCAGCCACTGCAAGGGAATTAAAAGGCTTCTATGTGAGGAGCACTGTCCCCATGCCAGTAAAAGGGACTCTCCAGGGAGAACGAGCTGCAGCACTGTGAAGACACCAGGTCAAAGATGCAGCTGTAGATTGGAAGACCCCATTCCATACTGTCTTTAGGTATATATCTACACTGAGGTAGGGGTCCAAAAGCTGAGCTCAAACACTGGAACCCTGAGTATCCATAATACCAGTTCACTCCCTGCCTATTTCTCAACTTCTTCAACTAGCTTCCTTCAAAATCTGGTCCAGGGCCACGGCTAGCAACAATACACTTTGGGGAGTGCTACCAAAGACATTAGATATAAGACAGGACCTGGCCAAGTCATCAGTTCTTCACCTCTGTCCTCACAAGCAGTTCAGCCTTAGGCGCTGCCACCTGTCCTCATGCCATAATCCCGTGTATGTATCAGCAAATTTGAGAGTTGGGACTTAGCCTCACTACAACAACAGACGTTTCATACCGAAAAAGTCAAAAGGTTAATTTTCTTACAGGACTGGTTTAGGCTTTGCTTATGGGTCAGATAAAGCTGAGGTAGCCTAAACAGTGCGAGCTGATAATGGTCAGTAAGGAAGTCATAGCTTTCTGTACCCTTTCCTCGGCCACCCCTGGCATACAGTATGCTCCACAGCTGGCCTGGTGCAGGCACGCACATCTGGAATGCAGGTGTCCCGCCACATACTTGGTGGCATTCCAGCAGCTGGATTTCTCCATAGGCATCCTCCACTGCTCCGTGCCAAGAAAGAAGTTTGTCCCTAATTGGCATTACCAATAACAACGATATCTCCTCCTCCTTAACAAGCTGAAGGCTGGAGTCAGCCACACATCTCACTCTGCTTCTCTTTACTCTAATTCTCTTACAATTAGACCACCCTCCTCTTCATCTGCTTGGCAGACTGCTACACCGAGGTGGAAATCAGGGCCACCACCAGCTGCTAGCTCTTTATTGCTCATCAGTTCTTTATTTGAGCATTTTTTTTATCCTTCAGCAGCTGGGGAAAAACAGAGGAGAACAACAGTGGCTTCTTGAGCTTGAAAACATACACTTGAGCTTGAAAAAATACTCCAGTGCTGCTTCTTTTTTTTCCCCCCTAGATATACTTTCATCCTCAAACGTATTAAGAACAGACACTTAAAATTCTGCCTCATATTTTTAACACCATATTCAAAATACAAAAATCTGCCATGACTATCTGGAGTGTTTCATCTGAAGGTCTCTTCCCAAAGAACAGAGTTGCTTCTAGCAAAGAACACAAGTAGTTGATTTTTAAGTGGTAGCAGGATGCCATAAATCCTTTACTTCTGTAGCACCTTTCAGAATTTAGCCAAATAAAAAGGCTAAGTAAATATTTAGTAACTATCAGTAAATATTTAATATTAGGCTTTTGACCAAATTATTGTATCCTTATGAGGCATAGCAAGTCAATAAGAGAAGATTTTTGAAGAAGGAACTGAAACAAAATATTAAATATTGTATGGTTGTTTAGAAGCACTTACTAGAAGGAGCTGCTTGGCACTCGCTACCAGCACAACAAGGCTTGAAAATACTGAGTCTTTCTCACTGGTTGCACTTGTGGCCATCCACGGTTATGATGACTACCGAGAAAAGTCACTTCTGAAAACACCCTGCTGCTTGTATTGCTACACTATCTACTCCCGCTGTCATTACTTCTTTTTCATCCCCTGCAACTGGAGTGACCTGCAGACTGCAATCCTTCTGGGCAAGAGCTTTGTACAATGCCATGAATGAGATGACCCCAATTCCTGCCTGAACACACCACAGGAACAACATACAGAAACATTGCTTAATTGCATTCAAACCATGATTACTTACACAGATCTTCAGAAACTAATTTCTGTCTTTTTTTTTTTTCTTTCCCTTTATCCATGTTTTCCTAGAGCTCCTTGCTTTTTGTTCTATTTTCCATGTTGGATTAAGTTTTAGTTCCTTCTTAAATGCCTTACTGGAGTTACCCAGATCTTGGTTACAGGAGAAACAAGAGGGCTCAGTTATTCCTTGGCTTGTTCTTTCCAGTGCAGACCTTTGGTTGGGAAGAGATTCCTGCTCTCTCCTCTCCATCTCTCCCAAGTTTCTGAGCACTGTGGTCTGGGAGTAACTACTAATGCAACAGGTTTACCCGAGGCAATCTACACGCTGTTGTAGAAGGGAGGTTTATAATTCACAGGCAGGTCTCAGCCTTGAAGCGAAGGTACTTCTGCTCATCACCATAGCCATAGTGACAGAGATAGCTCTCACTTAATTTTTCTTTCTTACAAAATATAATTGTTGCCACGGTGGTAAATGCTTTGAATGAAAGAGGGCTTATCCTCATAAAACTGCAGAAGTATTGAGGATCTGTGGTCCCAGCCAATCTTTTAGTGCAAAAGGATGGAGATTTTAACATCCAAATAAATTATGTTCAGAATAACTTAAAAGCCACAAGATGATCCCATTGAAAGTCTGTTAAAACCAGGCTGTGGATTCAGCATGTGTAATGATCCAGACAGCTGATTTTTTTTTTTTTTTTTTAGCTATGAACCTAAATTTAAGTTCCTAGATCCAAATTTGGCTTCACAAATACTGAAGCAAGCTCACTTTCAGACACATTTCTCACGCTGCAGCAGCTACTGGAGGCATTCCTGAGAGGTTTTCACCTCCTTGACTATTTCACTGGGACAGAGGCTGTCGTGACATACCAGGGGCAAGAAAAGAAGTTGCTTTGGGGAATTTCAGTCAGATCTGCATTACTGGATCACCGTTACTTCTGTTGATCCCAGGTTCCCTCAATAACTACACTGTCACCATACCTATTGGAAAGAAAAAAAAACAAAAGACAAAGGAGACAGAAGCAAAGAGTTTGTTCAGGGATTCAGACAAAAGGAGCGTCTCAGTTTTCTGTGACTAATAGCTGAGATGCTAAGGGTCGAAAGCAGTTTATTCCACCACACAGTATTACAGATGAGATGCTTTGACTGTGCTATCCCTTGACCCATTCTATTAGTGGAAAGCTTCTTAAGACTTCCATATTCTCCAAGGCCTCTCTTTTCCTTGACCTGGATTGAAACCAAATACCACACCACAAACGTATGCTATTTCAGGCACTTAGAGTTTTACAATTCCAGGCTGTGATCAATTACCAACTATTGAAGATTTATAGCAAGTCCTTTTGCCACAGAACTGAAATCTGATGGTGACTTAAACTAGGAACTCTGAGAAAGTTGAGGAACTGATATTTAAAGAAGAAGCTCCAAGGGGATCCCTATTTCCAGATTTAGCTGGACTGACTGAACTCCCAGTTGGAAACATTGGTGCTAAATTTCATCTAACAAAAGACTGAATGTCAATCACAATGGGAATTGCCTGCATGTAAAAGTTGCACCAATATAACAACGGAATGGGAAATTTTAGTTACATTTCAAATACACTGGTATTGTGCTCCTATGCATGTGTTTATTCCAGCCTTTTTCGTTTTATCTGTTGCTACAGGGGAAGCAGCTTAATTCTGACCTTATTTCTAAGAATTTCACGTACAGAAAAAAAAGAAAGAAAAAAAAACATATATTCTGAAAGGAGGGGCACAGATCAATGTATTCAAGTTTGACAGGACAAGTCTGCTCACACNTTCTAAGAACTTCACGTCCAAAAAAAAGAAAAAGAAAAAGAAAAAAACCATATATTCTGAAAGGAGGGGCACAGATCAATGTATCCAAGTTTGACAGGACAAGTCTGCTCACCCAGGACCGCTTCGCCAGGCTACCTATAGAACCAGCCTCCTAACTTGAGTATGCTCTGAGACAGCTTATTAATGAAATATAAAGGACTCAGATGAACAAGCTACTTGGCCTGAGGCTTTACAATGAGTCTTGGGAATAATGTGCATTTCCTTCCCACCCTCCATCACTTCTTTCTGAGACATCTTACAGAATTTTTTATGAGAATTCTCCACAAAAAACAAGCAAATGTCCTTGTCTCCTGAAGGACACCTGTAAGCCTTCTTAAAATGCACAGTTCTGCCCACAAAACACTGAAATTCCCTGTTTCTGTGATTGCAATGGTTTTATATCATCGTGTCTCGCTAGTTCTAGAACCAAACCTGCCATGTCACAAAGAAGGTGCATCCGGATGGGTGATAGAGATATATTCCAAGCATCCAGGTTATGGCTTTGAAAGCCATACACTTTCTCAGCAAGTCTTCGCCCTCTCAAAGCTTCAGTTTTTGTATTTGTAATGCTCTTCAGCACATGTAGGTAAAGCAACACGTAAATATCAAGCATTTTTGTAAGGACAGATCTGGATATCCTCAGTAATAATGCTTTCATCCTTGAATTCTTTCTGATTACCTTGAAACCGGATATATTTTTTCAAAGGTATTTCCAAATCTGGTTCAAAATGAGAAATGAAGATTAGAGTCAGTAAAGTTTTTCAGCTGGAAAAAAATTCCCATAAAAAAGTCAAAGCTTCCTTGAAAATGAAATTTTTCATAGCACTCAAGAGTTACATTTATCAGAGTTGAAAGCTCAGGACGTCCTATTAACTTCACAAGCACTCACTTCAGTCTGACTCTATGCAGGGTTTTAAATGCATCAGAAACATAGTATGGACATTCATACTAAAAATTAAATCTGACAGGCAAGGCTATTTTCTACAACATTAATAATTCAAGAACTTTATTCTTCCTCTGCTTTATTAATATTTTTGTTTTGTCTAATCCATAAATACAGCCTTCAGAAGGTTCAAAATATGTCAATTATTAGCAACATCTTTTCTTTTATTAAGCGCTTACAAGTCCTAAATTTGGTCGAGATCTTCCTATCTGAAAACCTTTCTGATCTCTGATATCTTGCGGGAGTGTTTTTCTGAGTTTTCTGTTTAAGTACTGCATGATACTGTTTGTAATTGCACCACTTTCTCTCTTCCCAGGGATCCTGGACTTTCAACTTTCTTTCCATGCCAGTGGAGGCCAAGGATATTTAGATATTTCAAAAGATGTCCCAAAGATTTCTTTAGTTCTTCCTTCATAACTTGCCTACTTTCAGTGACTGCAGCTCTGCAAGTGGATTGGTTGCCCATACGCAAGCCTTCCCTGGGGGCATTCCCAAAACTTCATCAAACTAGACACAAACCTGCACCATTTTACCGCTTCCTTTGTTAGCTCTAAACTCTCCAGATTCCTGACCTCATTCTAGCAATGGAAAGCTAGGAAGAAAGCTTTTAACTGGACATATATCATAAAAACACTTTAATTTAATCCTCCTATGATTTGTGTTATTAGAGGGGAGATTTCAAATTTTTCAAAGCTGTAATAAATAAAAGGTTCACTACATGTTCAATATATCCTCTTCCTCTACACGATATTCTCTCTAGGGTTGGTTGGCATCTTCACATTTAATATATAATATTATAATCTTTCTAAATATAGAATTTACACCCCACTCCAGAATCTCCCTTCTCTTGCTCTTTATTTACATTTGCCAATACTGAGACAAATGCTTTTATATATTTTCTTTATAACAAAACAGCTGGACAAATTGATCATTCTCATTTTTCTAAAAAAGTTTCCTTCAATAATATTTTCATCCAACAGTTGACGTGATCTCAGAGTACAGTTTATTCCTGCTCTTTTTTCCTTTCTTTACAAGATGCCTTTAAATATCAGAGAATATGTAAGTAGTGGTTCTTCATTTAGGTTTGCTATTTGATAACTCTGAATACACAACAGGCAAACACATTTCGTTCATATAAAATTGATACTTGTCAATGCACAGATATATAATAAATACACCTCACATTTTGCATTCTACACTGCATTCCAGTTTACACTAAAAGGTTAGACATCAGGTAATTAAAAGTCTCTAAGGTCAAAAAGTCCAGCTATAATTACTAACGGATACTCAGGGGACTATTAGGAATTATGAGCTAAAGTCTTTCATGTATCTTGAACTCTGGAGAGGATTCCACGCTTTAAGATGAAGCTGGACACTTACTGAAGAAGTCTCACAAATTGATGAAGCTTCTTATGTTTCGCGGTTGCGTTCAAACCACATGCTCCCTAAGCTTCATACTGCTGATCTCTTGCCTCTGCCATCCTCTCTGTTTTCCTTCAATTTGTAGGCAGACTCCTGTAGAGCAGTTACTATCCATTTCCATAGCATTTCACCTAGCTGCAATCCATGCAAGCTCCTGGCTGTGCTTCGCTGAACAGCTATAGGGCCAGTCTTGAAGACACACAACAGGAGGACTATAACCAAAGCCACATTTACTGTGATCTTGTCACATCACTCTCCCTGCTCTCCGGACAAAGACCAAATTTTTGTAGAAATAGATGGATCAGACCCATTGTCAAGAGGTCCTTTCAGCAGTGGCCATCTAACTGCTTCACAGGAAGGACCTAATAGCAAGCAGTTATAAGATACCCAGTGGTGTTTTCCTAGATCTTGCTATCATTTCCTTTACAAGGTTTGGGACTGCGAAGTAACTACTGTAGCTGTGCCAGAGGTCCTTGGTCCTTGTTCAGTCTAAATCACTTTTGTGGGCCAATATAACTTGGATTTAACAGATACAAACATCCAGGAGGATATCTGGAAGCATGCTCAGAGACCTGGATTAGGTTCCACAAGCTTTTTTGGCAAAAGTTGATTTTGGAGGTAGAATTCAGCTGATCAGTCTGTAATGATTAAACTGCCGTCCTTCCCAGTCAATATAAAAAGTTATGCAGCTGTTCCAAAGGCAGCTGTATAAATTCAACTAAATCATAGGAAAAGCTTTTTATTCATTATAAGATGGCTTGAGGCAAAATAAAGCTGAAGTTATTAAACTGTAACTAAAAGCTAAGCACAGTAAAATATATTGAAAACAAGATTAAAAGCACATACACAGTATGAACTCCTAGTCCAGCGGGTGGAGGGCAGGAGAGAGAGAAAACTAATTCCTAAGTGGAAAACTCAAATTCCTGAAACCTCTGTTCCTGCAGCCAGTGTGGATTCTGGGATTTGAAATTGATAAGAAATGACTGCCACTATCACTCAACAGAAAAGAGAATCAATCCAGTAACTTTTGCTTATGAAAACAATAATAATGACATGTTCTTTCAACCGTGACCTTGATAACTTTTCTAAGAGCTTCAGACAGCACCCTGTGTCAAACTGCAGTTTTTTCATGGCAGGGTTGAACTGTTTTGAAAATGCACCAGTTGGCCAGGATAAATCTTTATCTTCATTCACCCATTGTTACTCGTATTTTTGTAGCCTTCTGGTAGCAAGAGGTCACATTTCCATGAAGATAAATTCCCTATTAGACCCAACTGTGGTCTGAGGTCATTGCATATCTGTGCCAGGACAGACTTAAAAGTGATGGCGAATAGGAAGTTTTTGTGTCGTATTGTCCTCGCTTACTGCGGCTGGAGCCAGACAGTTTTAGGAGCAACATGAGCACGGGCTAAAGCAGGCATATCTTTCCACTTGCTCATCACCCAACCATGAGTAAATAAACACTGTCCTCCATCCAGACCGAGCTGTCAGCCCAATTAGGCATGTGAATGTCCCAACGCGCCGCATTTCCTATATCTTCACCTACACTTTCTACTGCTCTTTCGCCCGGGGTGATTGCAGAGCGCCGGGGTGAAGCACAGCCCCGCTGCTGCCCGGGGTCAGCTCTGCTGTGTCAACACTAATCCTTCCTGTCTGCTATCGGCTAGTTTGACATTTGAGTTGTGTCAAGTCTCTGTGTCCACTGGAAGCCAAATATCACAGCTCCGAGATAACATTTTGCCCCACTGTCCTCCAGTCACTGAACGATTTCGTATTTTCTGCACTCAAACTCCTAACCAACAGGGTCAGGAGTTACTAAGGGAAAGTTGTGTGTGCCCAAGAAATTACACTAGGGTGAATGGTATTTCACTTAGTAACTTACCATTTTGGTGTGTATTCAGGTAATGACGAAGGAATTAAACAGTGTATTTATCCACACAAATTGTGTGCGTGGTATCTGGAGCCTCCCACTGAAATGTGCTCCTTGTTTTATCCAGTGCAACAGAGCGGGCTGATGTAACACTGAATTTTAGTCCTGCCTCAAAACTTGACTCTAAAAAAAGGCCAGTCACTCCAAAATATCTCAGTGTTCACATCAGATTTGTCCCAAACAAAGCCAAAGCCTTCTCTCACCCTCTCCAACTCTGCCAAATTAGTTTGTTATGACTCCCTGATAAAGATCTGTATCTACTGAAAGATAAGCCAGGACCACCACCATTTGGGGCCTTCAAAGCACGCAGAAGTGCATTACAGCCATGGTGTGAAGGGATTTGCCTGTCAGGGAAGTGCCAGTTTTTGTCTCCTATTTTTGCACCAAAGAAGGATTTTCCCATGAACCTCTGTAGCTGCAAGCTGAGCATCTAACTGGTGGCTATACATTACTTGATGTATATGGTCCGCAGTTCTAGCAGGCATGATGATGAGCTACCTTAGGTACATGTGTTCAGATACAGACCAGTACATCAGTATAACTCCAAACTGCAAAATTTTTATGTAAGCAGTTTTAAATCAAGATAATCTTTCACGTATGGAAACATCTTAAGCACCCAGACACATGCAAATACTAGTGGAATTTGCCTTACAAAAGCAGCACCTAAATAAATTCCCTGACTCGATGATAAGTTGGAGATAGGGGAGTATAATGTCCCTGAAAATTAAGCCATTTATTTGAAAAAGAAATCATAGAGTAAATATATATCTCTATATATTTTACAGAAATCTGACCAGCCATCTAAGGCAGGTGTACTGGTCGCAATAAAATATTCCTCTTGTGTCTTGGCATTCACACTGTTGAATACTTCCAAAATCAAAATCAAACTTTTGCCTAAAGGAAAAGAATTAGGAAAAGAAAATCCAAAATATCTCCTCTGTATTATGATAGCCATCAAATTTGGCCGTGCTTTAGACCTAGTTCCAGAATGATGTGATCAAAAATAACACTGCAAAATACATGTGCAGTTTATTTGATAGAGTAACTATGGATACCATGATATATTATATGCAATTCAAGGTTTAAATGCAGCTGCTTGTACAGACATTTAGTGCTTTCTTTGGTAAACCCTGTATTAGTGCAAACAGCAAACAGTAAGGCTTTTTGCTGAATGGGTCTGTCTTCATAATGTAAGTTAATTACATCGTATTCTAAATTTTTTTAGGTCAAATAGATTTAAGGGATAGGTTAAAAAATCAGTTAAATGTTCTTTAATCAGGTTGTCCTTGGTAGAAGTAATTTTGAAATTAGAAACTGCCTTTACTGCAACATCGGTGCACCTACCTTAGAGAATTTTTTCTCCCCCAGAAGTTGTTTAGGCATTTTCCTATGGGATGTTACTAAAATCTCACTCAAGTCATATCTTGTGGAGACAAAAATACTATGGTATTGAAATGAAAGAGAAACCTCAAAATATTTAAATTTTTAATTGTAGGAGGAAAAAAAAAGAACAGAATGTTAATTCTTAGATTTCAGGTAACAAAGATAATACTCTGCTGCATTTATCAGTGTAGTGTTGACCAGGCTCAGCCAATGTCCTCAGCTGTGACTGATGACAGGGAGCAGAACCAACAGAGACCTTTGTGGGAGTCATTTCAGAAATGGCATTTCAAGAGCATTAGCTTTAGGAGTTAAAAAAAATGAAGAAAATTGGATGAGTGCCAAATATTAGAGATAAATCCCCAGGTTATCTGCAGGGGAGGGAAGATGTGCCTTAAAATTTCCGGTTCTGTAACTGCAGGAGTCAAAATCCTACATTTAAAGGCAAAATAACAACAATTCAAAGTTATGAATATGAAATCACATGGCTCCAGGCATGAGGCTCTCCTAACATCTACGGTGTCTTTATTTTAATAAAGCCCTATAGTTCTAATGTCATTCCTCTCCTCCACTGAAGTTACTAAATCATTCCAACTTTTCACACTCCTCAAATACCATAAAACATGTGGGACTGCAGGCAGCCCCAGAAGGGACATGTTCCCCCTGCATCTTTGAGAGATCTCGCTCTCAAACAAAGCAAAACAAAACAAAATCTCACCGTAATCTCGTTCGCGTCCCTGGGAAAGATTAATTTGGGGGATCCAGAAATCCAAAAGGCAAACACTTCCTTCAAATTTTCAATTGACAGAAAAATTATTTTAAGTACTCAGGAAAAATAAACAGATTAGAGTCTCAACAATAAAGAAAAGAAATCAGAAAAATAATCTAAGGAAAATGAAAAGTTGAACATAAACTCTCAGGAGAAAAAGAGGCTTTAATCTACAACAGAACTTTAAAACATACACTAACTCTCATTAATCTTACTAGTGAGATATAAATGCATTGCTATCTCATCAGTAGCAGTATGTCAGAATGCACCCACTTCCAGATATATTTTCATTTGTCTGACTATATTTTTGTGTATGCTGTGCTCAGTCTTCCAAAGTGCTTAGCCTTCTCAAGCCATTGAGAGCAGGGCTCACCTACAGTTCTTGCACCACTCCAAGTTCATGTTGACTTCTGTGGGAATTCAATAGCTGACAAAAACCAATCTGACGCTGGAACAGCACTACAGTGGCTAAAACACAGGTTTCCTGGGAAAAATCACAGCATTTCTCCCTTCTATGAAAATAGGGACTGTATTAGAACATGCATGCTTTTGTAGGTCAAATGGTCCTCACGCATTTACTATGGGCCACTGACTATGAAGCGTTGACAAGCAAAAACAAAATAAAAAAAATACCATCACCACCACCACAAAAAATAAATAAAATAAAATAAAATAAAATAAAATAAAATAAAATAAAATAAAATGCACAGTGAACACAGAGTCATGCTACATCCTGAGTTAAAAAATGACCGAAAGGCCACTTGGCTGGACAGAATTGTTGGTTCAAATTTGTTCTATGTCTAAAAGCTTTTAAATCATTGCATTTCTTTGCTTTGCTACTAAAGATGGGACAGCATATAGCACCTATAACAAGGTAAAAAAACAAATCACCCTCTTATTTCTGGCGTTACGTAGAACAACACACACCTGAACGAGACCCTGCTCCGGGAACACCGACAAAGGAAATGACCACAGAAGTCAACTGGATATTAAATAAAGAAGAATGGTACAAGTTGGTTTTGATATTCTAGATAAAGTGATCATTTGAAGACATAAAATGTCAGACACATTTGCCTTTTGGGGAAAAAAAAGCTTGATAACCGAGTATAATGACCTGCATACAGTGAAAAACATAACAGTATCACCTCCCGATTACATTTACCTGCAGTATTAATGGTTACAAAGTAACCACTTTTTTGTAGTCATAAATGAACATATTTGCATGCGAGAAGACAGTTATATGCAACTGTAGTACCTAGCCTGGGGACATAAAGCAAATAATAAAAGAAATCTGATAGTGACAGTATCCAAGACAGACATTATAAATGAAATCACTAACAGGTAAACAGCTGCAGTCAGAAATTATAACTCTTAATTATTATGTCTTCATAGATTTTTCTGTCCCACTTGGCTGCAAGCGCGCTGATGGCCATTACCTACACTACGTTACCTAGAATGAGCTGCATTACAGGTGATGCTCAACCTACACGCAGAATCCACTTTATTTTATTTATTTATTTATTTTACACAGCGAGTAAAATTTGGTACCCTAAGGAAAATTTTAAAATTCACATAAGATTTATTTTTCTACCGTATTACTACTTTTGAAGCTTTAAAAGCATGGCGAGAGGACAGAAAATGTTACGTATCCTGAACTCTCTGGTTGACACATATAACACTAAACAGACAGAAGGGAGCGATGAGCACCCATAGGACAGCGGTGATGATGAATAAAGTGTGAGATTTCTTCCGAACAAAACTTAATTACAGAAAGGAACCATTTCATTTGATCGACTGGCTTTTGGTCCTTCCAAACAATACTTGATAATGTCCATCCTTATTCATTTATTAGTTACTATGACAGGTACTAAGGAAGGTGCGTGCATGCGTGCATGTCACTGAGCGCAGTGTATTTAGAAGCTGAGCAGGAAAAGTAGAGGAGATTGACAGCAAAGCAAACAAAAAAAGGAAAACAAGAAACGACACTCTTTCTCTTCCTGATCAAACAAGACAGATAAAAGAAATTTTTCTGGGAAAGACAGGAGAAAACACGAAAAGAGAACATTGGGAAAAATACAGTTTTGAAATGCTTATACTAGGACTGGGTCATATATGATCCTTGAACCAGAAGTGGCCATTCCCCGTATGAGATCTTGTGAAGTATCATCTTATCCACATTTTAATTGCTACTAGCAATACCTTACTTTATAATATTTCTATCAGGTGATATCAGACTGTGACCTCCTTTTACAGTGAGGAGCCAAGGCAGGAGTGTTCTTGGGTTGGCAGTTTGCTCCTGTTTTGACATCATTTCTTTTATCATCCACTCAGAAGGGGCTCCCAAAGGCCACCCCTAAAGACCAAGCTGCTGCAAGAAAAGGGAGTTGAGACGACGACTCACGTCGTACAGCACAAACTGGCAGGCAGAACGCCGTGACACTTGGTTCAACGCGCATACATGTACTCTTGCACAAACCTCAGCATTGCCTACGTTACGCGTATCTACCACGAGCTTTCACAGTGATGGCGCTTGGGAGATTTCACACAAGTCATTCTCTGCCAACACCAAGATGGACTTTCGGTCAGACTATGAACCCAACCTTATTTTGAAGCACTGCTTTTCATTGAAAACATTCTGTCCGCTTGATCTTCCGCTGCTCATGCCCTTTATTACAGTGGTTAACACGCAACAGGGAAAACGGTAATATGACCAGTATGGACTTCTCCCTATTCTGAGACGTTTACAAACAGCTTTCCTTGACTCTTTTACAAGTATTTCAGAATTTCTTGGGGTTTTCCAGCTGCTTTTTGATCACTAGTTTGACTAAGTCACAGCATGGCCTAACCAGTCTCTTTTCCCAGACAGGAATGGGAACACATGGCTTGTGGTTGTGGTAAATTAATAAGGGGGAGAAAAAAAATAAACAGAAGGGACTTTTCCCACGTGTTTTCCAACACTGCAAATCTGTCTACCATCCAGTTCCTGTAGTGTACCATTCTCTTGCCAGTCACTCCTGTGCTCACTTGCTGTAGGAAATAGGACTATCTGATGCACATCTCTTTTCCTGAGCTCTCTGAAACTCAGGAGGCTGGATTCACTGCAGTGTAAACCAGTTCCAGATCTGCTTCCAAAATATATACTTAAATTCATGAGGAATTTCTTGCTTGTAATGAATAAAGCCTTAAGTCATAATTACTGCAATTGCTTGCACAGAAATCTACTCCTACATTCTTCTATTATCAACATTTACACAAGTTTGCAATTAAAAAAAAAATGCTCAGGAAAGTATCTTACAGTAGAAAAATGATTTAATTTCACTTTCCGTAAGTATATCATAAATTAGATCCCAAATTCATAGCTAGGGAAAAGTCAATACAGCATTATAGATTCTTAAAATGCAGTATTTTTCAAATCTGAAAAATTCCCAGTCAAATGCAGGATTTCCTGAAACAGGCTTTACAACAAACAAACAAACAAACAAAAGCCTGTGTTGTATTTTTAACCTACATTCTCATCACCATTGTTCATTTTTCAGTACAAATCCTATTAAAAGTCTCTTGCGGTGTGGCTGCTGCTTCATAATCAGTGGTGGAATATCCCTGGAAACCACTTTCCATTCATTTCCCCAAGCCTAAGGAGGGCAAGCAGGACTGACCAATTTCAGCAGCACGGTCCCAGCAGCCGCCCTACGGAGACGAACTGCTACTCTTCTTTGGCCTTTGGCAACGCTGGGGTCAGTTTGTGGTTCTCATAGTCCGAGAAACCATTCAAGAACGATTCAAAATTATAGTGATCAAGAGTCACATTTCAGCAGAGGAAACCTAAAAGTCTATGTAACTAGTTTTCCCACAGTCCATGAATCTAAAAGTGGAAGCTTAGCGCAATCTCACCTCCGGCTTTATGATCTTGTACAACAGTTGTAACCAGCTGATATGTTGTGTATCAAAGGATCTGGTCCTCTCTTCCTCTTAGTAAGATTGTAAACGAAATAAATCATCAACCACTTGAATGGTACCATCCTTTTTAGGATGTCCATAGTGTATCAAACAGGACCTCGTGTTGCCCTTTACAGTCACCCCGTTGCTAAACCCCGAGATGGTCAGGCCTGCATGTTCTCACAGCTCCCTTGCTAAACAACGTATGAGATCAGACCCTGGGACTCAATCCAGAAGTTCACCGAACCCATGGAAAGAATCCAACTCATTCTCTGCAATTAGGGCTGCAACCCAAAGCACCCTCCGAAGGCACCTGAAGTATATCCACAGTCAAGTACTCAAATCTCCATGCATGGAGCTTAAAACCATAGGTGCCCATGTACTCATATTCTGGGCATTTACCATAACATCACCAGATACATTCTTCTTCCAAGACGTGACTTAAGCAGATGATAATTGCTGGCAGCAAGAACATGTATTATGGTCATGCCCAAAACTCATGTTTATTGTGCCAAACGTTATATATAATTAATATCTGATATGTAATTTGCGCTACATACATCATCATTCCTCCTCTTCCGTGGTTCTTCAGTGATACTCACTACACTTTTTAACAAGAGTAAAAATAGTGCTTGGTGACAGCTTTATCGCCTCACAAAGGCTGATGCAACTCTAGACCAGCCATTTATTCTAGAGACTGTATGAAAATTTCACTATTAGAAAATAATTGTTAAATAAACTGCTAAATATAATGTGAAGGGAAACTAAGGAAAGAGCTTGCTGTTGATAAGCTGCAACGTACAAAATAGCTGCATACCTTAAATGTGCTTTAAATTGTGTGTTCTCATACATAATCTTTTCTAGCAGGGTAATTTTCAAGACTACCCAACTACTTCAAAGGCTATCCACGCACACCAGTGTTCACTTATTATGACACTAAAGAAAGAAATGGGAACAGCACTACAAATAATGAAGGCAAAATTCTGGTTACATAAATATGGAAGCCACCACGTTCAACTTTGCCCTGGGATCACGGGTGGGAAAGTTGCTTCTACAATTGGAACAAGCAGGCGAACATTTCGGCAAGGCTCCAAAGCACTCACAGATCTCTGCTGATGTTGAGAATATCTGAGTTTGGCATAATAATGAATGATAATGTAAGTTTGGGAATGGAAATTAAATCTCTTTTTTTAAAGCTTAACTCAGACCCTAACTGCAAGAAATTGATGAGATGACCTAACAGTGAGGGCTAGATTACCCCCACTTTGCTATTAAACAACTTCTAAATCCTAAGCAACTTCTACTGGAATGCTTGGTTATTAGGAGACACAGGCTATAGGACTAACTGAACCTTCAATTCATTGCAGTCCAGAGCCCACAGAGAAAAAAAGGAGGTCCCAACACATATGAAGCCTCTATTAGGTATATGTGATCACAAATGATCAATTTGCCATCCTTATCTGAAAATGTGCCGCTTGCTCTCTGTGAAACCTGTCTGTAAGCACTTGCACAACTGGATGTGTAACAGAGGGAAAAATGTATAAAGACAGGAGGAGAGAAAAAAGAAAAGGATTCTCCTTTAAGAAAAGATTCTTCTGCCTCCTTCTGCCTCTCCCATTGTGAGATTTTATTGTGACTCACTTGCACACTTTGAATATCCTCTTTTTAACTTTATACCTTTTACTGTGGTGGGTTAAAAATAATGTTAGTTTACATCTTCCATTTTAAACTGAGGTATTTTTTTAAACTCTTTGCATTGAGAGATTGTTCATGATTTTCTTCTTTTGCCCTCCCAAATTTTAACCACAGGCTGAAATAAAAATGTGCTGAAGAATTATGAGAGATGAATCTTACAAACGGGCACAAAATAGGGACTGGCAGGTGCATGCACCTTCAGATGTCTTGTGAAGGAGGTGGTTAAATTGCTACAAGCTCCAAAACCAGTGATTTATGGTAATGGGAAGCTATACAGCATGCTCTTGAAATGCAGTTTTAAATGATTGATTGAGCTTTAGTCTGGCTGAACACATACAGTAGATAGATTTCATGTCTGGCTTATCTGTCTGGTCCTGAGTGTTCATCAGTCAACCTAACTAACAAGCTAAAACTCAGGATTGTGGTCAGCAAGTTCATATTCATCTAAAAATATGGGGTCTGAGCGAACTCTTTCACACAAAGAGTCCATATTGAATCTGTTTAATGCTTGCTTACCCCTACTAATGCTCTCCAGCTAGGAAAGGAAAGAAATGTGGACTTGAGAAGCAAGCTGACCCCTTGCATTTACTTTCCCCTTCATTACTTTTAAATGTCACCTTAAGTAACAACTGCTGAAAACCATTAACAAAATCATTTTATGGTGCCAGAAATCTCAATAGCTCATAAAATTGTATTATGAACCATGTTAAATTTTGCACAAATCAAATGTGATTTAATGGCTTTTAATCAAAACAGTGGTGTTTTCTGTGTGGCTGGGTGCCTTGCAGCATGGTACATGAAACAGCTTCAAAGCAAAGACTCAGCTCATAAAGGTGAAATGAGGTAAGAAATGGGTAGTGTAGGCACAGAATCTAGGCACAAACCCCCAGCTGGTGTAGGGCAGTAGATCTCCACAGGGCTCAGATAAAATCCCAGGTGCCGTATCTACAGGCACATTGACCTATTCCAATGATAGCTCTGACACGATTCCATTAATTTAAACCGGGCAAGAATATGATTATTACTATTTTCATAGGCCAAACAAGTGTCATAAGTATGTACCATGGAGCATATGAAGAATTCAGCACAAGATGAGCCGTTTTTGAAAGATCAGCTCCCTGTCTCCACCATTCACCACTTGGGAAAAAAGGATCAATGAATTCCAGCCCCCTTGGCTGTTAATCCCTACTGAGTTTCAAACAAGCCTGTGGAAGGACAAGACCTGAACGGCTATTTGCAATAAAAGAAGCAATGGACACAAAAGTATATACTGCTAATTAAAAACTTAAAATTATATCACAGTGACTTTAAATGCGAGTGATCTCAGTCTAATCACATAATACTTTCTTTTGTGCTCTGGGTCACGCCGTCACTCAGATGCAGCATTCAGGAAGCACATTTCATTAGACTAAATAAAGCTTCAATCATGTGTAAAATTTCCAACTTGAATAGGCAGCCATCATATCATTCATCAGTCTAGATGTATTTAATGGGTATAATTTCTTCCTCATATTTCTGTGTGTTGATTGTTTCATTTTCATTACAGAAATCTATCAAGATTGCTCTTTTGCTATTCTTCTGGTCGGAATAAATAATGTTTTCCAAGTTGTGCCCCAAATATATTTCTTTCTGCTTGCCAAAGAATTGGGTGATTGAGGTAAATTTAAACTGGGAAACAAACAACAACACACACCCTCTCCTGGGAATCAGATAATATTATCCATCCTTGCATGTTTTGCAATTAATTAATTATGCTTAATGCAAAATAAATTGAGCAGCCTTGTTCAAACACCATTGGCTCCTGTGTACTCTAACACTGTTTCCACAGTCAAAGGCAAAAGGATTAATTTTAAAAATGCCTTTAAAGCCAGCTACAACACTTGAGAATGACAGCACATCTCCCTCTCCCCTGTATGCATAGGTATCTATGGGTGAGTAAGTAGCACAATAAAACCATCTGCCTTCCAAATTTCAAAATTTGTTCATGAGTAGGAAGAACTGATAGCTTGAGGAAGATTTGCAAAATCACCAGAAAGACGCTGTAGCATGCAGGATAGCTTACCAGCCTCTAAATCTTTTCCTTCTAGCTTACTTTCAAAAAACTAATCATTTTCTTCCAGACTTTAGTCTCATGATTTAGAGGCACAGTGATCCTACTTATCAGGGACAAAATTATCGCATCATAAGCGTAATTCTAAACCATTTAAATGGTCAAAGTTTCAACACCAAATAACATAACAGAGTTGTCCAGGTAGGGTACTTTTTTTTTTTATTTTGTTTATTCCTCTGTGTTCCTCCACTGAGAACATAAATGTGAAACATTACACCAGTAATGTATACTGCCAGGACAAGCCTTGCCTCCTGTGACTAGCGAAAACCTTTTCCAGGGTTTGCTCCGTTTAATATTCCCTTCTCTATATGTGGATTCCACCCATCTGTTGCTTTCTCTGGAGACCTGGTCCCCAAAACTGTCGTCTGGTCAGCGCATCAGGCTCAGCAGTGTGGGAGGAGAACGACTGTCAGAGGTGTACAAGACACAGTTTAATGCAACCTTCATGGCAGAAAATTTCCATCTAAAGCAATAATTTGATTGCAGCAGAAACTGGGAGAAAATTGACCAACAATAAATATGACCTGAATGAAGAGGGAAACTTTCTCACAAATAAAATTTTAAGTGCCACCTTTATTGCCAGGATAAGTAACTACTGATCGGATAATTTTAGTGATATCACAGCTACTCTTCCTTTGGATATACAACCTAATTCTCATTCAAGTAGATGCAAAGACTCTGCAGACTTCAGCAGATGCTGAAGACTGGTGTTCAAGATGCAGAAGAGAAAGTGAAGGAAGAAAAGCCAGAATCCTTCTCCAGGGATTAAGGGGAAGCTGGAACCAATTTTCAGCTCTGCCAAAAGGTTCCTGTGTGACCTCCTGCCAACTGTTAATTTTCTCTGGCCAAAAAGCTCAAATATATTTTAAACACCTAATGAACTTTATAGACCAGTGCCTCTGTGCCTTAATTCTCATAAATAAAATGCAATAACAGTACCTGGGAATCTTTCAGTGCAAGAATTCCTACATGGTCATAGTAACTACTTTTCCTTTCTTTTGTGGCAAAAATGGGAGTAGGTATGAAACTTTCGTCATCTGTAACATGTGGCATCAATATAGAAAAGACTGATTAAGAACTCATTGATCGGAGCAATACAGTATGAAGATAATTTACTTAAAACACGTTTTGGAAAAAAAAAAAAGTCAAAGTTTCAGAGAATATATGCACACCAAGAAAAACTGCAAAAGCACAGGAGTAAGTGGAGCCCTCAGAATACAGATCAGCTTAGGTCATCCCAAGCCAGAGATGCACAGGATTTTGTTCACTAGGTACCTCAACAGGAGCCTTCCTTTGTATCCCAAGTCACCACACACTTTGAGGCAGATGATACACTTGCCCTCTTTTCCATTATCTTTAGGACCCATGAAGATACCAGCATATTCTCACCCAAATTGCTCTGCTTTGCGATAAAACCATGCCAGAGGATTTGAGGGTCAGGACTCAGGCAGGATGTGTACATCATATGCACACAGCGGGCTAAATAACTTCTTTCAACACACTTACTGCTGCTTTCCTCCTTAACTCAGATTCATGACTGTTTTCATTTCTATTAGCATTCTTAGATAGCATCTACAGACCCCAATCATAGCCGAGGTCTTGCTGCTGCCTTTGCACAGTCCATAAGATCTAGGAATTGAACCTAGATGGACAGATGTCCAGCTTAGATTTAGCAGCGGGACTGTAATTTCTTGCCCCAACATGTCAGGACAGTCCTTGCAGAGCAGAGCACATCCTCCTTCCCAAAGGCTAACAAGAGCGGGCACAAGATCAAATATGTATTTCCCAACGTGATCTAGCTGACCAAAGTATTTCAGCTCTCTCAGGGGTCAGAAATGAGGACATTAGCAGAGGAGACCCTAAACCCTTCCCAGCACCAAAGAGCTTCACACTCTGCCTCAAATTTTCCAGTCATCTGTTTCTCTCGTCAGGCTCAGTAGACACAAAATATTTCTACTTGTCATGAGCAGAAAGGGTTAATAAAAACTGGAAGTTATTTACAGTTAATGGCAGTGGAAAAATTGCAGAGCAGCTTGGTCCTGTATCTAATAATAAAAAATAGTTTCTTGTAAAGAGACTTGAGGGCAGTGGCTCTCTAAGTTCTTCACGTTCTTCACATTTTTCTCCAAGAAATAGAACAAAATGCCAATAATCCCAGCATTTTAGGATAAAGTTTTCCATAGCTTTCTAATGACCTTGACAAGTCAGTGACTGGTAACTATCAGCAAAAACATAAGTTGGCCCAATCTGCCGCCAGTTCAACAGTGGAGCGGTATTTTCCAATCTTGGACTAATGAGAAATTATTTTGGTCTATTTTAAGTGTGCAAGGACACTGCAGGCAGTAGTGGTATATTGTTAGGATAACCATTGCTTTGTAATTCTGGCAGTCAGTTCTAAACATAAAGGTGAATAAATTTACTAGGGGTACGATAGACTTCTAGTAAAGTTTTTAGATTCTAATTCAGAAAAAAAAATCACTAAGAATGCATGAGAAGAGTTACAAGAAAGGACTAATTGAGCCCACTGATGCCATATTTAAGCACCTGAGAAACCTCTACATTAATAAAAAAAGTAAGCAACTTCAGTTCCTTTGAATTCAAGAGAATTAGAGTAACACTGAAAATCAGGGTACATTGCTTAAGGGCCCGCTTTTAGAATCATATTTGTACAATGGTGAAAACTTCACCTGCAACACTCAAATAAAGGATTTGAGGCCATGTCCAGTTGAGTTAAAGAGTGTTATTAATTTCATGGCATCTTAGATCCAGTCTTAAATCAAATCTGTAAAGGAATACATACCTACCTACCTAGTTACTATTGAAATAAAATATCTGGGTAAAGTAAAACTTAATGACAAAAAAAAAAACGCAAAAAACTCTCAAAAATTTTCTGCAGCCTACTACTTTTATCCAAAATCTAACTGTACCACTGTTTGAGATCACTTTATTTTTCCAGGCAAAAATGTTTAGTCTGAACTACCACTGAGAAATTCATATGCAATTAATGACCCGGAGCAATAGCTCTCATGGAACCCCTTGTCTCTTGGTGTGTGTTTGCAGTGCCCTTGTTTCGTCCAAGGCCTTCAAACGCAATAATCATGACAGCGACAACGGCGTTGCAAGTCATTGACCAAATACAGTTTGGGTCCAAATGACGACAAAAATCCCATGTGAATGCAGCCCTCCTCCAGCTATTAATGTTTTCCAACATTATTATGGACAAAATAATTGCAACCGTTTATAGCTGATCTGTTGACAAAAATTATACGGAGACATTTCCAAAACATCTTACTGGGCAATTAACATAAGGAAGATTTTCACCTCTTATTTGGATTGTTTATACTCGTGTTGATATGAAATAGTTTGGAGAATATAAGTTTATGAAATAGATCTGGGGTAGTTTCTCTGAACCATCTGAATTCTCTGAATAATTCCCACTGGTCTGACTTCAAGGCTAATAAAAATGCTTTATTGTTTCTTCTGCTGATCCTCCTAACTGGTCAGCAAGCCCCTAGGGCACAGTTAGTCCAGCAAATTCAAGTCTGAATGCCTAGTACCTCACACTCAGCTCTGGTTAGGGATAAATTTCTTGTTAAGAATAAGCAGTGCACTGCGGAGTTTGGTAATTAATATTCTCTTTCCTCTTTTTTTTTTTTCTCCTGTCTATTTGCAGTAAAAGTTCCCAATGGCATCCAGAATTTTACAAAATAACATTATTACCAAGTGTTCAAAACATTAATTCCACAACATATCAAAAATCACAGAGCTGGAGCCTGCCTGCATTGATGACCTCTGCCTTCACTGAAAGCATTGCCTCTTGAGTCTTCCCCATACTCTTCAGGTGTAGATGTAAATTTGGCTATAATCTACATATTTCCTATTAAATTATTGCAATTAAAAGACACGAAATACACTAAACTGAGAAAGAAGCATTAAAAAAAGGTAAAAAAGTCCTGGTTGGTATTTGAGAGTTTTTTTCACTTCACTTGGCAAATTGTGGCTCGGGTTAAAAACCCACTTCTACCGACCTGTTTTTGGATTCTAGAATTCCCTTTTCCTCACTGAGGTACGATATAGATAGACTGTAAAGCAATACAGCATCATTCAGGCAGCCTCGGGTACCGGTCTAATGCTCCCAAGCACAAGTGCTCCATTCCATGGGTGTTTATAGCACGAGCACGCAGCCATTTGCAATTCACTTATAAACAGTAGAAAAATGTATATACAATTATCCAGTACTTTTTGCAAAATTAAGATTCTGAGGGCTCCTGCAGATTCAGAAGCACAAGCAGGCAGTGAACTTTTAAATCCTGTAAATGCAGTATTCCCCTAAGCAGAATAGTAAAAAGTCCAGAATAAAAGAGGGATTCTGTTTTGTGCACTGAGCAGTCTTTTATGTCACCTTTCTGATAGAGCCTTCCTGATTTCCCTCTGAGTTCAGATGGAATAAGGAAATACTAACCTGGTTCTGATACAAGTTCACCAAGTTCAGTGGGAGCTTTTCCAGAGGGATCCAAAGGGAACTTCAGAGGGATTTGGAACAGACTCAGTGTAAATAAGGATATCAGAATGGTGCAAAGAACACAACCGTGCTTTTATAAAGCCAAGAAAAAAAAACCTATTGTGGTGCAAGCCAGCTGAATAAAAAAACCAAACGCATCCTTCTGAAACAGTCCGAAAGAAATTGTGCTATTACCTGTATTGTCAGTTAATACATGTTGATTTTTTCATATTTCTTAAATCTATAGAGTTCACTAAAACAAGAGATATGGGAACAACAAGTAATGATCGATTTCCTGCTTTCAGGACTCTGAACAAAATTGCAGCCTGACTGAAGGCAATAGAAACTTTTTATTGATTTCCATAAAGTCAGAATTTCACCCCCCTGGAAAGAAACTGCAACCCATTTTGAAGGGAAAAATCTGTGAAGAAAGCTGGCACAGCAACACAACCAAACAGAGCACGCCAGGGATTTCAAATGAGATTAGAGGCATTGCTGTGACCCCGCGGCTTCCACAGGGGTGTGAGAAAAACCCAGCAACGCAGCCCAAGAAGCCTTTGCAAACCAGACTGCCGAGGCGGACGCTGGAACAGAACTGGGGGAGAAAGTCTGAACGGAAACGGAGCGAAATGAAGCCCAAGAGCCACTTGGATAGAGCTCTGTCTCTGCGGCGGTCGAAACCCACGCCGGAGCAGCAGACAGAGCCGGAGGTGCTCCGTGAGAAAGCAAGGGTGGACAACGCCGAAGAGCAGTGGTCCACGGTACACAGGAACGTGTGGCTTTCCTAGAGGGGCCCTTCGATGGTCACTGCTTTGTGACCTCGTTTCCCTTTGCACCCTTTTTCTCCTTTAATTCAGATTTCCAGCTCTTCAGGGCAACGTGGTCTTCTTCCACCTCCATGCTCTACCTGCTGTGCAGGGGCACTAATGTGCCATAACCGCTAATTAATTAGCGGTTCCCAAATTGGGTGCTATCCTTTATTCGCAGTTTGAGACTGGCCACTGAAGACCTCATCTCGTTATGATTGGTAATTTTTTCATCAGGAAAGGCAAACTAAAATAAGGGGTAAAGATTCAGTAAAGAAGTAGGCACAGATGCTGCCAAATTTTCTTGCTTGCACTAACTGTGTTATTCATGCAAAGATGTTCCTCCAAGAGCAGGGTGGGCAAAATCTCCTATGCTCCTTTTCAGAGGAATGACCAAGGCAGGTAAGCGAACAAGAGTGAAGTATCTCCAGAGAAAGCCAGTGCAGCAAATGAAGAGCTGCAATAAGAAGCAAGAGGGTGGAAACCAAGCAAAACCTGTTTTCTTCGAGTTTGGCAACCTGAAGGACAGGGTCATAGGCAGAAAAACACGCTGCGCTCAAGCTTCTGTTCAGCACAAAGCCATTCATCACCACTTTGAGAAAGGAAAGCTCTTGAGCACTGCGAGGCTTCTGCTGGAGGAGACGTTTTGCAGGACAGAGCTGTGGGAACCTGTGGGTGTGCAGCACGCTGAGGTTTGAACTGGGGCACCGCGAATGCGATCTGGAGATCCAAAAGGAGAAGGAGCCAACACCACAGACCACCTCATCTCTGGCAAGGCCGAGCTGGAGCGATGGCCCACGACAACCGCAGCCCCTGTGCGTGCCACAAGTACAGCTCTGCCCGCCCTACACAGGATTATCGGTGCCATCAGCTCTATGGGCCGGTGCCATTTCTTCCTCCACTGCCTACGGCTTTGCATGCGTGCTCAGCAAGACGATGTAGGCAAGTGCTTCTTGCCCTGCCCTTGCTTCCCTTCCCCCCCCCCCTTTTCTTTTTTTGGTCAGGAAATGCCAGCCCCAGTGAGTCTCGCCGAAAAAAATGAATGGGAAATCTGCAAATTCCTGTAAACACCCACAAACTTTCTCATGATCTCTTGTTACTTTTCAATGGACAGTCCTTTGCTGCTCCAAGAGGGCCGAGCTGCTGAACACAGCGCTCGTATTGTGCTGCCCTCAGAAATGTGTGGTCATTAGACAAGGAAAATGCCCACACTACCTGGAGCCGGGCAAACACACAATCCCTTCAGTCTAGCACAGAAACTCTGGCCTTTTTTTTTTTTTTTTTAATAAAAAGACAAGCAAACAGGCACCGTTTTGTTGAGATTAACATTTACAGGGAAATCCTTGCAATCAGATGCACAGATCGATTCAGACTTGTACTACTAGTTGCCTAGAGGGTTGTTGCCCGGCGTTTCAGCAGGATGAGCAAGAGACCCAGCACTGGTTTTCTGGAGCTAAACTCACTTCTTAAAGAGCCAAGCGCCCAGCAATTCCTAAAGATAGCAATGCCACATCCTCTTGTACTTGGCACCCTACAAACAGGCACGTAAATCATACCATGGTGGAAAAACCCTGGGAAAAAATTTCACTCTGTGATTCGAACACCAATCCCACAGCTCCCAGCTCAGTGAAAGAGCCAGCTGGGAAGGATACTGCCTTGGGACCCCCATACAGCAGAAAGCATGAGCCAGCTGCATGGGACATCACAGGGTGTCTCATCAGCAAGGGTCCAAAAGCGGCTAAGAGTTACTGGAAAACGGCATCTGACAGAATATCCCGGCTGGGACTGTCTGAGAGAACTAGGCAAAAAAAAAAAAATTAAATCATTCCTTCTGCACTGTATCATGAGTTCGCAGAGCCTCAACCAGATGACCTCGAGGTGCCCTCACAGACTCATCAGCAGTTCAGCGGCAGCCAGAATGAGGAGGAAATTGGGGCCTTCTCAGAAGCTTGCCAGAACAGAACAACCCAACGACCTGGTTGCCACTGCCAAAAGCTGCATTCGGAAGTTTGGAATCCGGATCATGCAAATGCCTCATTTGCCCCTCATTTGCCCACATCTGCTGAATTTACAAATAAACCTATTAGAGGGCATGATTTTCCATTTTATTTACCAGAGGGATGTTATGATGGTAACAAAAGGAGGCCATGATTGAATAAATGTGCCTATGTTCTTCCTGTTTCTTTTTTTTTACTGGCATGCCACTGTATTTAAAAATAGAACTTAAATTTTAAAATAAACAAAGCACAATACGGAGGTTTCTGTGTAAACAAAAGCTTTGTACATGTGGGGATATGATACAAAATTTCATGCTCAAGAAACTTCTCATTCAGCTTGTCTAATCAGCCAGGATTAATTTGCAGTCAGTAGACTTTAATTATCATTGCATCTAATTGATTTCCCTCCCCTTATTTTTAATCTGTGGTATTGCGGTGCTGCATCAACAGCAGTTCTTGACACAAGAATGTTCATTAGGGACTTGAGGGCAGGAAACAGAAAGAATCATATGAATAACCTTCCCGTATCCACTATTGAGCTTACTTGCTATTTATTTCCATTATAGAAACATTAACCACCCACATCATGTGGTAGGGAACTGGCAGGCCAGAAATTAGTATGCACATAAAAGTTGTGTAAAGCACTATTGCCCGATCAGTCCACTTTGATACAACAGACATAGGAGCAGCTGAGACCCAAAACCACCTGAGGAATTAAACATCTTTTGGGAACTCGTGTCAGATTGATTAAAAGCTCAAGAGCCACCACATCCAGTAGGTGCAAGAGTGGATGTTGCAAAGACTCACCTTGAGCTCCCTTGCAGGTTGCTGACTTCTACAGCACTGAGACAGGCACTTACACTGCAGATACCTAGAGCAGGAAGCTGAAGATGGAGATCCAGATGAGGCAAACACCAAAGCAGGCAGCTACCTAGACTAGATCCAAGAAAATCCTTCCAAACATGTCAGCCCATAATTCCAGGTAGCAGAAAGATGATCCGCTCTACCTGGGACTCAGAGAGGGACCCTGTTTATCCTTCCACAGTGGTTGTCCTAATGCAGAATGCCAGTGGATACACTGCTGCTTGTCACAGCCAGCCTTCTAAATTACTCAGCTTGGGAAAACCACCAGCAGAAACACAGGCACCTTCAGGCTTAATTGACAAATAATCAGAATTTTCCAGAATCCAGTATTGAAATGTAGACTCCCTTTTGGAGTTTACACCCTTTTCTGAAAGTATCTCTGTAGGACTTCAGGCAGTACCGAGTCCCTGTGACAACTGGAAACTAGCTCTAAATTGCCTNGAATGCCAGCGGATACACAAGTCCTTAAGTTGATGGCAATGTGAAGACTTCAGCGCTGCTCGTCACAGCCAGCCTTCTAAATTACTCAGCTTGGGAAAACCACCAGCAGAAACACAGGCACCTTCAGGCTTAATTGACAAATAATCAGAATTTTCCAGAATCCAGTATTGAAATGTAGACTCCCTTTTGGAGTTTACACCCTTTTCTGAAAGTATCTCTGTAGGACTTCAGGCAGTACCGAGTCCCTGTGACAACTGGAAACTAGCTCTAAATTGCCTGAGTCATCCTCAAAAGCGCTGCTTTTAGCACAGTGGCTAATATGTTCATAGCTAAATGAATTAGAAGCCTAAGCCATCTTCTCAAAGGATTTTGGCATAACATCTCATTAAAACAATAGAATTCAGGCTCTTAACTCACTTAGTCACTTCGGAAAATGAAGAGAGGATTAACAAGGATCACGCTACTATTTGCCTATGCACTTGACGTATACTTAAGGCTTACTCCCTGCAGATGCTCTATCAGTCTCTTGACCTTGGTGGTATTGAGAAGACACTCAGATATACATAACCTTCTGGTGCTTCTGTCCCATCATGCTAACTGGCCCCTAAACAGCTTACGCTACTTTTCTTGTCAGACTTTTCTAAAAGCTCATGAAAACAAAAAAAGACACTAACAATCAAATGGCACTATAAAAAAAAAACAGGACTCTCCACAAAGATGTTGGTGACTCAACAGTTCTCAGTAACCACTGCAAAATAAACATTAGACAGTAATTACTATGTATGGGTTGAGCATCTGCTAAGAGGAACCGTGTTTTCATGGAACTATGATTTCAACAAAGTGATCGCTCCCCAGGAGAAATATGGCTAAAGGGCAATACTTCAAAACGCGGAGTGCGTTCATATATAGCAGTCTCCCCTAGTGCACCAAACAGCATGTGCTCAACTATAAAAATTTCCCAAGTCTTTGTTTGAAAAGAGATGGCTCTACAATAAAAGACACTTTTTAATGTCAACGTTTTTCCCGTTGCATGCGTGGTTCGTGTTCCCTGAAGCACTGCACTAGTATTTGCTAACACTAAAGCTCGCAGATGCCTCTGAGGGCACCTTTACAAGCACTTTGGGATAGACACGCGCCAGCCCCAGCCCAGGGCTGGCAACCCCGGCACCCAGAAAGCCCCTTGTGGCAGGAACGCCGAGCCCGGATGCGGCGGTGGTGGTCTGCAAAGATGTCTTTGGGCCACGGGCTGCAACGTTTCCTGCTCCGTGGTTATTCCGGGGAAAGCCAGCGTAGATGCCATTGCGCTGTGCCGGCACGACCATCGTCGTTGAGGCAAGGCTGCGCTCCTGGGAAAACATGCTATTTTGGGCACCGCAGGCTCCTGAAAAGAAGCTTCTTTGGATGGTAATGCTATGGTAAACTGGAGGAGTGTTTGCTCTCCACCATAATCTCTGATAATAGAGCCAGCTCTCTAAACAGAGCTGTGCTTTGGGAATCAGCTATTCCTGTCAGACGCGGATTCCTTGGAACAAGAATGCTTGCAATCCTGTGCCCCTCGCTCCCAGGACAGTGCGGTTGTGTAAACAGAGGACTTCATGGTGGGATTATACTGAAGTTTCATGTCATTCTCCCACAAAAAGACTGGTTTCCAAAGACCCGAGTCTGTGATTTAACCTGCTATAGGATATAGCAGTGCTGGAAATACTAGCACAGAAATCAATCATTGTGCTTTTTTTCTCTGCCTGATGTGAGAAAGAATACAAATCTAAAACATGTTACATTGAATGGTACATTTTCTTATTTTTATTATGCATGTATACTGCATTATGTTAAGCTTGTACATACCTATGTGAGTACCTAAATGAGTCCTGACTTTCAGAGCTGGTGACAGCTCCCAGTTGCCAGTGGAAAAGGCAGATGCACTAATGCCCAGGCTATGCTAAGGACTACTCAAAACCTTGTATCTGCACAGTTAAGACACCCAGATATCTTAGGAAAAAAATGTTTTGGCTCATGGTGCCAAAACTTAAGCACTTGCCTTTGCAAAATGAATGGCAATATTATAAAAGTTCTACAATTGTTTTGTATACAAATGCATATGCAGATTCTGATAAATTTAAAAATTGGTGACTGTCTTCTCTGCGATTCTTTAATGGCAATGCAATTTAAATGATTCTGTTGGGCTTTCTAGCATTAGCATCAATATTACGGCATTTAAATTCTTCTGCAATATCTTTGAATAAATAATGCTTTTATATCTACTTCTACTTGGCATACCAAGCTCTATTATGGAAATTCAGTATGAAATGAAGACACTATTTAGTGAAAACATTTTTTTTTTAGACTGGCTCTAAATTATTGCTTAAAACATTTTCTAGAGAAAACAATATGAAACAAACTAATAAAACAATATGAAGCAAACTAATAAGGAGAGCTGATCAGGGAGGACTGTGGCAGACTTTTATATCATGTCAGTAGTGACAAGCAATTCGCTATTGTGGAGTAATCCTAATAATTCCTTTCAGGTTCTGAAAAAACAGAGAAGCTGCAAAAAATAAAAGTCATAATGAAGAAGCAGATGAGTCAATGAAGCCAAATGAAGAAGCAGAGCTCAGGAGAGCGCAGGGAAGTTAAAAGTTCGTTGTGAAGGACCTTGCCACAGGAAACGCACTGCCTAGGGGTTCTTCTCTAGCAACCTGGACAGAAACTCTGCAAACCACCAGCCTATGAAGCCCCCACATTTTACCTGAGAAAAGCAAATCACCGATCGCCAAAAACCAGTCAGCCTCAAAGCTTTACAAGTCTTTAACCTTTATGTAAACTGCACTTTCTTTCCCATAGGAACAGTGGCCTTAATGCTTTATTTAAAATACAGTATGTGACCTGTTATGTTAGGAAATGAATGAATTGTTGTGTTGTCAACAGTCACTACCTTTTTTTTTTTTTTTTTTTNGCACTGCCTTGGGGCTCTTCTCTAGCAACCTGGGCAGAAACTGCAAACCACCAGCCTAGGAAGCCCCCACATTTCACCTGAGAAAAGCAAATCACCGCTTGCCAAAAACCAGCCAGCCTCAAAGCTTTACAAGTCTTTAACCTTTATGTAAACTGCACTTTCTTTCCCATAGGAACAGTGGCCTTAATGCTTTATTTAAAATACAGTATGTGACCTGTTATGTTAGGAAATGAATGAATTGTTGTGTTGTCAACAGTCACTACCTTTTTTTTTTTTTTTTTTTTTCCTCCACAGCTCACTATATCTAGGAATCTGTTCCCATGTCTTTAGCTGTAAGAAAAAATTACACTTAGGAGGGTATCAATTACCTTCTCCAAAGTTAAATAGCTACAACAGTGACAACTCTGTGACCTGGTTTTCAGTCATTCAGCAACTCCTAACATATGTCAGATTTTCACCTCCAATTCAGGCACGTAACTTATAGTAACTTTTGAAAGTCGATGTCGCGCAGAAATCCCCATTTTGGGCATGTAGTGGGTGCTTGGAAAAAAAAATGGCTATTTATTAAAATGCCAAAATGGAAGCAGTGCTCTTCCAAACATCTGGCCAGACTGTGGCTATGTGACTCAAGATGACTGCATGAGAAACTACAGGGAGGTAAGACAGTAACAAAGGAGGGTGAAGAAAAATTCAGACACTCACTCCACATTAGACATAAAGTCCATCTTCAAAGACGCATCGCTTGCTTTAAGTTCACTTAAAATTTGAAAACATCCAAAGGATGTCAAGGATGAAGATAAAACTTTTTTTATTATTATTATTTTTTTACCAATAGCAGTAAAGGTATCCAAAGTATTCCTCTTCTCAAGGACTAGAGACAAAACCATAACAATGAAGGAATAAACACTTTTGAGAGGGGATCCTTAGAGTCTAAAGGAATTTTGTTTTAAGAAATCTAGGAAAGCTTTTAAGTATTCATGAAGAACATGATATGTTCTTTATGCAAAGTTTTCTAGATTAGAATACTTGTATCAACTCAGAAAGGAAAAAAGTTCTCTATTTTGTGCTAGCAACTGGGCAGCTAATGGACAAATATATGCAAATGCAAAATGCAAAGAAAATATTTTTGCAGGTTGGATCAGTTCATAAATGAAAGGACACGTCTGGGAGGTATAAGTATAAACAGTCATGTCTGGGACAAAATACTCTGGGACAACACTGATTTCTGACCTTATTTTATCCATTTTAGCTAACAGCATCATAGCCTGAGGCAACCTCCCTTTTACCATATATAACCTCTAGAGAATTTTAATTTAGAGGAGGAATAAACTTTTTTGACTGGTTTTGATCAGTAATCTCCCTTCAGCCACTACTTCCCAGAGTTTCTGGGAAACGATCAAAAATATTAATCGGATTGCTGTTTCGTGGGATATGTTTATGAATCACGAGAATGCAATAAAGATATCACTTCAGTGATATAATGCATATTTCAGTCTCTGGGTCCAGAATAACTACCCTAAGTTCTGAGACTTTATCCTACAAATTGCACACGTTAAGAAAGCCCATCAGGGCTAGCATGCTACTTGTAGAAAACAAGTGTGAATATGTCTGTAAATCAGACAAAACAAGAGTAGTCTAAAGAGAAAAGACTCTCATCAAATAAAAGGTGTATCACCCAAACACTGAGCCCTTCTCTGAGCTAATGAGAATGACATTTCGGTGTTTTTTCACTAAAGAAAGAAGGAAAAGGAAAAAAAAAATCATTCCACATAATGTAACAGCTCTTCAGTTTAACGTAAACTGGCGCCAGTTCATTGAAGTCAATGGAGCTACAGTGATACATCCCAGCTGAGGATGGGGCTTGAATTTGTGGGCTTTTGGCAAGGTGCCAGCCTCTGTCTACACACAGACAAGTATTGTGTATGTAAACATTGTCTGACTCGCTAATAATCATAATTTTTAAAAAATGCTTTATAGTTCTGAAGAACTCGCCGTGTAAAGCAAATACTGGGCTTCCTGTGTTCAGTGCCTCCATCGGAGCGGCAGATATTTGCAACCTTGTGTGCGCTTATGTTTCTGCTCACTGAATTAATTCCACTTAGCCAAAGGATGGCCCACTCGACACCCCAAACCTGAACAGATTCCCAAAGAACTTCAGATGGTGCTGACAGGGACAGAGATGGTATCTCTATCATGCTCAGGAACCAGTAGGATTTTCAGGATGCCTTCTGAATAACTTTATTTTTTTATGTTTTGTCCTCACCCCACAGACGAATGCTCTACTGCTGTCCCAAAGCCTTATCACAACTCAAATACGTCAGTGGATAAGAGAGTGATTTGCCCATGTCCTGNCCCAAAGAATTCCTCTATCCTGCATAAAGAAAATTATCATTATCATGCTGACTCTGGTGCATGAAGATCAGATGGTGCTGACAGGGACAGAGATTTTAGCTCTATCATGTTAAGGAACCAGTAGGGTTTTCAGGATGCCTTCTGAATAACTTTATTTTTTTATGTTTTGTCCTCACCCCACAGACGAATGCTCTACTGCTGTCCCAAAGCCTTATCACAACTCCAATACGTCAGTGGATAAGAGAGTGATTTGCCCATGTCCTGCCTGCTTCCTGCACCTGTCTTGGGAAGGAAGAGGCAGCACCTAGACCTCCCTAACCCTTGACACTGGCAGTCTGGGTTTCCACATGGTTTCCTCTGGTATGTGGTATTGTATTGCTGTCGAGCTAACGGGAGTCCAGGGAAGACATTTACTCTTCTCAAACGTGACACCAGCTCTTAAGGTGATCTCCGCAAACAACTGGGAACGTGCCTGTTTGCCTTCTGGATATGCCAGGTGTACCGGCCAGGCTGAGTATTCCTAGAGATCTCGTTCTGCTCTTTTCAGGGGATCTCCATACTAAAGGAATTTGGACTAAGCCGTTTGCCCTAAAAGCACTCCTTATAAAAGCCAGAAAGAGCTCAAAAACCCTAGTTTGCTACTAAAACCAAAATAAGTAACGTATTTTATAACTGCAGGAGCACACGGACGAAAGGTAGAGACATCTACAACTATCAACTCTAAGCTCTAAAGCTCAAGTGCTGCTTGTTTTGCTTTCCCACCCTGCACGGCTCAGGTCAAGCCAGTCATTTTGAAGACTGTTTCGAGATGAGCAGTGGGACAGAGGTTGATCTTTACAAGGAGATCACTACTGCTCATTTGAGACTAGGCATCAGGTAAAAACACAGACTTAGGGCACAGGAAATACCATTTTCTTATAAGGTAAGAGCTAAGTATCGGAAAACAATCTTATGAATGAATAAAATCTGTAGAAGTACCTGGTTGGCGAGGCTAAGATGAGAGATGGATACCCAGCTGGACCTGACTTACTTTCTTTATGGCTTGAGTATTTCAGCCTAATCTAGTCTGAGATTCACAAAAAAAAAAAAAAAAATAGTGGAGCCTAAGAAGACATGATTCATTTTTGTCAGTATGATGGAAAAGCATGAGGGAGATTTTCATAAGGATATATCGCTTAAGGAGAAACCAACCTGAAGCCAATGGATAAATCCAGTTCCACATTAACCATCACTGCTTTTCCCACTCATTTACATTAAGCCATTTGGATTTACAGGCACCTGACTTTGCCCAAGATTGAGCCTTAAGTTTAATACGCCTTGGTTGGCCTAGATTTGCTTTATAAATCACAACACTTGCAGGGAGAATTTTTTAATCCTTATCTGTGTGCCAGGTTTAATGGGCACATCTATAGCAGATGGCTAACACAACCACATAAAATATCTGAGTAGAATCTCTTCCCACTTAAATATACGCTACCATTTATCCAATAAAATGTAACTATAAAAATAACAAATTCACCTGATTTATGAAATCTTTACATCTCATTTTAAGACCAAAACCAAATATAATTAATAACTATAAAAATGAGGGGAAGAAAACCACTACTGCTTTGCCATACTTTCATTTGTTGACAGTGGTTTTGCTTAATAGAAATATTTGGCATATGAAGAGTGGGGTTTAGGGTTTTATTTAGTTCGCAGAATGAGATGGGAGAAACAGTTAACAACAACGAACGAGAGATTTCACCCAGAACTCAAACCAACCAAAACTGAAACCTGTTTTGATTGGAAAAGAGGAAAAGGAAGTGGGTGCTCAAATCCAGATCTAAATTAGGTTTAGCTGGTGGTTTGGGGTTTGGTTTCATGACCAAATCAAGGCTAGGCTTCTCGTACAGATCTGATGATGTTGAAATCTTTTAATCTTAAATCTTGTAAACTGAAATTTTGTAACTTGTCTGGAGATCTGGTCCCAAAGACTGGAAATCTTTTTATAGCTATGCTCAGTTGACTGGCACTACTGTTTTCTATGCTCTTATGGGGTTACACTCTTGACACTTCCTCAATCACTGTTTCCATAGAAAGCAGGTGAGGTGCTCAATTCCTGCTATGCCACAGTTTGCACCCGCTAGATCTCTGCAGTCTTTGTTCCTACGGCCAGGGTTCAAGGATGAGAGGAAACACGAGCAGTGGAAGAGGACTAAGGCATCTGCTGAGAAATCCTGACTCATGGAAGTCCATGGTACCCAAAGGAACACAGCCAAGCATGCAGGCAGTGCTGATGGCGTTTTAAGGTGACTCTATCATTGACGAATGGTCGTGGAGATTGAGGAAGGTCCCCAACGCTTAAATAAAGGCAAATCCTCCATCCAACTTCAGAAAGGGTAGGAAGAATGATTTGGAAACTACAGGCTGGTGAGCTTCAGTTCACTCCCTGGAAAATCAAAGGGCATCTTTTTGGAAGCCATTTCTGGACACATGATGGAGAAAGAGGAGGCTGGAAATAGCCAGCATGAACATGGGTAAATCATGCCTGAACAACCTAGTCACCTTCTAGGATAAAGTGACTAGATCTGTGTGTAAGAGCTGATGTCATGTACTTTGACTTTACTTAGGCTTTTAACATGGTCTTCCATGGTATCATTGTATCCGAGTTGGGATGTTATGGTCTAGATGGCTTTAATAGATCTCTACAAAATGACATTGACTTACCCTTTGTTCTAGCAATAAAGTGCGTAACCCTCTCTTTCTCACATTTGGGAAAATTAAAGTGTTCAGAAATTGATTACATTAATGAGAGCCAGCAAATAGCAGAGCGTGGCATGATGAAGGCAAGGCAACGCTCTCGCACCAGAACATACCAGCTGTAGGACTGCAGGCCTCATACTCCGCCTTCAGCCATAGCCAGCATTACCTGAGGGAGAAGAGGTTTGAAATTCTCCACCTCTAATGAGACTTCATCATAATCCTTACTAACTGCAAATTGCTTTAAACCCCTGACGCCCCTCAGTGGGACGCCCTACAGGATTCCCTGCGGCACTTCCCTGGATTACTTCCCTTTCTGGCTTATCTTTACTATCTGTACTGCAGATCTTGCTTGACTGCCCTGATTCATAACAGTGGCAATGCCAATTCAGAAAGGGAATAAAATGTGCAACCAAGACAAGCATGTGAATGAAGAAAATCCATTTTCACATTAGAGATACAAGACTCTGCTGTTTGCAGTGACTCTTAACTCAGTGTTCATAGACCACACAGTATCAGGGTAGCCCTACAATCTACCCTACTGAAATAGTTCTATAAATGGAAGCACTTATGCTGACAATTTCTGTCCTTGGGTTGAAACCAATATGTGAAAATATGTGTTTAATGTACAGTTCACCTCTTTATAAAAAATGAGGTCCCCTTTGCAATAGATCCAATCCTTTTTTCCTCTATGTGTAAACACATATATAAATATATATGTGTGTGTATATATATATACACACACACACTCCCTCTCCATATAAGGTCTTGGTAAATATGAACTGGATTCAACTCAGGAGGAAAAGAGACAGTTTAATTTTAATAGGCAAAACACATATTATCAGAAAAAAATGAAAGAAAAAAAAAGAATATATCCCAAACTAAGACCATGTAAGGTATGTATCAACCAGTTCTAAAAAAGGTTCCATTGGAATTATTCCAGACTAAAACAATGAGTCATCCTCTAAGGAATCTTGTCCTCACATGAAACATATAAATCCTTGTCCATTTTGGAAGGATTACATCAATAGCACGTATCATTAAAATGTTATTCCTTTAAAAACTACTAAAAGAAAAATTTTGTTCTGTACTTCTCTATTTGCAAGGTGAGTACAAATGCACAAAGGCATTTAGCTTCTTCATAACCAGGGTAAGTTCCCGTATGCCTCTGCAAACCTGGGGGAAGGATCACCACTTGAAGAGGCCCTACCACAGAGGACATAAGAGACTAAAGTAATGCTCTAAAATCTCAGTAATCAAGATTGATGCAAAAGTGTCTTTCCCACTGAAGACAGTTTCACCAGCCGTACTGCTCACATTGGAGAACTGCAGATCTGTCATGGAAATGACTAAGCTGCTTGCCATTTGCCAGGGAGAGCAGAAAAGCATTTGTCACTATGAAAAAAATAAATTGGCTAAAATCTTATTGGAAGGCATAAGGTTAATGGCACAAGAGCTCACAGAATTAGCACATTAGGAGACATTCACAAAGAACACGCTTGCTTTCTATAAACATTTTCCATTACAAATTTAGAAATGACAAATACACTTTTGAAAAAAAAATCTGAAGACTTCAAGTGATACTGAAACTTCACATAGTGCCAATTGTTACCCTCATATATCATATACCGCTTGGCTTTCACACACACACACCCCTAAACGCTTCACTGAAAACTGAGGTCTCATTGAACTCCATATCAAAGGGGCTGCATTCTTCTTGAGCAAGTTTGCCAAAGGATATAAGATAGAAATAAGAGAAAGGAAATGTAACCGATAGATACACAAAAAAGAGAAAAAGACCTGATAAAGATTATCCAACAACTGATTCCCAAGCCAACATCTGCATCCAGAATTTATCCAAGAGGACCTACTTTCCTTCACAGTTTATCAACAGAAAAGGAAGACAAATCAAATATTCTCTAATACTCAGGAAAATAAAATTTTCAAATAAGCTATCATCTCACATGTATTACAATGGTAGAAAAATAAAATCAGTGTTTTTCACTGCTTTGGTCAATCCATTCTCTGTCCCGGGCAACCTTGAATTGTCACTGCAGGAAATCATCACAGCAAGGCAAGGATGGAGACGCTTAGCACATTCACCCTAACCTTTCAGGAACGCTAGCTGACCTTAAAACCCTCTACTACCTGGCCTTGCTTGGGACTTTCTCGCTCAAGCCAGCAATCTGCTATAGATAAACTGCCTTGGTAGTTCATCTTCTGCTTCTTTCTGATGCCAGCAGGAACGACTGGTTCCCAAGTCCCACATAATACTCCGAGACCAAAGAGAAAGCAGACGGGCTAGTCCATCATGGAAAGGAGAGACACTGACCAACATAATCCATACTTAATAAAGACATCTCTAGAGTGTCTTTTCTTTGTGGCTTTTTATTTTCTCTCTTCAAAAGGACTCCCCTTGTGGCATTTGCCAAGCGTTCACAGTGCAACACTTAACAAAAGCTGCACCGTTTAGTCTGCATCCCAAAGGGACAGTGACCACTGGTCATGGTCAGAAACACATTTTTTTACCACTTCTGAGGCATCTATAATATGAAGGAAAACTGGTTTAATACTGGCAACACAACTTAGTCACTATTACTTCATTCTGTTCTGGTCTTAACCAGCTACATCACTGTTTTGAAATGTGTGGCCTAGATACCGTGAGGTCAGCATTTTAAAGATGTTCTCCTACCACACTTTCCGTAAAGCAGAAGTATATAATTATTTTTCTTTCTGGAGTTTAGTCCATAACGTCAAATGCATATGCTACAAAATCGCAAGGTAAGGAGATTTCTTCTTTCATATGAATAACTAAAAATAACAGATCAAAAGAATGTGTTATACAAAGACTGCATAGCAATATGTATATATAGATAGATAGATAGATCAGATTTACATATACATATATAACATNCTATACAAAGATTGCATAGCAATATGTATATATATATATATGTATATATATCAGATTTACATATACATATATAACATATATAGTATTTTGGAACTTTTTTTTGTAAAGCTCATCAATGTCTTTCTGAGTGTTCCAAATCAAGTTTTAATTCTACGATATGCTCAATAGCATAATATGAGTTATAGGACTCAGGAAAGCAAAATGCTTAGTGATTAAGTCATCAAATAAACCATTTCCCATAACCAACAACATAGCTAGCTCCTTAGAATATATTCTGAAGTATTTTCCTCTAATTCATTTTAAGTAATGTATTGCATACCGCTAGTAACACTTCCCTTGGGAGAACATACCATAGTCTAAGAGTTCTCACCATTAGGAACATTTTCCTGATGCACAGCCTAAGCAGTTTTATTCCATTCGTTCTAGTTAAAACGCCTTTCTTCCAGCTGAAATATTTCCTCTGACTCTGTGGCATTTGCATTGTTATTAACTGTAGACAGCTCTCCTATACATCATGTAACATTTGCATTGCGGTTCTTTCCCGATAATAATCGCATAACACAGTAACACTTAGTAATATGGGTAAAAATTGTGATTGCTCCAGACCTCATTGAGAAACCACATTTTAGACCTCTGTTACAGACTTCAGAATAAGCTGTAGCAGCAGTGTAATACTTCATAAAGCAAATAATTTGAGTTTCCTGTGCTGAAGGAAAAAAAAGTCTATCTTCTTGCATAATATTCACATAAATGCGTTGACTATGTATTTACTTTTTCAAAACCATTGCGATGTTTACTAAAACTATTATCATAATATACAGAAGAAAAAGCCAGAAGAAAATGTATTTTTTATTCAACCTCAGATAGCCTCAGATGTATAAGTACACGAAAACTTTGGAGGACAACAGTAACACACTTAGTCCTTTTTGAAACATCTCAGCATTATTCATAGGCGCTATGTGATAACTGCTTCTGTTTGAGAGAGAACGTATGAGCTATCGTCCTGTTTTGTACAGCTGGTTGCTGTAGATGCCATAGGAGTAATACTGTGGGTTTAAAACATTGCTTTACATGTACAACAAAGAATAATTATTGGCGTACAGTTTGGTACCAAAAAAAACAGGGTTATCAAAGACTGACTCCTCAGTTTGACTGAGTTATCACAGCAGCCCCCTTGGGCAAACTGCTGAGGATGAGATCTGTGACGCCTGGAAGCAATGCAGAGATTCCCAACTGACACCAACAGGCTATAGATGAGGCCTTTAGGATCTAGGATCTTCTTTTCCATTTTTAAAATGGAGATAACGTTTTGCTACCCAGAAGAAATATTGTGAGGATGATTTTACTCACCTACGTTCAATTAATGGAGTGATGGCCATATATGTATCTACTATAAAAAATCCCCAAAATAGAGTGAAATGAAAGGATGTCCCAAACTGAAAGCCATAAGGAAACTGTTCTAATACAATATCACTAACATCCACAACCTGAAGACACAAGTATGTGTCTCATGTGGATACCAAGGGCACGTATTTACTTTCCATTTTGCACAAAAACAGTTTGCACAAGCAACATTTGACTTTCCTCCTTCTCTTCTTTTTATTATTTTATTTTTAAGACAATCTTCTCCTCACCCCCAGCAAGAAACTGGCAAAAGACATGGAGCATCTGGGTTAGAAATGACAGCTGGTGGGTGAGACAGTGTCAAGTTCTTTACTGCCTTCTGCTTTAGTCTTTTGGGAATGAACCAAAGTGAGACTTCTTCATAATAATCCCCCGATCTTTTGCTCTTGAATAAACTCCAGGAGTGATCATGAGCCAAGTCCTCTTTGGGCAAAATCAAAGAGGTTCTTCATAGTCTATTACCAGAGCTGTATGAAAAACAGGATCTCTGACCCGTGGGAAATTCCAATGTTCCAAAATTTGGGTTGTGCTCCGAATTGGAACAATTCCGAATTAAAATACTTGTTTCAGGACGGAGATTCCACCCTGCCACGCACAAAAAAGAAACTGGAAACACTGAAAACTAAACAAAATATTGCTTAGAATCAAGGCATGATACTGACATAAAATACTGACATAAAATACTGAGTGGAATATGAATGCCACATTCTAATATTAATATTTAATACTGGATAGTATTGATAAAGTCCGAGAAAATTGAGAAAATTGAAAACAAAACAGAAAATCTATGTGGAAAATGTCAAACCTGTCACTCGGGCTAAATGAGTTTAGGGAGAACACTCTATAAGCAGAACTGCTATTTCCAATAACCAGCCAGCCTGGTACCAACATCCGTGGCACTTCAGAAGAGTCTCCGGAAAACAACCTCCCTGTGATCAAATCAGCTTATTCTCACAAAACGCTTAAAACATTGTTGGACAGATATTCATCAATGAGGCATTAGCGGAAATCTTATGGCTGTAATAGTCTGATTGAAACTGCTACCTCACTCGTAACCCCAAGCGCAAGATTGTATTTTCCTGTCAGCAAAAGTTATCTCGTGGCTTTATTGATCCTGCAGGCAAACAGCATTAAATATGACTGATTTTGTCATTTTGATGGGAAATATGCCCCATATGGGTATTCAAGCCCCACACCTTGGCCGATCTGGGGGGAAAAGGGCCTCTCGCAGAGGGGCCCCACGGCCAAACCTCCTTGCACAACCACAGGAGTATCAAAGGCGAGCGCGGAGCAAAGGGAACATCAGACACCGAAGCCCTTCCGCAGACATTTGACTAATGCGGTGATGCATCCCGAGCGCTATGCGCGCCGCAGCGGCGGACTTGCCCATACAAGCAGCAACCTTTTGCCTGTCGATGGGCTTTATCCAAAGGGAAGCGCCACCATCGGATTTGTAGAGCAGCGTTTCCCACCAGCAGCAGGGGGTTACGAAGACCCTCCTTTACACCAGGTTGTAAAGACCAAAATGGGTGCATGCGTGTGGACGCACATGAGAGATGCACCTACACAAACCACCCGATTAGCTACAATGGGCCTTCAGAGAGAAAAAAAAGGAGAAAAATGGACCAGAACCCCTTAAATACACAACAGCAGCCATACCAATATGCTCCTGCCGTGGCAGTGGACTAGACACTGCCATAGAAAAGTTAATGGCAGCTGCAGCAAGTGGAAAATTGAGACATGAATGAAAAGGAACCTCTGCATGAGAAGCGGGTGGCAGTAAGCACACAAACTACTCGAGGTGTAAAGTGCTCCTTTGGGCATGTACGCTCCTGTTTGCAGGCTGAGACATAAACAGGCAGCCACGGCAGGCCAGATCCAAGGCTCTTTGAAGCTACCGGAAGATTTCTATTGAACTCCATCAAATCTGGATCAAGTCTTAAGTGAGTACGAACATTTCTTCTTCCGTTGGCATAAGATCCTGCTAATGACTTATGTGTCTGTCACAATCTGCATTCCCACGTGCTCTTGGTGACAGACATGCAGCCTCCCACATGCTCGACTTTGTTACCCATCTTCCCTGTACCTGATCCTTATGCCAAATGTTACAGCCTGTCTAGGGCCGGCTTCCTCTTCTCTCCAAGACACTATTTATTCACGTTGATCCACAAGTGCTCTTGACTTCTGGGGATGTTGCTCCTCATTCCATTATACAGTTCCTTTTTAGTTTCTCCATCTTTCAAGCCGCTCCTCCAACAGCAACTGCTTAGGAGCCAGGGATTATTTACTGGCAACCATGAGTATGTCAAACCCAACAGATGTTTATTATTACTACTGCTTTCCAGAAGTGTCATCCAGCAGTTCTGCTCGTGCCTCGCCCTTCATCAGCGCCCCAGAAAACAGCAGCTTAACAGTCCTCAGTTTGGCGTGGGCCATCCTTTGGCCCACGATTCATTTTGCTTTCTTTTCATTTATGCTACAGAATGTTTCAGTGGAAGTCCGTGAAAGTTGTTTCAGCACTTTGCTGGGCCTGAATTAGTAGTTTATTCGCCAAGAGGATATTATGGACTATTAAAGACTGATCACAAATTCACCATCTGACACCCCTGCAGCAGGGCAAGTTAGCGGCAGGCATTCCAAAGCAAAAAAAGGCTTTAACGGCACAAACTGTTTGCAGTGCCCCAAACCACCTCGGTTTTGGGAAAGGTGAACTTTCCACCAGAACAGGAATACAGATAGTGTTCTTTTCATTTCATTATATTTCTTCCAGTAAATTTATTTCCTCACTGAACACTTTTCTACTCTTCTACTTAAACCTTTTAACTGGAAATTTCTCCGGGGATACACCCTTCAAACTACCAATACGAGCTGAGGCACCCCCGGCTTGCACATACAACCCTGCGTGCGCAAGTCCTACTAAAACCACCTTTTCCCGCACGTGAAAGACCAAAAACCCATTCTGCCCCTCTTGTGAGGGCCACCCCACAGACTGGAAGCGCCCTGCGAGCACCGACTTGGCAAGGCCAGCTCCTGCAGCAGCCGTCTGCTGCCGAGGCCGCGTGCCAGGGGCTGGGTGGAGGTAGCGCACCAGATGATGGACGGTCTCGCGGGGATTTCTACCAGCCGCCTGCAGCTCAGGACGGATCTAACCTGTGCCATGGGTGCGGCGGAGACGCAGGAAACCATAATCACCTCCCAGCTGTTCCTTCCTTCCTCCACCCTTGCTTGTTGCTGTGCAAGCCAGGCGCAGAAGAGGTTTCTGGCAGAGCAACAGCAACGTGCCGATGGCAGAACGTGCGTTCGGCTCGTATAATTCGTCTGTAGATGCAAGGATCAACTTGTTTGTGCTACTCGCCTAACTCCTTGTAAAGGAAAAGTAGAACACTAGCTTACATAAAACAAGGCAACAAAGGTAAGGAGGAAACAAGTGGTGTTCCCTTGCAACAGTTTATGGATGAAGCTCAGTTTTGTTTTGTTTTCACTGTGGGAAAATTCCTGCTGTAATCACAACTTTCACTTTTATGGATCCCTCATGCTTAACAAATTGACAGACTATTTACTTAGGGACCACTTCACCCACCACGGAAATGGAACCGTTTCTTGAGTGAAAAACGGGGTCTATTTGCAACCCTACTAAAAAGCTTTTTTTTTTTTTTTTTTTTTTTTTAATGAAATAGACCCAAAGTCACATTAAGTCATGAAAAGAAGAAAAGGACTCAAGGTTACTTCACTGGCATCTTTGCAAGATGTTTGTGTTCTCCACAGCAGCATCATTCAAATCCATCACTATCAAGTTTTCAGATATGTTGAGATACTATCCAAGATTAGCTGCAAAATTAATAGGTACAACCCGAATTTACAATGCACATTTATTTTTGTAATGCTCTAACAAAATCTGCCCACAGCTTGAAATTTCAAAGGTTAAATCAGACCTTAGAAACCTTCCACTTGAGAAACCATAATTCCTACACCTGCGATACGGCGCTGAAGTTCAGATCTGCCTTTATCCAAGCAAAAGGGGGTTAGTGGTGGAAGGCTTTATACAAGCACCGCCAGCCATTGGGATTTCTCCTTTCTTTTGCCCAGAACAGCTAAAGTCTGTCAACTTCTGGCTTCATTTCAAGGCGATTACCCATAACTCTCTGAAAATGGTTGCTGATTGGGAAGTAAGAAACTACTCCAGAGTTTTAGGTTTATATATCATCTGCCTTAGCAACCTGAATTAAACTGTTCCCTCAGAAACATAAACCTCAAACAGTTAAACATTTGAGAACTCTTTTTTTTAGTCTCATTCTGTATTTTAACTCTTTAGGGTTCAACCTTTTCCCTGAAACTCAGATTCATCAATGAAAGTAGAACACGCCAGATTCAAGAAATCGGGTCTTTAGAAACTACAATATTCCCAATAAAAGCAGAGAAGTTTTAACCACGGTTCTACTCCTACTCTGTTTTTACTATTTGTGATGTATTGCCATAATCAGCCATTAACTCATAGCTAATTGCCCATCCTAACATTTCTAAAATGCATGAAAGTTAAAATGGCTAGTTATACAGCAACTGGAGTATATTTTTCCTACCATGCACTTTGCAGGGCAGAATCACAAGACATATAGCAGAGCCGTGTAACCTTCCCACACGAATCCTCTGCAGACTCACTCACAGGCTGGCTGAAGTCTTTTTAGTGCCAAAGTGATGTCAAGCACGGGTAAGAAACCCAAAACTCCAGCCTCTCCGAGCTTGAACACTTACACTGAAAGAGCTCTGAAATATTTACTATAAGACAATTTCCCCAATGAAAAGCAGAGTCGAACACTTCAGTTTCCAAGAGAGAAAGATGGAACAAATCACGCCCTCAACTCCATAAGGGAAAGAGAATTTCCGTATGTAGCTTTCCCCTCTCCGGCACCAGTAAATGTAACCACAGACCCAGGATACCTCTCTCCTACTGAGATGGGAGGGAGACATCCCAGGACAAGTCTCATGTTCATTGCTCGGATATGAAGATTTCAGCCCAGGCAAAATGAAACCAACTAAAGTTTTCCAACTGCCAAAATCAAGTTTACGAAATCCAGCACGCTGTTATCTTGCGTTCCATTACAGCCCCACAGAGAAGAAAACAGGAGAAAACTGGTGCTGGAAAACAACACTTGTGGTTTTCCAAAGCTTCCTCCACAGGGGAAGGACCTAGCTCCCAGGGAAGGCTGAAGACAGCTGCCTTTCTGGCAAAAGGGGAGCTGAGCAGGAGGAAAAAGTACAAAAATCATGAGATGGATTGACCTGCTGGGCCTTGAGGGCTGTGTTAATGCTACGTTGCGCGGTGCAGAGCACAGCAGTGATCACAGCCTGCCCAGGCACTCTGCTGCACTGGGCGAAAGAGTCATCTGTACATTCGATACGGCGACTCACAGTCACTTGGCTTTATGAGAAAAGCCATTCAGTGTGCTTTCTAAGCTCTGAAAATAAAGACACACACCAGTCATTCTCAAAATGACATCATGGAGTTTAAAAATGCAAAGCACAGAGATATTTAGCTTTATTATTTGAATTTAGCTCCATCTCTACCAAAGAAAATATACGAGATGAGAAAAGCCAGCACATAAATGTCTTTATCTAAGAAACCTTAAAATATATTGAATTCATGCTCCACTAACTATACCCATGCCAGTAATAATGTTTCCATAGTAAATGAAAAGGAAAAGGAGGAGTAGCTCAGCAAAGGCCCCAATGACAACCCAATGAGGTACGACAAATGCAAGACACAGGCTAGACACGTGACACGTGTGACAAGGTACAAGGCTTTCGCTGCTGCTTACCCCAGGAAAACCTATTCTACACACACAAGTCCCCACTTGGGAGTAATGTGGTCATTCTTACTGAATGGCAATAAAACTTGATAGCATCCCACGCCCGTTCGTATTTCCTGCCAGTCCTTCATGTTCTCCAATTTAGCGTAAAAACCAGTTCCTTGCATCGCAGAATTAACTAAGCACGTACGTAGGAATAGAGGCTGAGTCCTGCTATTAACATCGCATTTCATGTGTGCTGCTTTGGCTTTCCAGAATACAATTTTCAAAACTCTTGACCTGCACTTCTATCTGTTTTCTTAGCAGTAAGGTGAGCACATAAAATTGTCTGCAACGCACTGTGTTTTGCCAAGCAAAATCAAGCTCATTTGTAGTATTATTAAACAGCATGATGTCTATCATCGTGGCGAGCACGCCGAGGACTGAGCCAGGAACCTAAAGCCATGAATCACTATAGCCTGAGCTAAATCCAAGTTCTGTATATTGCGATGTTATTGTGATTAGACACTGCCTGCTACACAGGCCTCCACAGGAATTAGACATGTCCTTTCCCCAGTTAATTCAGCCATGGTTTTTCAAGCTGCTTAAAGACAACACATCTCTCCTAGATAGCATTTTTGTGTGAAAGGTCTCAAGAACTTCATGAAAAACATCACATTCATCGTGTCTCTGTGACTCATTTTCTCCTTGTGAAGGTGATTTGTGTAACACCAAGCTCAGACCAAAATACAGATTGAATTGAGGGCTGCTGAAGAGGATATGGGCAGTTCAGTGATACATAAATATGATGGTCACCCCCTAAAGTGCTTTAACACTTGCTGGGGTTTTAAATTCACTTGCTGTTATGCAAGTAAACTCATGGAAGCTAGCACCTCAGTAAAAGACTTCAGGGCTGATCATTCACGAGCAAGCCAAAAATACGGGAAAGATATATATTTTTTAAGTTAACTTCCAAGATGTTTGGATCAGAATGAAGTCAATGATGGCAATAGACAGCTAGTTTGATGCACAGCCCAACTGATTCACTACAAATATGATGCCATTTAGTCGCCTAAGTATGCAAAGGACTGGATGCAAAGGATTGCTTTAACAGGAAATCAGACTGAACACCAGCAGGCACAAATTGAATTTAAACACGTTCCAGTGGTAGCTGTACTTATAGTTGCAACTTACAGTTGCATCAAATTTTAATCTGAAAGGGCGAAGAAAGGTGAGACTGATTAAAAGAAAAAAAAGGCCAGGAATATAAACTTTTTTTCTTTTTTTTTTGTGTGTGTGACGGTCCCTCTTGGCACTTGACATCACTTTAAGCAACTGTGGTCACTTTAGCAGTAACGGTTCTGAGATCTACTCAGACAACATATTATGGCTTTGCTGGAAGCAGATAAATTGGGAGTTTTGCCACTGTATTAAGGATTTCAGTGTAGGTTCTTAATCTCATGCTATCTGTGGGAGTAAAGCATGCAAAACCCATTCATAGTAAAACACACTGCTGCATTAATAAAAAGAAACCCAAAAAATGAGTTTACTTGCATTGCTCCTACCTTTATGCTACAAAGCAGTTCAGAATAGTCTCAACATGAATAAAAATCAGATTCAAAAGCTACTGAATTGGACGGCTTGATTTCTCATTGAGTCTCATTATTTGCTCTTTGGACATAATGTTGCTCAACTTTTAGGCTATTTTACATTGCCAGATTGTCCCAAAAGGGGCTCTAGGGAGCACTGAAATCAGTACCAAGAATCAGTTTGTTATTCTAATACATCCTTTTTTCTTTCCTTCTTTCTGAGGACAGACAGCCTTTGAATGGGCTGCCTTCCTGGCCAAGGAGAGAAAATAAAACACCAGCTCTGACGGGTGACAAGACTGAGTCAACCGCTTTGGGCTGCCCATGTCTCACTGGTTGGGTCCCAACTCCCAAGGGTGGGCACGGTCCCAGGCCACCAAACTCTGCAGTGGGGCCAGACCCCCCAGATCAACAGGTGTGCAAGTGCTATGGAAGTGCTTCAGCGTTTACTTAGCTACGGCTTCTCCTTTTATATCTTTCTACTGGAACAAGAAGAATCATTTAAGGAAAAAAAAAAAGAAGAAGAAAAANTGGCTTCTCCTTTTATATCTTTCCACTGGAACAAGAAGAATCATTTAAGAAAAAAAAAAGAAGAAAAAAGTCTGTATCACATTTTCTGCCAAACATTTGGCAGAAATATGACTGCAGGCTCTGTAAGAGCAGCAGGTAAGTTGTTTCAGCGGTGAGCGTCTCCCTCTTCCCCCTCACTTTTTCATGGCGTAGTTAGTAAAAAATGCAATGCTAGTGCCTGTTGGAAGGCAAAGGGTCTGCGCAATATTACAGCCTTGTAACACACATCTAAAGGGCTGGAATTGCAGCATAAAAGAGGCGCACACGCAAACTTCACTGGCAAAGCATGCATTTTAAATAAAGCTTCAGTACTCAAAAACAGACAGTCTCCACTCTTTCTGACTAATGTCTGCCTTGTATTCAGTAGAGCAGCCCACGATGAAAGTAACAAAGAGATGCCAGATGAAAAACATCACACGACAAGATCCCTGCATGCTGGAGAAAACCCTGTAATTGCTTACCGAGATATTTGCCTCTGAAAATATGCGGTGAATAAAGAAGATTCATGTTAAAAAGGGGAGGGGAAGAAATGAAAACAATTCATGCCCAGTGCATTCCCTTTTCAAACTTTAGTCTGATCAAAATCTGATTTCCGTGGAATTTGCTACGGAGCTGGATTGGGGCTTCCCCAGCTCAGCTCCTGTCCCTGCCAGCAGCCTCCAGCTAGGAGAAAAGCTCAGCCCATGAGTGGGATGGAAGGTGGCCCATGGACTCCTGCTCTGCGTGCTTGCCCAGGCTAGACACACGGGTTAACACAGGTACTCGTGCAGCACCCAGGCGTGCAAATACGTTGACAAGTAAAGCCTATTTAGTGGGTTTTTCACGTCATATTATTCATTGTCATGTATGTTTACTAGAAAACTGACTCCCAGTTATCTGAGACTCCTCTGTAGAGGCTCCTCTTGATTTCATTTCGCATCCTTTCATTTGTGCTTGTATGTCTCAGCCACTCAACTTCTTAGATCAAAGCTCATGCTTCTGTTTTTCAGACGCTCATTTTTGTATTTCATTTTATATTAATGGAGCATTATTTAGAAAGCATTAGTTAAATAAAGGTCTTTAGCCTTCTGAAACAGTACCTTAAAAACCCGAATGCCTAAGTACAAATAATTCAGTCATTAAAACTAAGTTGTTCAAAATATTCAGGAAATATTTATGCATGAAATTCCTATTCATATGAAATCAGCTGGTGAAAAAGAGGGAGAAGAGAATTCAAAACTATAATTTATTTGTATCAAACAACATGAAAATTATTAGTTAGGAGCATCAGCCATGTCACACTACCTGGGCACAAACAACAGAAACAAGGGAGATGAAAATAAAGCATGCTATTTTAGAGAAAACCACTCGCCTACAGATTCTCCAGCCACTATTCTCCATTGTCTAAGAGCACCACTTTTTTTAATAGGATAGCTAAGGGCATGAACAGGAATTAGGGCTAGTTTTAGAAAGCCCAGCTTCTTGATCACACCTATTGGTAGTCCAACCAGTAAAACAAAAGCTGAATGCAAACCCCCAGGGTATTACACTGCTGAAGGCCGATTTTAGCCAAGGATATACACAAGGGAATCCTTATTTTTCACTGTTTCTGTTACAACAGCACTTTGAGATGCATCCAAAATCAGGGCTCTGCTGTGAACGACAGTAGGTTGGCAAATGGTAATAAATAGTTCTGTAAATAAAAGCTTACAGTATAAATAGAGTGAACTGCAGTTAGGTTCCCATCACAGAGCAGTGTCACCACAAGCTACTGCTGCCCCAAAACCTGACAAAGAACATATCCTTAAGCCGTGCACACCAGTTGGGACATGACGATTCTCCTCTAATCCAAAATGCCTTCATGCAGGGGAGAAGAACAGGCCAAAGCAAGTATATTTGGGAAAGGCCTTTTATGACAGGATTTGCAGCCTGGCTTCTCTTGGAAAGAGGCCTTAGATAAATACCTTTGACCTTTTTATCTCTCAGTAAGTTTTGAACCTTTTGGTCATTTTCAACTTGGTTTGACACAAGGCCAATAGTCCTAGACAGGTAATTTTCTTTTTGGAAGGTGTAGTTGGGTAGAAGAGCCCCAAATTAGTAGTTCCCACTGGGAGAAGGGCTGCAAAGCAATCCCACATCAAAGACTGTATACGGGATCGAGCCTACGGAAGCTTCATTAGCAGCCCTGGGCCTAGCAGCACTCAACAAGAAAGGGTGCCCAGAGCTCAAAGCGAGGACTCTCCCTGCGCTTTCAACCTCGAAAACAAGGACAACAACCTCTGTCCTGAAGAGGAGTCAGCCGAAAGGTGGCACATTACACAGCGAAACGAGGAGCAAACGCATGCTTATAAAGCAAGCAGGGATTTTTAAAAATAGAGAATTAACAGAGAATGTAGAGAATTTAAGCTAGTAATATTCGTGGCAGTGGTATGACTCTTGAACAGGAGAGCTCACCGAGGTGCGAATACAAATTTGATGCTTGTAAACACACTTCCTGATACCCTAAAATTCATTACTGGGCCTCATTCAACTTTGAGGGGAGCCAGATGTAGGTTCTGCTTGTGTTTTCCCCAATTTACTATTTCAGGTACAAGAAGGGAACAGGTTGCAGCTTCTGTTCTGCATAGTTTGATTCATTTAAATATTTAAAATACAGGAAGACAATAGTTTTCAACCCTCCCCAGAAATTCTGTTTTCATGAAGTTTAGCCTGAGTCCTTATCGAGCAGAACTGCTGTGTTAACCTGATGCATTCAAGCACATTTGTAGAGCCCTCAGGAAAAAAAGAGCATCACGCAAAGCCTGAAAACAAGGAAAAGGTACCCTTTGACTTGCATTGGATTAAGACACGAATGATTAGTGGCCTGGGGAAGAATAGCAAACTATTTAATATCACCTCTTTGGGCATTCAAATTATAATATTAAAATCCATTTTATCATTGGCAAAGTCAATCACGTTGTAAATGCAAACAGATGTTTCAACGTGCCTCTGGCATTTGGCTTCAGGCACAGCAAAATGAACATTTTCAATTCCATACAGTTTAGTTTCTGTGAAGTTAAAGTAAATCAAATGATTTCTCCCACAACATTTTCCCTCACTATCACCACACTGATGTTTACTTTGTCACACACGATAAAAGGCTGGCTTGCATGATGACGCCCAACCTGAGCGGACTGAAAAATTAAGAGAAAGCGGGAGGAGGGAGGAGAATCGCTTTAAACTTGCCTTCTTTGTAAGCTGAGCTTTTTAAGATTTGCCCACCCGTAAAACAAGACATATGATTTTGTTATACTTGGAGCCTGACTGTCAAAAACACAGTCAATATGTTATGTGGTATTGGGCTGCTTCTACTTTGTACGATAACACTGTTATGCTAAGTCATTTGAAAATGCACTTTGATATACTATACACATGAGCTAATGCACATATGTATTTATGCACTGCATGCTTTGGAATGAAAAGGACAGGAGGCAGTGTGGGAAAAAAAACAGGCTGGAGGGAAAAAATGGAAAAAGAAAAAGGGACTCGGCAATTCCCATAACTCAAGGACACAGATTGCTAAGTTAACGCATCAGCCGCTGCCTCGCCGGACCCCAGCCCGGGCGGCCAGAATTAGCTTCTGATTCACGCTCTGTAGCTCGCTCTAATGCCAGCCGGGGACGAGACCATGGGAACGCTTCAGCTGGTCCCCTCCTTATCAGCTGCAAAACAGCTGCCAGACTCGAAGGTTGCTCAGACGCAGAATTTAATTCTCAAGATTGCACGTGAATTTCTGAATTCTTTCTTATCCACGCGCTGCGATTTCAGGCTGCGGTCAGGGCAGCCCAGCACAGGACAGCTTTTCCCATCCACACCCCTCCTTCCTGTCAGCAAACTTCCTTCCTCCAGATTTACCCAGACGTCTTGGAGCTAAATTAACTCCCTGCACTTCTCCGAGCAGGCGCTGGCAGATGGGAAATCTGCCCTGAGCTCACAGTGGCAAGCAGGCAGAAGGGATTTTAAACACAACTCTTTCAATATAGAAAAAAAAAATAATTTATTAATTTCTGTCTACCATCAAGTAAAGAGGCATTAACTTCCCCACAACATGGAAATAGTCCTAATAGTCCTTTACAATAACGTTTGCTCACCCCACTGGCTTGTTGCAAGGGAGACCTCCCTGATGGCAACGTGAGGCTTGAAATCACTGGCCACAACACAGTTTTTGAACAACGTTACCTTGGGTGATAGTGTTCTGCTCTTTCACATTCATGTACTTCAAGTTAATCTTTGCTATGGTGAGGAGCGCTGCCGCAGAGTGAATACATTACCACAAGCAACCAAGGGCGCTGGCAAGCAGAGGTGGAATTGAGTTACAGTGGAAAATTTAAGTATTAAGAGTTTAATATGACCTGATCTCCTGGTTTGCTTAGGACAGTTCCAGGTTCCACAATTGATTCCTGGATGGAAGCAGAGTGCATTTGTTGTAAGATGAACCCTGTATGCTGGAGAGAGAACAGGAATCTTCTCCTTCCCTTGATAAAATAGTCTAACGCAAGTTATGAATCTACCAGGGTAGGTACAGTTTGGGTATTGCTATTTCTCTGTCTTCCAAACTGCCTCATTATGGGCAGTCCAACAGATTAGGTTAGGAGACAGAGCAAATCACTCATCCTCAATTCTGAAACCAAAATAACAGCATCGCTCCAAATAGTTTTAACTGAAACCAAACCCACAACAGTGGAACCCAGTCTGGAGCAGGGATCTATTTGGCACCATCGCATCACAACCAAAGCAAGCACTTCAGAAGGTGCAAAATATTCCAGAAGAGACAAACATTGAAAAAATTGCTGTTCCTCCTTATGCTGTCATAAAAAACGTTTGGCTTGTGCCCTTTTATAGACACACTTTTTTTTTCTCCTTGCTGTTGTAATTGTGAACACTCTCATTAGCCTTAAAAACGGCATCCCAACAAGACAGGGAACAAAGAACAAGAATCACAGATTTCTTATGCAGCAGTTCAAACTCATTTTTTTTTCCACCTTAATGCTTTTCTACATTAGTGCCTCCATCCTGATGCCTCTATTCTCTGACTCCTACTTTATGCATTAATGTTAACAGCTGCACCTATTTTTTTCTTTATTTCAATACAGATAGCAGCGGACAGACAATCAACAGGCAACTAAGAGCAACTAAGAAGGAAAACAGGATCAAAGTCCACACAATAAATCTTTATTTTGGATTATTCGATTCCAAGCTTCTGGAAATAAATGACAAATTCCAGATCATGGAAACTTTATATAATTCCTAAAAAGTCCAATAGAGACCTGTCCTATGTGTTAGTGTCCTGGCTGACCTCCTCCTGCTTTTCTCCACTTTGTAGTCTATCCTATTACCTATCAGCACTAGATGGATTCACTTCCAGTGAAAATCTTTGGGCTTTTCAATAAAGTCTAAGGAATAAAGTGGACTCACAAAACCAAATTATATTCTTATTTTATTGGAGAATATAAAGATGTTTTAAGTAAAAATTCTGTTTTCAGAATGAGCTATTGCACTTGGGAAGAATGGCCTATATGGGTACCTTGCAATGTTTTCCATTCCCTTAAGAAAGCAGTGCACTTCAATTGCTTGTTTACTGCTACATCTACAGTAACAAAGAGTTACACCCTTAAACCCACTTTAACATTTTTGATGTTATTAGCTGCAGAATTAAATATGCTTAGGAAAGGTTGTGTCACAAATCAGAAGTTGTTTCAGAAGCCCGTGCCCTCGGGCCACCACTCCCTGCTTTTCTCTCTCTTTTCATTTAGCAAGATAGAAAGTTTGTATTTTTTTATTATTATTTACTTGATTGAACCTGGCTATTTGAAACTTAAAGGCAACTAATTAAATATAAGTTTTACCAGCTCAGAGCTGGTTTCATTTAGAAAAATGAACTATTTTGCCTTTGGTATTAATTTTCAATTGGTTATTGCAGGCCTGATTCCCGCTTGCAGTTTACCTCACTTGCTAATATAAACAGAAAATAAAATAGGCATAAATTACAACTGCATTCACATTAAGAAGCACCAAAGGAACCAAATTCCACTCTCATACAAATGGATTCTGGTTTTCTGCCTTGGTCAATTCCTCCTGCAAGGACACAGACATTAGACCTGTGCAGAAGTAAATACAGATATGCATTTCACAGTATTATGTGCCAGACACTGCAAAAATGCCACAAAGAGCCTAAAGGCATCACAAGGACAGCCGCAGAAGATAACAGAATTGCTCCTGATAGACAAACAACCCTAAGGAGTTAAAGCAAATCTGGGAGATAATCTGTCTCCCAAACTTACTGTCACAGGAGCCTTCTCATTTTGTGATGTATTCTCTATTCCTTCGGTCTAAAACTGACCTATGCCACTTTCGCACAGTTGAAGATTACATTAAACCACACATGGAAGCTTAAGGCCAGAATCTGATATTGGCAGACATAGCAGATCCATGTGGCTGCAGAATAAGCCAGCTTCATTTCTGTATTAATTAAAAAGGGACCCATCAAATCTACCTCATTTGAAAACTCTCTTTGTTAGACTCATTCTGCTGCCTTGTCCGAAACTCCTGCAGCATCAGCATAATCTGCCACTCCTCTCCCACACCTCGATAATAAGGACTTTTCTTCCCTTCAGATTGTCATCTTGATTTGTTTCACCATAAAGATAGAGGAGCCTGTACCTGCACTTCTCTAACAGCAGCATGCAGAGCCTCAGATTTCATATTTCTGCCTAGCAAACGTCAGAAGCAGCGTGTGTGTAAGGCACGAGGACACGCTGCTGCAGAGCTCTCCAATGCACATTCGTTCCCAAGACTTGGTGCTCTAAGAATGTGAAGAGTTTTTTCTTTCCACAAATAGATATTGCAGGGATATTTGCTTAAACCCTGGAGGTTGATAATCAACCATAGTTCACTCCAGCCCAGGAACTGCTTACGAACTGCCAAATACTGGAAACAGAGTCCACGAAGCATCTCATAAAGAGCGTGTGTGCTGCTACGATGAGACGTGGCTATTGAATCTCCCAGAGAGAGCCATGTGCAGCTGAGGTTTCCCAGTAAGCAGTTGCATAACTTAGGGGAATTAGGATCTAAAAATCTTGGCGTGACACTGCTTGGGAGAGCACCAGTGTTTGCTTCCATCTGCCTCTTACAGAGTTGTAAGGAGCCTGCTGGAAACCGGAGGAAGAACAGTGCAAACAGGTAACACGGTTAGAAGCAGGGGCACGAGGACGCGGTCTGTGTTTCTTCGAGGAGTGCTATTAGGGGAATGTCACTTTTATTCCCCAATAAAAGACCGTGGGTGATTCCCATATGAAAGGGTGGAGTTTTGCTCTGAGAAGCTGAACTTAGCAAGAACTTCTTCCCAGAGGCACCCCAACAGAAAAGGGGATTTCTATGATCTTGATATGTCCTTCAAAGAGTTTGTCAGGCCAGTAAATAAATATGGCAACTAGCCATCGTGGCTGAAGCCAAGAAACACATGGCTAGGGCTTTTTTTTTTTAATCTTGTCAAATGTCACAACTCAAATTCATGAGAAATGCCTTGCAGTTCTCAGGAAGCCTAAGAGAAGAAGCCTCCCTATTAGAATTAAAAAAAGAAAAAAAAAAAGAAATGTAGACTCCCAAAATCCACACTAGGGCACAATGGCGCTCTCCAAGAAAAGGAAAAAAAAAAAAAAAAAAAAAGAATCTGTCCAGGAAATCCAAAAAGACAAAATAACATTTAAAATTGGGAGGGAAAAGGACAAGTCTTCTTCCCATCTCTTTTTTTAACACAATGTTTTTAATTATGTACCACCACAAATGATTAAAGTAGTAAATAACTTAAAAATCTCTCCAAATCATTGTGTGCCTTCAGATCTGTTATTCCATGAGGCCTATACAATGGCCAAATACTATTTTTGCCCAAGAATGACCAGAAAAAAAAATAATTAAAAAAAAGCAATGAACATGATAGGCTTGTCAGAGACCTGCCACAGATTCACACTGTTTCAGCACTCACTAATTGGCCTGTTATGTAGACTGTGCAAAAAGCAAGAAGAAATTGGGTTCACTGTCCTTTAAAGCTTCTGGGAAAAGTCCTGAGCGTCCTGCTAGATGAGACTAAGCAGTGGACAAGCTCTTCCAACACGGTGTTGGTCTAGCACAGCAAAATCTAAACAGAAACACAGCAATCGCTCCAAAAGGAGTTGGACATGGATTCTGGATGAAGCAGGCAAGACTGTGCAAAAGCTTTTACTAAATACTGCCTAAACTCCTTCAAAAACATGCTCATACTTCCAGTGAGAAGAGATTTTCCTTTTTTTATCCTTTTTTTCTTTTTTTTTGAAACTCCTTATATTTTGCCTTCTTCTCTAACGAATTTCATAGTAAACTTGGAGATGCAGCATCACTAGCATTTTGGTGTATGGCACATTATTTGGTCCAGCAGCTCCTGGTAACATATTTGCTTTTAATTTTCTAATTAAATTTTGCTCAAATAAAACCAAGTTGTGGCAGTAGATTTACATTTCAAGGGCTTCTGCATGCATTAAACTGAAACGTAGAAATCTGCTGTTTATTGCAACTTCTACCTGTCGTAGTTGGGTATTGAATATCAAATCGTGAAGTCACGGAAATCCTCAGTGCAGTAGAAAATTAAGGACCTGGACATCCAGTACATGAATTTTCTGGCAGGAACCCCAGCTCATGGCAAACCGCTAGCGATGTCTAAAGGACTTGGAATTCACTTGTGCATCTACAGGGATAGGATCTGAACGACAGCCTTGGAGAAATCCTGTTTGATGCTCACTGATGGCACTTGATAGTCCCACAGGACTGCGACTGCTATTTGCTATTCCCTGTGTCCTGGACACTTCAAAAAATCAAGTGTGGCAGTTGTAGTAAGAGAAGACAACATCAGGACACTTGTCTGAGGGTGTATCTTCTGAGGCCTATTTTGTGTCCTATGTTTTGTCTGCTGATTCACCTAGAGAAACCATGAGAAAAGCAGCTTAACCTTCGGCTGGGAGACGCTCGTGTGTGGATTACTGCCCGCCTGCTTCCGATTTCCTCCGAACCGGCTTTGTTGTGCGCTGGGAGGAACCGAGCGCCTCAGCACAGGCCGGAAATGGCTGAATATCAAACGGTGGCGGATAAAATACAGACGGTCACAGCCAAAACCTTCGCCAAGCGTCGTGGGGCGGTTTCCATTTCACCCGGTATGTGCCCCACACATCTACGGACAGAAGGTGGCTCTTCCGGCCGGTGAAGTCAGCTTAATATTACAATTTAATATATGAAAGTATAGCAAGTTTGAACCTCCTTTTTCACACCTAGTCTCTGTACCCATCACTGAAAATACTATCCTTGGACTTAATCATCTCGCGGCAAATCTATGATCCCGACAATTCCCAATAACCCCAAAACGAAACCTAAGTAACTTATATTTGGCATGACGCCTCCAAAACTTGAGCCCACCAAAAATAACCTAACATAATACCGTAGAAGCCAATCTCCTGAGGACTTTTGGCAAAAGCTTACCCACAGCTGGATCCTTGTTACTTTTAAGGGAGGATTGCATCTCTCAATTTTAAATGTACTTCAACTGCCTCCTTACCTCTTTCACTTCAGAGTCACTCCTACTTCTACAAAGCGAATGCCAATTTCTCTCAATCACACTTCACTCTTACTTCAAGCATAGTATGGTACATTTGAAAACTAGAATGGATTTTTCCTTAATACATAATTCCTAGCTTTTAGGCTCCATATGGAAATCACTAGATGAAATTCTGTGGCCTGCAGAAGGTCTGGAACTATAACCAAAAAGGCCCTTTCTGGCCTCAGAACCGACCCCAACACTTTGACTTACTGTGCACTATCCTATAACAGCAAAAGGTGGTTACTTTTTCCACATCATTTTTACAGCATTACTCAGGTCCTCAGCACACTGTAAAGCGGGTCCAACGTGTTATGGATTTTGAAACTGGTCTATTTGCATGTAAGAAACAGATGGAGAGTAGCATTGCCAGGGGACTACCCACTTTGTAAGAAACTAATGGAATCAACAAGCACAAAAACCCTCCAATTTTAACTGATGGACTGATGAGGTATTTTCCAGCTAGTGACAGAAAGCCTAAGAGTAAGGAAGTCCTCTCAAAGAGGCCATCCTGAAATACTTTCTGGACACAAGCTATGATAAAGAAAACGTATAAACGATTACGTGATTATAAGAAAGCAAGCATCTCTGTTCACACTGTTTCAACCAAGCACCATTTCAGGGATTCCGCATGTTCTCAGCACATACAAGTCACCTACCACAGCAACCTGCATTGCCACGTCGTTTCCTAAGGCTCTTCTGGTAGAGCTGCTGGCTTGGCTTACCTCTCCCTGCTAAGACATTGCCTGCTGTGCGTGGACTATGGCTGTGGTCTGCGGGGTCTCTGGCTGTGTATCACCGAGTTAAACCATGTCCCGGTTTGTGAGGGACAAGATGGTCATAGAAGGCAAGAGTCTTTGCTCACAACTAACTCTATAACATCATGGCTGTGGCGCTCCGACCAGCTTCTGATGTCACGCTGTCCTGGCAACCCTCAGGCTCCTCTGGCAGATGGGCCCTTGCCACCAAGCTGACAAATTTGGGAGCGTTCCCTTGTATATCTATGTATATCCATTGTTGTCCCATCGTATTTAGACTTCTACAGGAAAGCAGAGACATTTCAAAGCATGCTGCAAGCAAGGGCTGTTGGAGGGCTTTTTCTTCTACCCCTTCCTACCTCTCAAAATAATCCAAAAAAAGGATCCCGTTGCTTGCCTCAGATTCTGAAACGGATCTTCCCTTTCCTTTGGTATTGGGAAGTTCCCACAATGGAGATTTCCTTTTAGTTTTCTACCTTTTTCTCTGCATAGCATAGCCCATGCCATGGCATATACTCCATTAAGGCTGTTTTCCTCTTAACTTTCCAGACTGGATTATGCACCAGACTTAAGATTAACAGAATGTCCTAATTCTCTTAACTGGTGTTGCAAAACTCAGCTGAACTCTACTAGGTTAAGTAGTAAAAAGACTTTATAATAAGAGCTTTCTTCTACAGGGGCAAGATCTAAAGACCTAAAACTGTGCTTTTGGGGGATGCTTCATCACAAAAAAACTATCACTTTTTCAATAGGTTGTAAATTAGCTCATCACTTAAGTTATCCAGACTCTCTCCTGCTAATACCTCAATTTCTTGCAATGATGTTAAGCACTATTCCAATAACTAAGAAAGTCCGTGGTAATAGGTGCTGGAAGAAGATTAAAGAATTTACAATATGGACTCTACAGCAATATGGCAGAGCAAGCCCTAGTATAGGATTACAGATGGTAAGATAAAAGCCTAAATAATTTCATCTGATCAGCTACAATAACTATAAATTTATTCAGGTTATATGTAAAATATGCAAAAAATGTCTCCTTTAGTATCAACATCGAGCATGAATTTGTCTGGATAAAAGGTTTGATCTACAAAAACAAACAAGAAAAGAGGCACAAGGCACTCAGATTTGAAGGAAAGGATGCATCATTTAAGTAGAACAATCCAATAATTTCAATATTGGTGCCAAAAGAATCTGGACCAAAATCACATCCTTATAAGTATTCAAAAGCTCATAGTAGATCTTCATCCAAGAAACAGGATCAAACATTTTCTATTATTTTTCTGTCTGGCTTTAGAAAGAGAAAGACTTTCTGGAAATGTCAAACTAATACATTTTATACTTGAGATAAGAAAAAACAATATGAAAACATGCAGCACAAAATGTTTCGGGACTCTATTTAAATTCCTTAAGTATAATAAAGCATTACTCAAAGGCTTGACATGAACTTGCCACAAAGTAAGATGCTGCTGAGAGAGTCAGACGAGCAAACAGCTATTTTACTCCACTTGCAATAAAAGTAATAATGAACTGTGTAAATGGCGGAGAAGAAGGGAGAGGATGGGGAGGAGAATAACCCAAGTCCTCACAGAGAAGTTTTTGCTCATATACACTATATCACATACAGTGCCAGCTTATGAATATGCAATATTTGGTAGCCTGGCAATCATAGTCTGAAACATCCCATTTATAACGTGGATATTGATTTGCGAATACGAGCTGAGGCTTTGCTGACTCAGTGAACCATTTTGCACCATCTGGATTTAAAGTAACTCCTTTGGGAGACAGTAACCATGAAGGTGGGAGCACTGCAGTTCAAATGGGAGAAACCTGAAGATACCTAAGGAACTTTGTGTTCTTTTTGCTACAAGAATGTCAAGCATCAAGAAGAAAACATGTTTGGACTTCACAGATTGATCTATTTATTTTTACAGGACTAGGTTAGAAAATGCACCAGCCAACTCATACACTGATTTTTGTATTTAATACATCTACCCTGGCATTTATGTGCAACCTGAAATTTTAAACTTCTATTTAAGGAATGGTGTTGAGCTGTCACAAAGATTACTGCAGCCATAGATAGCAGATGATGACAACAGTGATAGTGAAAATATTTGCCATGGGATGGAACATTTTGACACAAAGACTCACAGTATTTATAAAGCCACATCCTGCTACTCGTATCCATGTGCTCTTTGGCTGAGATGCAGAATTTGATGAGTGAGACAGGATCAGTCTGTCAAATGCAATTTTCACTAGTATGGGGAAGTCCAAGCAGCAACTAACAGGAGCCCAGATGACCCAGGAAGAACAGACCGAGACAGAATAATTGAAGGTTTGAGAAGGTCTTAAAGAAGCTCCTAGAAGTTGTGGTAAGAAAATTTTCTGTCTTCTACAAAGAAAGTTAAGCAAAGGGGCAAAATTTTAAACTGAGACTTATTCAGTTGCCACTTCTACCTTATGCTAGTATATGAAAATGTTCAAGGAAAGAAGATATACAATGGCATTAGAAAAAGCTGAGTTATCCCAAATGTATAAAGTGTAAAAGGACAGTCTTTCAGAGAGGTAACCCAACTCTTTACACAAAAGAAAAAAAAATGGTAGGTGTTTCAAAAAACCAAACCAAAACTAAAAAGTACGTAGTTAATTCTTACAACTTCCTAATGAGGAACATAATAAAGGAAATAAGTGATGAATTTAGCAAGCTGGAGTTGCTGCATCCTTCATTCTAGACATCAAACAACTCTACCATGTTGCGTCAAGCAAAAGAAACAGGAAAGGAGATCACACACAGCTCGAGTTCCTTGGCTCCAATGAGGCCGAAGCACTGCTGCTAAGGAGGATGGAAACCCTATATTCTTCCTGTGGTGCAGGAAGTACTTGTAAACATCACAGGCATATTCTGCTTTAGAACAGTGTAAACAAGAATACAGCGTATTCACTGCTTCAGGCCATGTAGGGGAAAGAAATGAAGCAGCATTGGATTGAGCCTAAAAGAGGAGATGGCAGGGGAACTGAGTCATAGCTTAAAAAAAAACAAGATTAAAAAGTACTTTTGGGAAGGGACAGGAACTGAGGTTTGAAGTGGGGCAATTCCTAAGGAAGGAAGGACACCTACTACCTATTCCAATAATATTTTGCATTTATGTAACTGCAGTGGCTGCCGTCCAAGGATCTGAAAATACCATAGGGTTTCCAGTAGGCTAGATTTCAAATTCCAGTGTCGCCATGCAGCATTGTTCCTCCCTTTACAAACGCCCCATTCAAGGCACAAAAAGCCAAGCGTTCAGGTCTGGACAAAAACCCTGGTCTGGAGCCAGTTTTAGACTTCTACCTTGAAGCCATTGCCCAACAGGTAATGACATTCAGGTGGCATAAGAGGACATTCCCAAAACAGGAATCCGCTGCTTTGCAGTTGGATGTACCATGCCTACACCTTGATGGACCATCTCCCTTCCTATACATTTCTGTACATGCCTCACGTGAAGAAAAGTACATTTATAGCTACCATGCAGCTTGTCTTTGAAAACGGTCTTCAGAAATATATGTTTAGACCTGTTTGTTGCCTCTTTCGTAAAGGAATAGCCTGGGCAACAACAGGAACCCAAAACATAATTCTCTGCTACTCTGTCCCATAATTGAGATATATGTAATTCCTTATTACATGCAAATTATGTTTCACACAGACTATCACTACCCAGCTGTATGAGAGAAGGAAGCAGTGAGTCTAAAGCCTAGAGGTGTTTACAGTAAAGTAGAAGAATTGTCAGGAAAGTAGAATTGAGGGCAACTTTCAAACGCCCAGCTCTCTGGCTGAGCTCTGCGCCCTTTGCAGAGAGCATTCAGTCTAATACCCATAGCCAGAACGGTCTTGAGAAACTCATTTGATCTTCTTCACTGTCCACTTCTATGACACAAGGATTATTCCTGCTCTGTGAAGAGCATGATGAAATTTAATAAGTGACTGAACAGCAGTCAGTCAAGATATTGTCAAGCCCTATTTCAGTATTTTTTATTATTATTGTAGGACAATTGTCCAGTCATACTACTGCTTTTTTTATGCTGCTCATTGACAAAAAGCACCTTTCTGTACGTGTTAGAAACACTTTGCACGTCATATCTGATCTTCTGTTCCATTTCAACTCTAGATAGCAGAGCGCTAAGTATAAAGTTCAAAGATCAGGGATGAGTAACAACACTGACTGAAAGGATGGAAGCAAAGAAGGCAGGAAAATGAGTTTGGTGACAGCAATCCAGCTGGACAACCTGGACTGCTGCCTTCCCTTGAGACTCTTAAAACAGAGCAATTAAAAGGCTAAGGATACCTAATCACAGCAGCCTACAGCATAAACATTATGACACCCGCAGTGCTATACTAAAAATAAGTCCAAACCAGAACAATTCCAGATAAACCTATGATTCAAATAAAGATTTTCCTAAATAGTTTGTATCTAAGAATTTGACCTTTAATATCAATTCTGAAACAGTGACATCCATATCTCTAGCAATTCACTTTCCCAGATGTATATTAGGCATCTGTAACCTGTTGCATATTAGACTTTTGCGGACAAGTGGAGCTTTGTAAAAATATTGCTGTTCTTTTATGGCAAAAGAGAGAGGAAAGAATAAATGTTGATGCCAACAGCCTAAGAGGGTTGTTTCCTTAATTGAATAGCGTTCTGTGGAAAGAGGAAACAGCGCTATTATTACTCTAATAATTAAATATTCCTGCACATTTGTGGAAAAGAAGTAGCCTTCAGCCCATCTAAAAAAGAAAAAAAAAGGGAAGGGAGTAAGGGAGGGGAAAAGAGAGCATTAATCCTAAGTAAAATTATCTAAAGCCAGAGTAATATGCTTGAAATGTGCTACTGGGGGCTGTACATGCTTCAGCTTGCACTGGTGCTCCAAAGAGGAGACCAAGCAGCAGCAGGACCCAGATTTCGTGTCCCCTCCTTTCCGCACAACTGCCAGTAGCAGCAGGAATGATGCTGCGTCTACAAGAGACGCTGGAGGGAAACACATGAGCAAATCCTCAGCTCACGACACAGAATTCAAGAGCAAGTTCTGCGAATCCAGCCCCGTCGCAACCGCGGCTCTGATACCATAACCCACAATACACCAAGTGCACAGATGGGACAAGGAACTACAGTCCTTCAAAAAGGAAACTAAGCTTACATTTAATCAGAGACACATGACATGTTAATGGATGGCTTCAGATTAATTGAAACCATTGCTAACAAGAAATTAGGGGCTTAGAAGGTAATATCATACAAACAGCTTAAAACCACTTGTGCTGATTAGACATCAAAGATCTTAAGTAACGTCGCATATTCACTGAACATTTGCTTCTTTGCATAAGTGGCTTGATAGGCACTTCAGAAGAGTTAGCTGAGCTCAGCAGAGAGAAAATCAGCACAGAGACTGTAGATCTACAAATACATAGGGATAGTGCTCTGTCTGTAACCTCTTGAACACAAAGAATCCAAAACACATACTTCAAAATAAGAAAATGGCTAAAAGATACCTTTTAATCTTTTCATGTTCTATGCCTTTGAGGCAGTAATCCTCAGACCTAGAGAGTTTAAGGGGAGGAGACTCCTTCCAACAAAATTAGCTACAAAAGCACACCATGTTCAATGAGGACTGTGAGGAAAAGAAGGAAATCTAGACCTTTCAAAGTCAGTTATTTTATTTCGTATTCAGCTGACTATATGTAAAAAAAATCATACGAGAGAGGAATAACATTCCCCAGTTGTACTCATACATTCATCATAACTCAGCTATATGTTAGACAGATCATCTACCGTGGCTATTAGTCAGACAAGACATCATGCATACGTGCCCATGCACACATCAGTGTGGGATCTCAGTTTCCTACCAAGCCTCTGGAGACCTATCCGGAGAACCCCAATGAGACACTTACAGACCTCTATCATCACATCCCTATGGCTGACACAGATCACTGGTGAAACAGCAGTTTGGGTCCAGGAGTGTCCTTCAATAGGACCCTCCTAGGGTCCTGTAGGCTCCCTCCTCTTCTGCCTGGGCAACGACCTACAGCAGCTAAAGAGCAAGGCCACAGCCTGGCCCCAAGATGCTGAACACGAGATCCACCTACAGACTGATTCCATCAAAAATACTGAGAGAAAAATCCACCTCCAAAGTCCCATTAGAGCTCAGATAGGAGATTTTGTCCATTAAAGAAGCTGAAACATCCAGAAGGTGCTAAGTTTGCTATGAAAATGTTGGTCTTTTAATCCAACAGTTGGATTTATGGCCATCGTTACTCTCAATGTGCTTCATGAAAAGTTCTCCGAAAGAAGCAGGACCTGCATGGAAGCCATCCTGAGGGTAAATCACACCACTCATTTCATTGGAGGTGTTAATAAGAGCTTTACCTATGTGTGATGGTCTGAATCAGGTGATTAAGACGTGCAGATCCTTCTACCTCTATTCATCATCGAGGAAAAAGGGATGAAAGATCAAAAGCGAGAGAGGGATTTGTCTTCCTGCCAGCGCATTTTGGCAGCCCTATAAAGTTGGGATGCCCAGACACCATATAACTGCTCTTTAATTACTCTGCACGCTCTCCAGCCCAAACTGCCTTTACAAGTGTCTGGGGAGTAGCAGCATTTGCTATTGTTACTAGGCTGCTTGGAAACTCTGCCTCAACTTTCTTTTGTCGGAAAATTAGGCTTTTAACAAACTACTTCTTTTCTTTCTTTGTTTTCATATGCGTGGCAGAAGGCATCTGATTTTCTCCCAAAGAAATTATTAATCTTTTGTTTGAAACTGTTTGCTATTGTTAGATTCCTCTGTTTGCTTAAAGTGGTTTTCTTCCAAACTTTTGGGGGTTTTGGCACTTTTCACCTGAAAATGCATTCAGTTGCTACAAACTAAAAAGAAAAAAGAAAACAGTTTGGGGTTTTGGTTTTCCAGTTTAAATTGTTTTCAATTTGATATTTTACCTTCTAATACAGAAGTCAAAATATTTTCTAAGCAACTGGGCCACAATGCAGTGGTTTCTTGCAGCTGTCTAGCAAAACTGGAAACCCGCCTGTCTTCAAAAAAAAAAAAAAAAAAAAAAGGCCAAAAAAACCCACACCAACAAAATCAACTTAATGCCAAGTTAGACTGAAGAAACTGCTCCAAGGTCAGCAAAGCAACAGCAGGTATTTAGAAATTATCTTTATGCACAAAGTTAAATTAATGGCTATTAGTGATGAGCTCTGGAGATGGCTCCCTGTGTACACAGGCACATTCCGGCTTTCTAACTGCATCGCCAGAGCTGGTGCCTGGGGAGTCTGTGGGCAGCTCAGCAGCTTCATGCAGGTAGCACCCTTTATGCAACTGTCCCCTGCAGAGGTCTTCTAGAACACGGAGGGAAAGAACCAGCCTTCCTCCAAACCTGCAGTACCTCCCTCAACGACATTTCCCTCAGACTACACAGGAAAGCGGGTCCATATCCCTACGGAGCGGACTGGAGTGCAGACGGCAGAGACATCATCATCTCCCTCTAAGCAACTCCCCTGAAAGCAGTGGGATTACTCAAGAGAGTAACAGCTGAGCACTAGCAATACCGCCTTAACCGCCAGTCACCTGGGCTGCTGGCAGGGAAATACCAAGATTCGACAGGATTGGGAGGCAGATTACAGCCTTCTCTTTGCTAGAAACAACTGCACCTCCTCAACTGAGAAATCCCGAAGGCTTATTAAAATACCTGCGCTGTTACCGAGAACAACATAGCAACAGGAAAATTAGTATTAGCTGGCTCACCTTGGAATCACATGCCAGTTCCTGCTGATTGAAACTGAACTTACTGCAAAAAGGTGTCGGCTTTATACCATTGCAAGCAAATCATTAGTCCTGTATATCTTCTTTATTCCAAAGCCCTTTACAGTGAGCTAAGATGCTGGATCTACAGCTCTTTTTCCTTTTCATATTAGGTCCAAAAGGACAATGATATTCCCATGCATTCATTTGTTCCCATGGGATACCGACAGCGGATATCTCTGGGTATTCTTCTTTGCAGGTCAAAACCACAAAAATATTTTGGCAGCTAAAAAGAATGACCGTGTTTCTTATTCAGCAAGGTATTTAAGTACGTGCTCACCTTTAAGTGCATAAGTATTCCATTAGTTCAATGGTTATTTAATGCTTGAAACAAAGTTATTGCTAAACAGGGGCTTAATGCTTTGTCTGTCCTTTCACGTATTCATAGAAACACACATTTAGCAATTACTTAATTATTTTTTTTTCATGATTTGTGCAAAGCACATCTGATGCTCTGTCTGTAGAAGGCTTGCATGGCCATTTCCCCTAATTCAGGCATGCAGTGATGCACACAGCAGCTTGTTAAATCTACACTTATATTGTCTGTTTTCCGTAACACACATATTATGCAAGATCCTGATTTCAGCCCGAATTGTTCAACTTTACTGCAAGAAGTAAATCAGGCATACTTCTAGCATCCACTCCAGTTCTGATACAGCAGATACAAATGGCTAAACAGAGCTTTTACCTGTCGCTTCATCCAACAGGAAAATGAGCACGGCCTGGATAGATGACAGCAACTGTGGTATCTCAGTGATCAGTAGTTGGAGATATTCCTGTGTCACTGAAGTTTTCAGAGTAACGTGCAGTCAAGACAACTGGGTTGATACTGCTTTGGTGAAGTCAGTATGAAATGAAGGTCAACACAAGTAGGCAGTGTCAAAGCCTTTTCTCTCTAAGGTACTTCATCATCCCCTCATTACTTTTGTTAAACAAATAAAATGTTATAAAACATTGCATCATTTATCAGTGTCTAGATTGTAGGGGGTTTTGTAGGTTATTTTGCTATAGATACATAAAGGAGCTTCATGTAAATGGAAAAGCTGTTTCTCCATGTCATTTATTTTGTCCATGGGAAAAAACACTGGTGAACTAGTGACCATGAGATTTTTTTAAAAAAAAGAATTCTGATGAAGTGTTCACTTCATTTAAAGTTAAAAAGATCAATCTTGAGTAAGAGAGAATGGCTAAATTTCAATGTACACATTCTGCACGTTCAGTATTCAAATTATACAAAAAAGTAAAAAACGTTTGGAAGGATGTCTAATCCCAAAATCGCTGTGGTATATCCACACAAATTTCTAGGAAATTCTGTAGCCAGTCCAAACTCCAAGTGTTAAGAAGAAAAAATTTCTAAGAAGTCAGAAGTCCAGGGAGGGGGGAAATCTCACATTTAATTTACACGCTGTTTGGTAAATAGCGGCTATTGTTTGGAACAGAAGGCAGCCGCCATTCATTATATTTTGACTCTACATTCTTCGTTGGGAATTCAGGAAGTGGTTCAGACTAAAATATTCCCTTATGTTATTTGACCTGTAAAAACTTGGCGAAAGGCCAGATCCTGCCGGTCTTAAACAGACAACACGTCCATTGAGCGGGGGATCGGGCCGTAGAGCTGCCACCAGGCAGAGCCTGGCACGGCTGGCGGAGGAGGGAAACTCAACCCTGGACAGCTGGGTTCGGATGGCACCGCTGTCCATCCACCCAGAGAGACCGCAGGCGTCTTCTGAGCACAGCTTGTCCCAGACTGGACTCAAAGGCACATCATAGGCTCCCGAGGGAATTGTTTTTACTGTTCCCCTCTTCAGGGTTCTTTGGCTAGAACAGCATTATTACCAAGTTGAAAGGAACTGGTAGCTTCTCAGAGGATCGCTTAACAAGGCACGTGAAGAACAGGCTCCTCGAGGTTGCTCATTTTGCATTGGGTGTCCAAATATCATCCGGGCTTTGGGTGTAGGCAGCTTGCAGCTTTAGACCCCCAAGTATTTTGAAAAGCAAGACCATCTCCCAGCTCTAAGGAGAGTTGTGGTTAGGATTTCACTGTGTCCCAAAGTCCTTCCTTTAAATTCTTGTTAAATTTAAGGGAACTTGGTTGCAATCTCTTCAAGACACTATGGCCATATTCCAACCATCACCACTCCATAGGTCACCCACCTTGGAAGTGCTATTTGCCCCACAGAGAGCATTTAAAGTACAGAGTTACAACAGTCCCTAATGGAATATTCCTGCTGGTTCTGCTTTCACCATTGCTCCTCTCCTTTATCACCTCAACTCAAATAGCTGCACCGGCAGCATTTGAGCTCCCCAGAATAGCTGCATTTCATTAGCTCTTCCAAAGAAGTTTTGCAATTTTTACCCTGAACACCTTCACCTACCTCCAGAGACAGTCCAAGGAAGTTACACGCCTGTCTTACAGTATGTATCCCCTGAAAATGAGACAGCTGTTTGCCTTGGTGAAGGATTCAGCCTAAGTAAGTAATTTACAAATACGGACCTCAGCGTGAACAAAGGGAAGCACCTTCCTAGATCACTTGGCTCTGAAAATATCCAAGTAAGAACAAGTAACCGCTGGGTGTTTAGTTCCAATTAGCACCTGATTATTTTTAGGTCGCAACACCGAACAACAGGAGCATTTTGCATTTATCTTTTATGGTTTAATCTCTCTTCAGGAGGAAACGCTTAGCTTGGCATCAGCGGAAGGATTACTCAGTGTTAGTTCACGTTGGCACAGGCTTTGAGACGTGCTGTTATTTTTTCAACTTCATTTTTTTTTGATCGCAAGTTGATGCCTTACGGTTTCTTCACCACTGTACAATGCAGACAGGTTGGGGACTTCCAGTTTTTGTGTACTCTTTCCTTGGCAACCGCTCCCGCTCTTTGTCTCTTTTCCAGGCCAAGCCTCGTCTTTTGGCGTCCTGCGACTCAGAGCACGTTTCCATCTTCAGAAAATGGAATTCCCGTCTTTGGTGTGAAGGGCAAGCTTGGCAAGTGGCAGGTTAGATTTTTCCCTTTTTTTTTTTTTTAATATTAAGTTTTGAATGATCTCGTGGAATTCTGTAAATATTTTATTACGTATTTTACAGGGGGAGCATTTTATATCTTGCAGTCTTTTTGAGAGTGCAGTCATTTAGTTAGGTTTCTCTTGCCCCACGGTTCAGCTGTAAGTGCTTCCATCTGTCTAAACCTATATGTAGTTCACTAATTGTCGACCCCTTAGGTAGGCCTTGCTATTTCTATAATTTATTGTTAATCATTAGATTCGGGGAAACTACTTTAACGTTACCAATAAGGGTTTCCAAGAATGAAGAGGAAAAATTCCGCATACTTTAATTGCTCTTACCATTTTTAACAAACATTCCTGCAGCAGTTAAGTAGAAAATGCTTATTGATAGGGCTGGCTAGAAGTGTGTATTAAAAGAACTTTCTGGAAAAATGGATTAAACTCACTACCCCAAATGACAAATTTTTAAGGAAAACTTTTCGGTAAAGACTTTAGCAAAGCAATGTTTAATAAAACAAAACAGACAAACAAAAATCTATTTGAAAACACTGTTTGCCTACACCAGAAAAATTTCACCTTTTCTGTGCAAAGAGAAAAATTACATTTGCCTTCCAACCCATTTACACCTCAGTAACTCTCTCAAGGTCACATGTTCACAAAATAAACCACATCCTTCTAGTAACAAATCATATTTTCTGTCGTACCCTGATGACATTTCTTCAGCTTTCAAAAGCCCTGACTCTACGTGGAGGTAGTGTCATAGAGCAAGGACAAGAAATCCAATTTTAAGCGGTTTTCAATTGTGTCACCTATTATGAAATAACTTCACACAATGTATGAAGTAAATATTACTCACACATGCATATATCTTTAAGATACCTTCCTAATCCTAAAAGGAGCAAAACATGGTGCAAATGAGTGTTCCAGCAGCTCAGAAACAGGGACCTGGGAAGGCCACAGAGGACAAGCAGCACAAAACACTATCAGAAAAGAGAGCAAGACCCAAGTTGGGTCTGGGAAAGCAGCAGATTTCAAAAGGAAATAATGCAACAAAGGATGAACCGGAAAAATGGAAGAAATGAGAAGCGTCTACATTTTTTCCTCAGGCTGCAGATAAGCAGCATTAAAGCACAAGAGCAACACAGAGCAAGCACGAAAGCCGACTAAAGTAACTGCACTTGTATTATGTGCATGTGTAACGAGAAGGCTAACCTAATCCTGAGAACGATTTGAAAAGTATTGCCCAGCCCGGAGATCCAATATAGTAAGACTGAGCTTGAACAAAACCTCGACAGCCAAGACATAAACTCATTTTTTTTTTCTCTCTCATCTGGTTTATATTTTACATAGCAGTTGAATAAAGACTTACTTAAGCTGTGCAACAATATGCAAACTGTACCCTTATCAGGTAAAGTGTGGGTGTTATTCTATACTCACAGAAGGAAGTGATTGCAAAATTCACCTTGGTCTTTTCATCTTCTAACTACTCCTCTGTACATGATGAAATCAGAGGTATTAAACTGCCATAGATGGTTATATGGAATACATAATACAGCCACATGTTTTTCAAGTGCAGGCAGAATTTTCATATATAAAAACACACACACACGCTCTCAGAATGTAAAATAACTGAAAAGGGTCACTACTGCTAGAAAGGTCTGCTCCACTTCTGCTCTGTAATTTTACCTGCAGCTTTCAAGTACAATTGTAAACTGCTTATTTTTAAAAGAACCAAACGAAAGTTCAGCAGAACTTCAAATAGTTGTTTTACACCAAACTATGGTAGCTAATTTAAGATTTTTCATCTATGCTGAGCAACTCTTTTCACATTAAATACATCCCCATATTCTGTTCATTAGAAACCTGGGAACGGGAATAAAAGAGCTGTGACAGGTACAGCTGCGTACATAACTGTACACTTTATTTCTTTATGTGAATTACAATCATTATACTTGCAAATTATTTATTTTTCATTGGAAAAAAGCTCTGTTCTCGTGAGAAAAAAACTGCTTCTAGGAGATAATTATAGTTTTGGCCTTTTTCTTTTATGGAATTCCCTTTAAGAGGGGCCGATTATACCGTGAAGAACAGCAGCTGGTGAGTATCTTATCTGATTAACAATTCAAGCAAAATTTACATGAAATAGCATCGGAGATCACAATTACGAGCCGAGGGTAGACCTCTCGGCTGCTGTGCGTCGCGACAGCATGACTGATTGCAGGGCAAATTCTCGCTCTGACACATCTTGAAACCTTTCAGGGGCGAAGTTCCAAAACTGATTTAAAGGACATTACTTCTAAATTTTAACTGACTGCAAGCAAAATAAATCCATTTGCCTATTTTAACTGCCTGGGTATTTGGGGTTCTTTTTAACAGATGCATTTCTCATAGGGGTGCTCCCTATGCTTTCCGCAGAAAAAAAAAAGGCAAAAATAAGATGACAGAGTAAATACTGGGTTTTAATATATCATTTGTGACCTTCCACTAGAAGGCAGCTCATTTTCAGTGAAGACATTCTTTATTGCAAGGTGCATGTGAGGATGTTGGCTTTATGATCAGAAATACTTGACGTGGTCAAGCTAGGAGGCTTTCAAAGCCACCTAAAGAAATAGCCTAATCCAAAGGAACCTTTTAACAAAAAAGAAAATAAAAAAAGTCACAGCCTTTAGTGAATTAAGTCACTGATATGCAGCTCCCAGCTACAAAGCTCGAGCCGAGAAACCAGGCCAGTTTTGATGGTGCCTCCCTGATGGGCTGACCCTACCAGAAAGCTGCATGATGCTACTAACCCTGGAGCAGGATTTCTACCTGGGGTGAAAACGCCGCTTCAGACTCTCCTTCCACGGGCGGACCAGACACGCCAGCACAGGATTCAACACAAACCAATGGGGTGGCATTGGATCAAGCCCTCCCACTGACTCCTCAGAGGCACGATAGGCCTGAGCCGTACCTGAAGCCTCTCAGACACTCATATCTACGTTATTTTCGTGCAACTTGCTGCACTCCCTTGGCCATGCTAAAGGCCGCGGCAGCTTTACTGACTCTGCCTCTCCTCGGAGGCACGAGCGGGACGCGCTCTGCCCGGGCTGCCGCGCACAAAGGGCCCCTTCACGGCTCTGTGTAAGGCCCGTTGTCCCCGTGCCACCAGCTTGGGGCTCATCTTATCCCTCTGAATCACCACGAGGGCAGGATCGGGCCCCGAATGAGGTAGCGTCTCTAGCTTCCGAGCCGGACCCTACTGCTAAAACGCCCATGACTGAAAAAAATGCAGCTTTTTTGTCTCTTTGTGCGCAACCGGCAGGACTTTTCAATAGCAGCAGGCAGGAAGATTGCAGTAATGCCAGAGGGATCTCTATTTGCCTCCAGCCGCAGCACATCCATGGGAATTCCAAGATGCCTATTTTTTTTTCCTCCGGGTCCCTGCAATTATTTTTCACGCTATCAGTAAAATAGAAAGGAAAAAAGCAGATGACATCATCAAGAAAGAAAATATCAAGAAGAAACCAGCACCCACTGTGAAGGAGAAAGACACTTCACTCCTGATCAGGAGACAGTGCCCAGCGTGCACATAGTTCTCCTGTACATCCCCCTAAATGTTCTCACGGCTTCAAAAGCAAGCAGGGACTCAGAGGTGTTCACTGAGTACAGCAGTGAAGGCTGTATAAATATCTAGATCTTAGAAAGAAAAAAAAAGAAAGAAAAAAAAACCACACACACAAGAGAAATGAGCAGTCAGGTTGGAAATGAAGAAGAGAAATTGCAGTTAGTCCTGCCTGGAAGCCCGGGGCTCAGCTGCACTCTCAGGTGCTCTCGGTAGACAAGTGCCACTTATGTTATTGAGCTGTTGCAGGAAAACTCCTCTATTCTGAGGAGATGCATTAAAAGCAAACACAGTGCAGCTTTTAGAGGATTAGGGGAAAAAAAAAAAAAGAAGTCCCATGGCACTGTATGCACCTACCACGGGGATTCCCCACGCTCCTTCAAGGCCACTAGACACCTCTAAGAACAAAATCAAAAGCCCAACTATTTCTCTTCCCTACAAATCCAGAGAAGAAAACGGAGCAGTCTGCTTCCCCGTGCAAGCAGCGCCCTTAAAAAACCCAACGTGACAGGCTGCAGCCAACGTGTCTCGGCTGCCAAGCGCCTGTCAGCAGGCCCTGATTAAGCCCCAGACCACCTCGAGGCCCCCTTCTCCATGGGCTGCCCTGGGCGTCCATCACCGTGGCCACAGGCCTGCCCTTCCCTACTGCAGCCCTCCCAAGGGCTGCGGCTGCGTCCTGCTCTAATGAGGCATCAGTGGGGCAGCGGGCACCCCACGAGGACGCACCGCGTGCGGCTCAGCATCGCTCTTGAGGAAAACGGTCTCTCTGACTCCAAAAAATGTAGCAATAAAAAAATGAAAACGGCCGTTTCGGTAGGTGCAACCTTAAAGCCAGGGTTTTCTGCTTTCAGTTTACAGATACTATTCCTTTGCCTTCAAAAAGGAGACTAGGAAAGCAAGGCCCCCCTACCAAGAGTTCATTTTATGTGACTTCCTTCAGCTCAGAGCCACTGCCCATAAAATAATTTTGAATGAATAAACCATCTTGCTCTATACATTAAAATTCCTCTGCCTAAGGTAAATGAGACTCTGACAATTAACCAAGGCCACAGAGCCCCTAATAAACCGTTACAGTAAGGATTTAGCATTTCGCATTTCAGGGATTTAGAAAAGGCATTTATGGGGGGACGTACCCCAAGACAAACTCCAAGGGGGCCACAGAATAGAATTTAATTGGGTATTAAATTGGATTATTCCAAAACTCCCAACTGAATGCAGAGGAGCGGGGCACACGCATGTTAGCCCTGCGGATGGGAAATGCCCAGGGCCAGCTGGTGCCCTCCCTGCACCCTGGGCAGCAGAGCCCGCTCTTCCTCACCGCTCCCGCTGGTGCCCTGGAAATGGAGCCTTTTGCATGGATAGAGCCAGAATGGGCCCTGGCCGAGGCTTACAGCTCCTAAAGGATCTTCCGCCGGCACCGAGGAAATGAAGGTACCGCCAGGCACCCGAGGACGGGGCAGTTCTTGCAGTGAGACTTCACATTTCTTTTTCCGAGACGGCCACTCTGCAAGGTCAAAGTTTTGCTATGCGAATCCTATGCGTTATTAGGAAATCATAACTTTAAAATTCCAAAGATAAAAGGTTTGCTGTGGGGGAGGGGAACATGGACACAAATACCATGGATCTAAGATTCCCAGGCATAAATCGTGTAATTTAAATCTCCTAAATCTGTGGGTGAAGCCACACTTTATGTTTACAGCTGTTGTTCCAAGGGGGAAAATCTCTTGGCCTGCGATAGCGCGGCATCTTATTTCTTTAGTCCTGCCTAAAATTTATTATTCATGGAGCATGGTTCTTTCTCCCTGAAGAGTACTTGGCTGGAAAACTGTGCATTTCATGCATCAATCTTACTGGATTAACAAAGAAAACACTCAGCATTAAAACAATGTCAAGCTATTTACATATAGAAGGATGAGAAGGACGCCCTTCAAATGAACATGGTAGTTAAGCCACTCAAGCAAATGCCCTTTTCCTTCATCTTCCTTCTTTGTTGAGGAAAAAAAAAGAAAATTTTATGTGACTTATGAAGAAAATCCGATGGGAAGCTCCAGCATATCCTATGACTTTGTGTGTTTTCTTCCCCACCTTTTCGGGTCTGCAATGAGCAGCTGTTCATTGTCTAAAATAGCATCTCCCTTTCCAGCCTTTTTCAGGTCAAAAGGAAGCCATCCTACCCGTCCAGGTTTCTAACCTTGGAGAGCAGTAAACACTCACTTCCTAAGCACGCGCCGCTCGGTGAACCCGGCACCCGAGCCCCAGGGTAGCACCTCCACACAATTTGATTTCTGCCCTTCTCCCATCTCCTCCTCTCTGGGCTTACGACTGCCCAGACCTCCCTCTCCCTCCATGAACCTCTATTTTTCTACCTTCTCCCGCATCCGACAGAGCCGCAGTCGCTCATGCAAGGGGCAGAGGTGGCAGTTATTTTATGATACCTTATCACTGGGCCAATACCAATGTCTCTAAAGAAGCTCCTTAATGGCAGGGGAACTTTGCAACTTTCTCATGTTACCAGGATTTCACATTAGCTCTTAGACCAGCGTGGCAAAAAAAAGCCTTCCAATCCCTTTATTTATTTATTTAAACACCACATCATAGCTCTTAGAGAGTTTAATGATTTCCATCCCTCAAGCTGCATAATCTCAGCAGTGCAGTGCCAGTGCCCTTGCTTCCCTATCTCAGCTAGAGGAAAACTGCTATTCAAAATACTATGTAATCTTTTATTAATGGATTTATACATTTTTAACTGAGGTTTTAAAACCTGTCACATTTTAAATCCAAATGGCCCACTTGGTTGCAAGCCAAGACCTTTTCCTGATAAAGTAGAGCAAGGAAACTTCTGTAAAAGTGGAAGTGTCTAAAAAGAATTTCGCAGCAGAGCTTGGTGATAACAGGGACTTGATGGGCAGTTACTGATTGCACCTCCTAAAGAAAAACATTTGAAGCCTGCATTTTCATGGTGCAAGTCTTTTGTGTTTGTGGTGTTATTTTGTGTGGGAAGAGTTGTGTTATAGCTAACAAAATAAAAAAGGAAGAGTATAAATCAGCCCTGCTATTTAGTGATTTTAATCTAAATATACAGAAGCTCCATTTAATTGATTGAACTTTATATTTACACTACTCGGAGATGAAGTTAAATGCCAAGGATACCTGTTTATTAGCAATGCTGACACATGCTCAACACTCAAACTGTTGCAGAGCACACACTAAAAAGGTTCATTGATCTGATTATGGTCCAAATGCTAGAAAAGGTTTTAAACACCCAAATAGATCTTCCCCACATTTACTCTTAAACAGAATTCCTGCTGCTTAGGCTCCCCGAACCAGCTCTTGAGTGGGGCCCTGGGACCTACCTCTGCCCTGTTCGTGCCACCATCCCAACCCAAAACACACCCGCACCCTCTGCAGCCACTTGTCATCTTCCATTTACACTAAGGAGTAGATTTTTTTCTCCTCCCATGAATCTGAAAAACTCAGGTCACTGCAAGCGTCTGCAATGCCAGAGCTAGGAAAACGGGTCCAAGCATTGATAAAAGTCCAGCTTGTGCATTGACAATCTGGGCTTTGTCTCTGCCAGAACAACAACATTTTATCTCCTGCCTGAAGCTCAAGTACAGACTAAATAAAGCCAAACCCTTATGTTTTAGGGCTTACACAGGATGTGAGGCAGCTAGAACTAACATTTAATTATTAAAGCAGATTAAAGTGGGAAGATCCTAATTATTTAATGTAGCTTTCCCTGCAGCAGCTTTCACACTCTTCCCTTGAGTGAAAATCTGGTCTTTGCAGATGCTACATTACTTTTTTTTTTTTTCTTGATTTGGGCTTGTTAGTTTTCCTCATCAGCTTCTACATAGTTCAGATTTCTTCTGCTGTGACAGAAGCTGACAAGTTGGTCTACTTTCTCCCCATCAGACCAGGCTGGAGGTCATAGTAAGGAGCCCCACAGCAAATTTGCACCAACTCTCAGAAAATACAAAGCCAAAAATTCTTTTAGTCTGCCCTTCACAATGCTAGTATAGATGGTACAAACTACTATTTTCACTATTCAGCTTCACCCTATATCTCACATGTATAATGTCCATTTAGGCAACCTTTCCAACTGGCCAATCTGCTTCACTTGTTTTCTCATGACAATACTTTTTTATTTTATAAAAAGGATTTTTTTTCTTATTTTACATGAAGATCCTATCAGCTGTCCCAATTCTAGATTCTGCTCTAGCCACATTTCTTTAAGGCACCTTTCCAGCATTTTATATTGTCATAAAATTAACTTAAAATTAGGAGGCTTTTACCCTCATGTTGCTTTTATTCAGTGTGCATAAAGTAGAAACTCTTCTTCTAGAATAGATGCAGGATTACTCAGGAGAGGACAAAAAGAGAAGCAATCATCTACTGAATTCTCCTGCACATATTTTTTAATTCTGAAATACTAAATAAATCTGGTGGTGGGAAAGTATCTCACAGAGGCATCTTTCATTTGTCCAGCCAACCCCTTACTCAGCAAATCACCATAGGTTTCATTGACCTTGGTAATATTATAAGGGTCATATTTTTCCATGGATGAATTGTTCTGGAACAATTTCTCCAGTGTGTTAGGCACACTGGCTCTTCTTCGGCATCAGGCATGCGTATCCTCTTGGTTCATTTTTGCCCCCCTCTTAAGAATATTGTGGCTACCACTAGAGAAATCCCCTTCCCCTGAAATTTCTCCTTTTGTTCCTTTCCTCGTTCCATATAAAAAGGCATTAATGACCTACACAATTTCAATATCCCTATAGAAATCTTCTCCCACTTCCAGATGCAACTGTGACAGAATAACTACTAGAAGATATTTGGCTTTTCAGGCAGCAATTCACTGTCTGTGTTGGGCAGAGAAACAAGACCATTAATAATCTCAATACCAGTCTGATACCTAGAATGAAATATAACCAGGCTCAAAACTGTGGACTCTTCATTTCCTCAGCCTAAAAGCATGCAAAGTAACCCGTAACAGCAGATTCACAGCACATACTAAATAAGATGAAAAGATGAAGTCTCAGCAACATAAAANATATAACCAAGCTCAAAACTGTGGACTCTTCATTTCCCGTAACAGCAGATTCACAGCACATACTAAATAAGATGAAAAGATGAAGTCTCAGCAACATAAAATATCAGCATCTATCGATCAGCCAGGATACACAGACAACTTGTGATCAATGGCAAAGGCTGAACTTGAAGTGATTTCCAATGAGCCTGAATTGCTGAACCTGAAGTGATTTCAAATGAGCTTGAATTTCTCCCAGAAATAGCTCTGTGTAGCTGGCTGCCATCTGAGAATAATAATGCTGATAGCAATCTGCACTTCAGGATGGGTTCAAGGAGGCTGAGAGAAAAATAGTGTTCTAACAGAAAAACACCACACCAACATCAATTAATTTGTTTAAAAAAATAAACCATTATGACTTCCCTTTCTTAAAATAGGCACAGAAAGGAGTAAATGACAGTTCACATAATGAATCTGTTACATGGCTGAGTGAAGCTGCCAGTCACATAAATTACCTTTCCTGCATTCAAATGTCCTGCTTTTGTAACAAAAGAAAAACAATTCACATGGCCACATTAGAAATATGCATAAAATGGAGCAAATCTGTTATTACAGCTGAGTCTCACTTGTCCTTGCAGTTTACAGCCAGGTTAGTCACTGTGAAATGAAGAGTGTTAATAGAGTTTTATAAATGAATTTCTAGCAAGCCTGCCCACTTGCATTCCTGCATTTCTATGCATGCTTTTTACTATCAAGACGACACAAATACTTTCATTTCAAGTCAACAATGATTTAACAATGTTGCTGAACTGAATTGGTGACTTGTGATTCTTGTACCTGGCCGGCTCCTCTCAGAATATTTTAGCAGATGGGAAAAGCCCTTACTGAGGTCAACAGTCTTTCAGTTATTGATATTAGTGTCTACTAAAAGAAGGGTTCTCCCATCTGAATTGTTTGAAAGAAGCAGCCACTTTAGCAAAGAACATTATGAAAGATCATTTACTACTTTAAGGAAAATAATATGAATTAACATTCACATTGTAGCTCTGTAGGACAGAGCTACAGAGAATCAAAGACAAGAAAATGCCTGCACTGCCTGCTTATAAATATATTCTGACATAGCCAAAACACAGGAAAACCTCATCAATATATCCAGTAAACCAGGATTTATCATTTGTCTTGATACCCACCCTACGGATACCATAGAATAGTTAGCATTTCAACTCAAGACAATAAACTAAAATGCACAGACTTATGTTCTCCAGTAGACCTCTGTGTGTTCTGGGCTATTGAACACATTTTGATTTTAGAATTAGGCATTTCAGATAGAAAAAAAAAAGAAAATATTTGTACTGGATGCCAGGATTGGTCAAGCAATTAAGCTACAGCCTCATGCCTTACTGTTGGGTTTTGCACTAGGTGTGAGAAGGGAGAAAACAGGAAATTCCCATCAAAAAAAAAAAAAAAAAAAAAGAGAGAGAAAGAAAAAAAGAAAAGCTTATATGAAAACCAAATGAGTAAGAAACTTGCTGACTCACTACAGAAAGATGGGGTGGAATTAATCATCCCTGCTCCTTCCCAGAGGTCAGAAATAATTTGCTCTAATATTTTTCAAGTATTTGAAACACCTAGAAAACAGAAAAGTAGTCAGCTGAAAAACTGAGCTTGACTGGGAAAGTTTGGAAAGAGTTTCCACCTTGGACCAAAAAGACGTTTTGTAAACAACTCTGATTTTTCTTACTTTCCTTTGTAGCAGCTGCTAGTCGAAAACGTCTTCACTCTGCAGCTACGGGGACGTACAGGCAAAACAGAGCAATCCAAATCCATATCCAAAGTGCGTGGTCAGTGCCCTGCTGCAGTCTGATGTTCTGCAAAAGTGGTGAGATGAAAATTAACGCATGCAAATCAAGTGACTTCACATACTTAAAGCTCAGTCCAGAGGCAGAAACTTTGTTGGATCGGTTCATATAATAAAAATGTAGCACTAATGTTACATGATATTTAAAGGCAATTAAATCATGGTTGTCTCATATCTGTCTCAAGTGTTTTTCATATATGTATGTCTATAGTGAGCTTCATCCTTTGAGTAATGCTAAGGTGGACAGCGTGTAGTGTGTTAGTAACATGCTTAGAAAATACTATTTATTTTCCTTCCTACTATCATCTAGTATTGCTAGATGATTTTTCCTCACATATTTGAGCATTACAAGTAACAACTGGCTCCATTTGAGAAAATACAGTAAAAGTGCAATTGGACTTTAACACCAGGGTCTAAAGCTCCTCCTCTTGCAAAGCAGAAAGTACTTCTAAAGTTCACGGATATGAATCCATTTAAAACAAAATTTGGAAACTATTTGCATCACTGCAGGGTTTAGTACTCCTAGCAGAAATCTCTGATAACAATAAAACCCTTTATACAGGGTGTGTGAATTGTATGTCAAGTACTGTTAATCTGTGTTTATTACATTTGTTTTTGTAGTTTTTACAACCTTTTTAATGTATCAAGAGACATATATGGGGCCAAATTAACACAAGATGTGGTCTTCAAATGCTATTTCAATTCCTAAAAGCATACATTTCACTGATGATGCTTCAGCCACACATACGGTTTCTGAAGCATAAACAATACCCATAGAAACAAAGGGAAACAAGGAGATGTTGGAGCTGCTTAAACTTAAACAATAGATACTCAAGTTCTTAGCACATTCAGGTTCCTGTGAAACATAAGTGTGGAGTGATTTGTGTTTACATCATATATTCTCCTTTTGAAATCACTTTATATATATATGACTCAGAGGTCTACTCCAAATCCCGCGGAGAAGACCATGGGAAGATTCCCACCGCCTGAGTTTTTGAAGCAGGCTCTGAAATAAGCCTGTGCTGTTCTCAAAACACGTGTGTGATCTGCTCGAGCAAGGAATGATGATGCATTTGACAAGTCTCACCAGAAATTAGAGAGGTCTGTGCCTTCATTTGCCTGCTTGCAGCTCATTGACTAGGAGAGCTACGGAAACTGGGACCAAGCCGGTTTAAGGATTCCTGTATCAGAGGAGAAGCCGTTCTAAAGTCCAGCTGAGGTTCCAAGGGACCCTGCATAAGTTTTCATATTTTATCATCCCACACTTTCCCATCTGGAAAACTGCAGCATGCCCATGTGCACAGACACACACACACACACAGAGGCTAAAGGCAAATACTGCAGCCACCACCAGGTCTCAAATATACACTGCCAAAAAAAAAAAGAAATGCTATCAGAAAAAAAAAGAAAAAAAAAAGTCAAGCATGCCATTATTTGTCATACCAGTTCATATTATTCTCTATCACCTCTCATTCCAGTTCCTTTTTATTTCCACAAGTACAGATGGGGATACACACACACACACCATGAATGAGTTTCGAAGTAAACAGCCCCAATCTGCCTGTGGTCGGACCCTGGAGAAGGGCCCTCCTGTTGCATTTCCTGCAGAGCAGCTTACTGAGACAAACACAGTCGTGGCTTGGTGGCTTGCAATGTTTTCCCAGGCTCACCAAAGCAGCTGACAGAGACACATGACCAGCGCAAAATCAAGAACTTCAAATTCAAAACAGGGAAAAGTATGTTTGGAGAAAATGCAAAACGACTTAGTGACTCTTCACAGGATTTCATTTAGGCTACGTGCCTTGTTTCTGTTTTTTTAACCTCACAAAATCCCCAATTAAGCCCCAGTCTTATAAAAATAAATACAATCAAACAACATAAAAGACACTTTTTTGCACCTTTCAAATTATGTGACCTGAGCCTCCCTGCAGACCAATTGCACGTAACTACTAGGGAGCTGATTTATAGGGTACCCTCCACAGGTATCTGGCAGCTGTATAAACTGTGGCAATAGGGTTTGAAAGCAACAAAGCACCAACACAGATTGAAAATCATTTAAGAAGTAGAAGCTCTTTAAATAAATATCTGAAAACTAATGTCCCTAGAACACTGGAATCATTTGTGTGTCTATCTAATGCAAGTGTTCTCTTCGCATTACAATACCCTTACCGCAAGAAATAAAATCTGCTATTTTATTCCTGTTTACTCAGAGCTCTAGGTCCAAAGAATCATTGCATAGTCTGACATTTCGCATGTACAGACACTGAAGAACATAAAAAACGACTGAATACCAGAATGGAGCTTTTTCTTTTTAATAGTCTTGCTTTCAATTGCATTAATTTGTATTATGTAAAATGTCTGTGACCCAAAAATCTCACTGAAGTCAGAAGAGGAATTTCTAGTAGAGTTTTAGGTAGGCTCTGGTAGAGCACAAAAGCAGGAAAGGCCATGTAACCATGGTCTAGTGGACCAAGCAAGGGAATTAATTTAAGTTGATAGTATCCAATCACTAATCTTTCTCCCACCAATACTGAGCGGCCTGTTATCCTGACCAGAAATATTGACATTTTTATCGTAATCAAGAGCCAAATGCACAGAGAATTGAAAGTACATGGCACACTATTTTCCTCTGTGCTCAGTTCATGCTCATTTCTTTTATACCCACCAATCTTTGAAAATTGCCACACAAGTATTGCTACACAAGCAGACAGAACAGCAATACACAAGGATGGGCTCTAAGCTCGGAGGGAAATCTCAGTGATCCTTGGCCTTTTGCTACCCTAAGCACTAATACCCTTGTCAGTGATGCATGAGGAAGCCAATAACTCCTTTCTGTTGCGGTAGTTAGAGCGTGCTAATATTTTCCAGTTGCCATGTCGGCAAGCTTCTGGTATTTAGCTGTGAGCAAATAATGCTCACTATATAAAAAGAGTTTGATGAGGCAATATAAAGCATTACAGTGGCGCCCAATATAGTCTCCCAGGTCAGTAATACGCAATTTAAAGTGTTCCCAAAGAACAAACAGGCTCTATATACAATAGATTCTAATGGCTCTTAAAAATGCCCTCATCACTGGGAACTTAAGTACTAAGTTTAAGGAACTTAGTACTAATAAATTTAAATACCAGAAATATTTTACTTAAATTAGCAGACTCACAGCCAAATACAATGGGCAGTGCCCTCACGTCTTTTTCCTAATAATACCTTGACAGAACCTATAAATCCAACTGTACGAAGGGCAGAGAAGACCCTGCCTTGAGCACTGGCCATTGCCCAAGGAGCCCCTGCCCAGGGGAGCGGTGGCTGCCCTTTAATCTGCTCCCGTTCAGGCTTGCCGGGGCACGGAGCCCGGGAGAAGCTCCCTATGGGGCACGTCCTGGCCAGCACTTTGTGCCCCAAGGCCAGCTCCTGTGCTGATATAAATATACCAAGCACTTTTTTTGAGCATTCTGATCCATTTGCCAAGCCTGCAGAGCAGGAAGGAATTTATCATCACACTCTACTTCCAACATACCAAGGTTTGCTGCCCAGGCTAACCTTGAGAGTCAAGGATGGAGGATGACAGCTTGATAGAACTGAAGGATCCTAGAAGGGGCATCTCTCTCCAGGGACTATAAAGAGAACCTATATAAATAACTGAGATTACATGACTAATATTTAAATTCCTACAGTTATGCCAGACTCTTCAGAGAGCTGTATTCAAGATCTTCAAATTGTCACTAAGATTCTGCATTTTCTAACCAAAGACAGGGCCTCGCTAGAATTGCTAAAATAGAATCCCTGGACAGCATGAATCAAGACCTGATACATCTGTCCTCCTTTCATTCAATATTCTACATTCCTTCTCTTCTCTTTTCAATTTCTGACTCTTAGATTCATTTTCATCGTATTTCCCAGTTTTCCCCAAAAGCCAACGTTACTTTTCATTCATAAGTGAAAGCTGAGACTCTCAAGGTTCTCGTATTCAGAGCTTTAAATAAAAGCAGACCTCATAGTACCTGTAACAACCACCAAGCCAGGGACGCCTTCCAAGAGCCAGAGCAGCAAGGCCTGGACTATCAGTTGCACAGCAGCGGTGTCATTCCTTCTTCTCTCCTTCCAACAGGAACTGTGGATGAAGCTGGTACTTACTATTCCAAAAAGTCTGCAGAGAGGAGGACAATAAGAGTGCTTTGTAAATCATTAGAGTTACTGTATTTCTCAAGCCAAACAGCAGGATAAGATAAACATTAAGAACAAAGACTACTTATGTGTCATTCTAGAGTAGACATGTAACATCCACATCAGCTGGTATTTTTTTGCTATTGTTATAATAATACTGTGTTTTCAAAAACATAAGTTGTAACTATTCAAAATTTTGTTGTACTAAAAACCCCACAAAATACGTTTTCGTACAACATACAAAAACGTTCCAGCTTCACTGCACACTACACCGAATCAAGCAGTTCTTCAAAAGGTATTCAAACTTATTCCTTTCCCTCCCCATTATTCATGAAGTAAAAATGAACTATATGTCCTTTCATTGTGTCCCATAAGTTTCATTATACTCCAGTTATCATTAAGTGCATGTACACACGTATATGCATTCTGCATGCTTCGAGTCAAGTATTCTCCAAGGCACTCTTGGAGTGTAAAACAAAGTTGTAATTTTAAACAAGTGGAATATCTATGATTTAGTAAGGGAAGAGTAGGGTGTTAGTCCTCAAATTGCTGTTGCTTTTCAACCATGAAACACACACCACAAAATGTTACTTGTGGTGGACTAAGAAAGAAGAATTCCTTTCATAAAATTTAATGAGTGTAACGTTTCTATGTTTTATAGGGCACGGGGTGTGAAAAACAGCTCAGTTTTAGTTCTGATGACATTTTCATATAAGTAAAAATAGAGATTTGACATCTTGACATAAAAGGGGCACAGTATACTGTTGCAGGGGTACTATGTGTAAGTTTGGAGTGAAAACATAACATCTGATTCTAGTTCTAAACACATATGGCTACACAAAGAGAAATTTAGGCATGTTTTCTCTTTACAGCTAATAGAAAATACAGTGATTTGAACATTATGCAAGTATAGGATTTGGGGTTGGAAAAATGGAAGTTATCCCAAATACACAAAGATCAAAACTTATTTCTACAAGCCTAGATTCAATAATCCCAATTGATTCTATTCCTTGTGTGGCATCAGAACATTTCTATTATATTAATAGTAGTTGATCAATTAAATCGTAAAAGAGTGCAAAATTGATCAGGAAAGTTACTTCTATGGAGAGGTTCTAAAGCTCTCAATTTGAACAAAACTTAAATCTTGAAATTTCCCTCAGAAGAAAATATAATCTCAAGATAATGCAGAAACTCCACTGTAGGATCTAAAATGCTACAGTTAATCTGAAATGTAGCCTATGAATGTACAGGCAATACTAAAAACATACTGCTATGCTGTTACAAAGCTTAAAAATATGACAACAAAATTGCATTTGAAATATTTTATATTTTTGTAATTGGCACTATTATCAAAACTGTGAACCACTGTATGAAACAGTGTGGTACAAATCTTTAGTCAGCTCTATGCTGAATTAAAAAAAATCACGACAGGTCACTCCTATCAGTAGACAAGTAATGTCTTTTTTTGACTGCTTTTTATTTTTGAATTAACTTCCAGAAGCTTAAGGAATTCTTTCCCTATAATGCCACCAGACATTATCCCAAGCTTAGTACAAGTATAGATCTGTACAAATTTCTTTTGCAACCTTTGGTAGACAGCTCCATAACAGCAGCTCGTTTATTTTTTGTGTTTTTAGTTTTGCTTTTGGAAACGCTTGTTTTGCCAGAGGATATTTTTATATATCTAGTCACTGTAGAAGTCTTATTATCCTCTACAGGAAAATAAATTAATAAATAAAATGAAGTGCACTCATGACAATGAGGGGGCAGTCACTAATGCTATCCCATACCAGATACAAATCTTAAACCTTACTTAATTGTATCTCTCAAACATACACTCTTACACTTGCCTGATGTCAAAAATTGACCTGTTCCTCTCCTAAAAAAGAGCACCAACTCACTTAAGCACCTCAGGGACAACATCAGCATCCTCAACAGAAGGATTCTTCCAGTATCGTTAGCAATTACTCGATTCCTTTGTTTGAGTCTCTGGCATCAGCCCTTAGACTGGAGTAGCAAGTCAGGCATATAACAAAAGGAGGATATCCCGGGAGGCTTAGACTTCATCTAAAACTCATGGAAGCAGACAAGAATGTTTCCAGAGATTTCAAAGTACTTTGGATCTGCCTTGGGAAGCACTGCTTGAGCAGATACTTTTGACAGATATATTAAGAGTCAGTTTATACAGCATCATTGAGGGCAGAATGTAAATCCAGCAAGAACTGGGGCATTTTGCAATCCTGCAGCGTTTGTTGTCATGCCTATGGACTTGAATCATAAAGCTTTATTACCCCAACACTTTTTTTTTTTCCACCAGATTGGAAGAATGCAGTGTCTGAGATAGATAGTCATCTTCCTTGGATTTTTTTACGTCTGCATTTTCTCAGACATGGTTAAGAATTTACATGTCGTTAGCAGCAGTAGAGCAAATCCAAAAGACATTTTCTCCTTTGCACCATACTTGGAAATGAAAACTTTGATGAGGTTTTAAGTTAACTATTTGCTGCATTGGTCTTTCAGAAAGAACCTTCCTGTCTGCTTAGGAATGCTTGGGCATTCCCATGTGTCTTCTAATCACACACGAAGTGACACTGTATGACAAGCATCTCTCACTTGCCATCTGTTCTCCTTCTTTCATTACTTATTTATGGGGAGAACTGTATGTCTGAGAAAGCACTCTGGGCTCTGATTGTATTCCAATTTTCAATACATACACTCTGCGACCGTGTTAAAGAACAAAGCTGAAAAAGTTGCTTTGCACTTGTACCAGAGGGAAACTTGTGCTGGACTTCTGCTACTTGAGAGCTTTGTTTCATTCCTGAGATAGGCTCCAAGTCCCAGTTTCGCCATGCTCATACCTAAGTTTCTAGTTACTCATATGTGCTGTGTCAAAAATAACGTTAATCCACATTGTGAGACTACTACTACAAGCTTGTAGACTGCATACGATTTTTCTTTGATTCATTTCCTTCATTTAAGACCCCATCATACATTACATTTTCATTTTTGAAAGCCTTTGTACAAATGCCCAGTGTGGAATTAGATTCACAAAAGTTAGTGATAATACTTGTACAAGTGTCAGTATTTGAACTCAGGCTTTGTTAATTCATAGCTGTGACAGCAATGATGGACCTAGATCCTAACTGTCTTCATGTTTAGCAAGAAAGACACAGATTTGGTACTCAAGACTTACATCTAGATCATATGTTCAAAGCCAAACCTAAAGGCATTAATTGTTGAAAAATGGCAAGTCGAAACAAGAAATGCACGAAAGAGCTCCAGACTGCAGCTCTTTCCAACATGTATCTCAACAGGTATTCAACAAGACCGTTCTTAGCACACTCCTTCCCAGATGGGTGGGTCAAATCTGGGAATTTTCCCTAGCTAGACTGGGAAGAGGAGCTTTGCTGCCCAGCCTCTCCAGGCTTACCAACAGCCAAACACACAGCAAGTGAGTGGCAAAGCAAAGTAGCACTCAACGCATTATATTTAGAGATAATAGTGAGTTAAAACACAAATGTCTATAAGCTCTACTTCCTTTTTAGTAGTAGATAATTTCAATTAAAACTTCTCCAAGCAAAACCTAAAAGTTTTGATAAAACACAAGAGATGAAAAATCCCCATGACATGACAAAATGTTCACAGAAAATTGAGAGAAAAAAGTAACTCCTCTCCGTTTCTATTACTTATAAATTCTGCCATTGTATTAGGTTGACAGAGATATGAGAAAGAAGGGAGGGAGAGATTCAGTGGTTCTTGCATTGCACAGTAACTCCAGCTACGTGTCCACCCTCGGTGACCCTAAAAAATGGAAACTAGGTACCCGATCTCAGGAAATGTGTCAGAGAACCACCCTACATCTCTAAAATGGGAAAATAAACAGGTCCGAATCCAAGCTCTTTTGATACTTGACCCTTTTCTTAATGTCTTGGACTTTATGATAGTGAGACACAAAGACCATAACAGTGCCAGAAGGCATTAAAAAACGACACAATGGTGGTTAGAATCCTAAAAAAGAACAAATTCAGCTCCCATTGCACCTTCACTGATCAAAGGTAATTCCTGCAACTACAGCCGTGTTCCCATGTGACTATTCCAGCAACTTTTGGATTTATTATTTCTTCTAATTATATTTTATTATGCCTTTGTGGCTTGGTGTCATTTTTATGGCTACATTTTAAAGCACCTTGAGACATGTGGAAGGTGATCTATAAATCAATTAGTAATAACACTTATGGCAATAACAATGTCATTATTTTGATGGAGCTGGTGATTAATCTGTAAATAAATTAAAGAGAGATTAAGCTTTAAATGCCTGCTGCTTGCCTCTGGTAAGTACATTTATTCATCCTGGTTCTTGCTTAATGATAAATTCTTTCAGAGGAGTGTTTAAGAGGTCTATCTAAAGAGGCTAAATACTTAAGAGCACATTCATGAGTCAGAACTTCCTGGAACAATACCCTGAAATTGCCCAAAAAATATGTAATAGGAGCATTACAGGGGGAAAAAAGTCATTCTAATGGTGGGATGATTCTTGAAGGTGTCCACAAAAGCAGCAGCGAGCACTCACTCAAAACACGGCGCACGATCCTCTCTGAACACTCCATCTTAAGACTACTCCCCTCCGATGAAAAATTACTCTTTAAACAGCTATTGCATGTACCGAGTACAAAGAAGAACCATTAGGAAGCAGCAACAACTCCGATACATCCACACAAAACCACCTGCGAGCTCCAAGATGCCCGAGGGGTGCGTTTGAAGCACAGAACTTCGTGTTTGATCCTCACCTCCATGCTCAACCCAACCCAACGCCACCGGCCTCGGGATACACAAGAAGCCTCCCTGAGCCCCAGCGAAGGCCCCGGCCCGCTCGGTGCCCAGGGCCAGGGCACACGGCGGCGCCAGCCCCTTCCCCGCGCACAAAGGCCCCGATTCACCCCCGAACGTCTGCTGACGTCACCCATTTCTGTGACGACATCGAGACCTTCTTGTCAATGTGGCTTTGTATTCCGGCCTATAACAAAAGCGTCACCCGGATCTCGGAGGCAGGAATTAACCCTTCATGGTCTCAGCTGGAGCTTACCAGAAAACTTCCTGAAGCGTCAATGAATTTGACAAACAATAATTTGAACCCGCAAATCCCTTTGATCAAATACACGTTAACACCACAATTAATAAAAATGCAAAGATGTCACGGAATTTGTTGCCTTTCCCTGGCTTGGGGCATATCTATCTTTGACTACCATAAAATTATCCATGGGAAGACACGGGCCTTAGCTCCTGCAGCCTAAGCTTTCCTTAACTACCCAGAGTGAGCAGGTGAGTAGCCAAAGCAAGTCCGAATTTTACATTTTTGTCCCATGAAAGTCTACCTAAAATTCAGCTCTGCTTGTTTGCATTTTCCCAAGCTTTGGATTTTCCCAAACTCTGCATGGCCTCAGGAATCTAAATTTGCTTCATGAAGGTCTGCACAAGCTGTGGAGTGTTTTAAATACACGTAGGTAGCCTATCCACTGATGTTCAGCACTAGCAACTGTGGGCTAATATTTGGTACAATAAGCTGTTTGCCTTTGTTTTCTTGATAGCTAACAGACTTCCAGCGACTCAAGTATTTTAGTTTTCCAAACTGTTGCCTGGGTAGTTTATGCAAATACACGGGCTGAAAATTGTGCAGAAACAGCTTGTTGACAGTTCTTAAAATTGCAGTGTTGTCATCTCCTTCCAGTTAAACAGATGCTACAGATCTGTCCTACACCTGCACAGGCATCGGTCCTCGAAACAGGCAATCTGGGAAAACACACAGCATTAACCCTTTCTCCGCTAAATCTAGGACTGGCCCAGAAGAGCTAAACACACTTGGGGGTGAGCGTGGCTCAAGCTCAGAACCTGCCTTTGGGGGAGAAAAAAACAAGTGGGACTGTTCAACACGAAGGACCCAGTTGTTACTCAGCCCCCTCAAAGAAGTACCTGAAGGTGCTCCAAGCCACAGAGGAGCTAACTGAGCTCCAGGCAGCTCTGGGGAAGGCAACCCTGCATTGACTGAGTTGTTTGGAGCGTTTTATTTTGATTTTAGAACTGCCTCAGTAATACTGCTTTCTTCCTAAATGTTTTCCAGTGGTACTGGCTGCTTCCCAGACTCCAGTGAGGATAACTCTGAAGGCAGCTGCTGCCTCTGAAGTGTGCTGTGCGGATCCTATTGCAGCATTTAAAGTGCCTACTAACTCAATGCAGTTGCCTTACTTGTGAAAGGTGGTGCCAGAAATATTATTACATTTCAGATACTTTTCCCTGGATGATGGTAGAAAATTCTTTCAAATCCATCCAACCTAGCAGTTAGACATAGGAATGTCCGGGTTTTTATTTTGTTTCTTAATTTTTACAATTGCATTCCTTTGCTTTCAACTTTGTGTTTTTAAGCCTTCTATCAGAATCACATTGCTATCAGTTACACATATAATTTTTATACATACTAATAGAATATATTTGTCAGGATAAATAAAACATACACCATAGCATATGTGTTATAAATGTTAAAAATAAACACTATCTGATGAGTATTTTGTCTACTACTGTCTCTACCAACAGGCACTGAAAAGTTATACAAGTAATTTACTAGCTGCAATGCTTCCAGTAACTAATTTCAAACTCATCAAAACATGAAAGCAGAATGGATGGAAAACCTCTTCTCAGGGAATAAGAGACTTTCTCTGAAAAGCAATAGGAATCAGCTGGACAGCCACGTGGAGCATTAATCCAGTGCCAGTGTTAGCCCGGACATGGCTTCAGCCTGTTCTCCATAGTTCAGCAATGTGCTCTTTTCACATTTTCACCAAAATGCCTTGCTCTTTCACATATTCACCTGCTTCTCGAGTCCAAAAGAAGGTGACTAACCAAGTAGGTTTTTTTTGTTTTGTGTTTTGTTTGTTTTGTTTTGTTTTGTTTTTCCCATTGATGTTTGCTTGGCAACTGCTCAGCATATGGAAAGCAAAGGAGACAATGAGAATATTTTACATAATAAGCTCGCTCAATGTGTTATTAATAATATTGAGAACTGTTACTACAGGTCCAAAACAATTTAGACTTTCTTCCATCTGAAGCCACAAGATAATAAGAGGAGGCTCCAAGAGAGGTGTGGATCACCCACAAGAGGCCTGAACAGCAACATGCGTTTTTAGTGAAAATCTGCTAACTAGCCAAAACCTTCGGAACATCATGTCACCAAACTGGCGAAGTGATATCTCTCTCTGCCTTATTGAAAACATGTTAACATAATGAAAACAACGCACTGCATTTCATGGCTTTAAGCTTGTCCCCGTTGGCCTGCAGTCTGTCAGAAGAATGATGATTAGGAAATCTAATGGAGCTTGACCAATTTTGTTTGACAAAAAAGAGGGAAAAGAAAAAAGAAAAATTGAGAAACGTATCAAGAAGTCTAGGAAGGAATTTTCCCCTCCAATTATTTATTTATAGCCCTGAAATAATAATCTAATCCAAAGTCAACCAAAATCAGTGGGGAGACTTTTATCGACTTCAATGAATATTGGATCAGACCCTAAAAGCACAGCTTCCAAAATGATGAAAAGCATTTTGGGACATGTCATACTTGAAACTGCAATCAAGAATGTTAAGAAATAACTTAGTTGTATTTAGGGTGCTTCATCGGTGATTGGGGCAGATAGAACAGCTTTCCTAGCAGATACAGCCAACAGATGGTAGGGCAAAGTTTGGCACCTGATCAAACATCCAGAGAGTTAAGTCCTTAATTTTCTGGAGCTTTTCCATCTTGTGGGCTTTTAACATATCAAAAAATCAGACACATCGCAGTGTCACTGAAAGATTAGGCTCATCAGGGCTCTGCACATTCATACAATAAAGATGCTGATTGACATGACAGTTTCTTCTTAAACATCCACCAGCAGCTTCGGTGCCACACTAGTAAATGACAAGACGTGATTATAGGTATCAGAAGGTGTTCCAATAACATTACTACCTCCTGCTGCAACGTGATTAACAAGTGCAAGAGTAATGGGAAAGATGTTGGGGCCTGGAGTTTTGTAATAGTCAGCACTGAGCTTCCCTATAGCCAAAGTTGGCAGAGGATGGAACATGCTTTTATAATGAGATTTAGGTAGTAACCATAGAATCAAGTTTCAATATTTTTCTGTGGCTTTCAGAGAAGATTTGAACAGCAAAAACTGTTACAACAGCCACTCCAGAATACCTACGAGTTTCAGGACTTTCATTTCATATGAAGTATCTCTAGGGCAGCATCCACACTTAATGGCTATCCCACCCCATAAATTAATCACAGTCCAACTCGGTAAGAGCTAAAAAGACAAGAAAAAGGGCAATATCTGTTGACTTGCCAAGCATTCCATTTTAAAACGTATTTTCTGCTTGGTAGAGAAAAGGTCACTATCCAAAAAGTTCAAGATACTTTAGAAGAGCGCTGTAGACCTGTTCCTCACTGAACACCAGCCTACCACTGGCAGCGGCAGAAAGCAAGCAAGAGACAAGAGAAAAGCAAGTTATTCCAGAAATTTGTTAAATATATTCTGTGGCACACCCTAGGACTTCCAACCTGCCCCCAAAAGCAGACTTCACTTTTTATTTCGTTTTTCTTTAGGAAATATTATTTGCAGACCATTTTTACACCAATCTTTCTCAGATGAAAAGACTTTCAGCAAAAGAGAAATGCCTCTGTTCTGATAATCACATAGGTAAACTTGACAAAGCAGATATGAAAAATGTTATTAGGAAAAAAAAAAACATGAGAAAGTAACGAAGTGAAAAATGAAGGTTTGACTTTCCATATAAAACATCTTTTAAATAAAAACATGGATAATTATTGGAAAGATGTATTCCTCTGCACGTATCTGTACAGTATTTCTGCAAAGACAGATATGTAATGGGAATTGAATCAGAGAACAGAAGAAAAAATATATATGTTCTTTTTGATCCGCCTGTAACCTGCATAAAATCCTTACAGCATTTTCAGTATATTGCAACTTCCAAAATTTGTTTGCAAGTATTTTCAAGGTCATGCGAGTGAACTCACACAGCATTAAAACAGCTGTTTTGAGAAACATGTAGATTTAGAAAAACACTAAATATTTACTTCTCGTTTACTTTTAGATCTTGTTTTTAGGACACAAACTGCAGGTGGGGAGAGTTCGGAAAGAGAAAAAAAGACTTTCCAGAGGTGCCTTCCCCTTGCCTCCTCTCTTCAGTATTGCCTTTTTTGTAAAGTGTACCTCTGATTAAACCCAGAGAATGACAGTAGGTGGACACAGATGGAGACAAGATTGGAACAATCATGGATTATAACTCAGCATACTTTGTTACAACCTGCTTGATTTAATTTTAAGCACACTTACTGTGCATTACATGTCAGACTTCTGGAAAAAGTAAAGCACAAAACTAAAGAGATATGTACAGAAAACACAGAACTCATTCTTTACAACTAAATTAAATGCAGACTACACATTTTTATCAAAATACCCATGAACAAAAAGCAAGAAGAAATTCCACAAGTATACATGGTCTTGACACTGAATTCCTTTAGGGATATATTCTTTCTTAGGGTGTGTTCTGAAGTCTGAGATCCGTAAGATACTCTTGAATACAGCAAATTTCGGTACTTTTTCAGGTTACTAAAAAGTCTAAAACAAAAAGCTCCTGTTCATCTGATGTTATCAGTAGGTCTGTTGGCTTGCAAAGTTGGGAGGTTCAGGAACCAAACAGGTCAGATTGACAGACAGTGATCTTCACATCTTCTTGTCAACTGACACAACTTGAGAATGGCAAATAACATCCTGGAATAGCTATTTTAAGAGTAGGCACAATATTTTAACTTCAAAAAAGCTGAGATCAAGTGGACAGATCTTTCTTGCAATAGATATCAAAGAAGCCATTAATCTTGTCCAAATCAATTTTGTAATAGAACAAAATAATAGCAAAATATTGCTATTATTAACACCAGAAAACAAGTAGTGTAAAGCAGGCAGCTCCTGTAATTAAAAATGTGGTTAAACACTCAGAGTTCACAAGCTACCTTTGCACAAAATATCACACGAAGAAAGCAAAGGCCAGCCAAGCATTCCCATCTCATCTGCCAGGACTTCCAGTCTTTGAATTCAGATTAATTTATTTATAGCCTATTTCATCAAGTGTGCAATTATTCTCCAGCCTCCGAGAAAAGACGCCAGGCATGACTAACAGTAGGGCCTTCGCAGTGTAAACACGTCATGCTCATCAACAATAGGAAAAATAACTAATATGTCGATCAGCATTTATATAACAACACTTTTATACTCATAGATTACTTGATCTATACAACCATAGAGTACTTGATGAGAATGAGTGAAAAATCCCCTTGCGCTCCTTTGCCCTCCTGCCAGACATCCCTCGGGGCCCCGCCACGAAGGAGAGGTTGAGAAAATAAACCCAATTTGCTTGGATGATAAAGAACACAAATGCGTTCACGTCTAAATACCAAATGGCAATCATGCCTGAGAAGCCTAAGTAGCGTGCGACGCAAATATTGCCGAGTTCATGGGAAACGAGAAATACAAAAGGTAGCCAGATGCTTCAAAGAACCTCAAGAGCAACTGTCCCAAGATACCAAGACATACGGCGTGAAAACTGTAAAGCCGTTGGAAGCAAGAGAGGCTACTTGAGTTTTCTAAAAAACTCAAGTTTCTTCAAGTAAGAAAAAAGATAGGTAATGTGAAATTTTTAAACATAAGACACACTCCTTTAGGTAGCTGGAAACCAGAGAAATGTGCAAAATAAATCTGCTGGGGGAAGATGGACTTGGGGAAGCCATTCTGAATACTCAAAAACTTTGTGACAGTCAGTTATGCTTCTGATCAACTATATTATGAACAGACCAGTACAACATCTAACTTCCCGGCTAACACAAACCCTATAAAGCATGGATTTCTAATGCATTAAAGCTCTTTAAAAAATAATGTGACAGTAAATACAGACGATCTTGGAATTTTAGTTTACTTAATTTTTTTTCAAGCAACTTTAAAGTCTCAAAAATCAAGCAGCATGTGAACAGTCATGATGGACAGCTGCTCTTCAGGTAGAGGATCACTTAAAATAGTGAGGGGAAATCCTGTTTATTCTCTGATTTTGTCATAAACATCATGGTTCAAAGGTTCACTTTAAGTTGGATTTTCATTCAAGTCCAAGCAAGAGATACACATTGACTAAAAATAGACTGAATGGAAAGAGAAAAGGAAGAACGACAACAGAAGCTGAGCATAGGAAGAGAGAAGTGTAGTGAAAAATAAAACTAACAGGTGAATGGATGTGCATTTATAAGCTCATTCTCAACCTACCTTTGGTAGGTACCTTCCTAACCCTAACACAGGGCAAACCCTGGAAAACTAACCTTTTACTTTGAAACCAAATCACTCTTCTGGAGGAAAAACAAAACCAACCATGAGTTTGAGTTACAGGAAAGTGAAGGTCTCTGAGCTCAAAGTGGTTTTATAGCCCTGCTGAACGCTAAGTCACGCAAAAAACTCAGGATCCAGAGGGTTGCCCATCCCTTGCATGGGACCAGTGTGTGTGGATGCATTTAGCAGCAAACTACACTCAGGTGCTGCATCAGGTTTATGGGATGGACCTACTGCACAGCCAACATGACTGAAAAGCAAAGCATAATATCATAGCAAAGGATGGCAATAAAAAGGTACGTACACTAAGTATAGGTACATAGGTCAAAGAGCCAGACCTACGGGGCAGGGATCTACACTTCTACTCATGCTGAAGACACAACAAATTACAACAGAGAATTCTTGCATGGCACAGCAGGACAACAATTGTTTGTTCATTCAATCTATGGGTTGTTGATGGGGCAATTTTTTTTTAAAGGAGTTTAGCAGAACTTATGTGTATGCGACAAAAACCTTCAAATTCCTCTTTCCTTCTAATTTCTACGTTTGATTCCTCCCTGCAGGGAAAAACACATTTATCTCATTTGTTCCACTTAATGTTGCAAATTAGATAATAGCCCTTGCTTAAAGGCTGAGAGGCTGCCTTTTGGTTTGAGGAAGGTGAAATAGACAACTCTTTTTAGCAGAAGATCTTCTATTTAGGTTTCTATTTAGGTAAGAAGCTTTTCCTGTTGTTGAGATATATGCCTAATGTTAAGTTACTTTTTTTTTTCCCTCCCCCTATGGACGCTTGGCTTTATTCAAATTATTTACTGTATTTTCAAACTGCCTACTCAGGTTCAAAGACTCTGTTTATGCTCTCTGTGTGTTCATTTACAGGACAGAGGTTGATGTGCTTGTTACGTGTGCACTTCAGCAGAAAATTTTTGTGCAACTGGTTTGCATGCGCCATAATTTTTCACATCTGCAGAGCAGAAGTTTTTATAATTTTGTTGCAACGTTTGGCTTAAAGTACCAAGAGAAAAAGACCAACAGATCAGTGTAAATAAAGTCAGTCAGAAAAGTACTATTAAGTCAAGCATAGTATGTTACAGAGAAGAGAAAAAAAGCTAAACGTTTATTTACATTTAATCTGTTCCTCAGTCTCATTCGCTTGTGCTTGTCAGCAAAAAAAAAATATGCTTCATATACATTATTTTCATGCCATTTCCTCAGACAGCATGAGCAAAATCAAAAATAGCTTCCAAAAGCTAACACCTTAAATCATAGCTTCATCACATTTCCAAGCCACAAGCATTATTCACAAATTAGAAAGACCAACCAAATTCTGCACCCTGCACTGATTTTGCATCCATTAGAGAAGTGTTGAAAGTTGATTTGACTGAAGTGTAAACCGTGAGACTTTCTTACATCACTCCCATTGCTACAGTGCCAAACTTTGCTGATTTCTTAAGGAATTTACCCTCACAATGTCACTGTAAAGTAGGGAAGACTTACATATAGGAAGTGAAGAACAGAAGTATTAAATGAACTCCAGCTACCCCCCCTAAGGGAGGCAGGAATTGAACTCTCCCATTAGATCAAGGATCTCCAGACTTCACTCATCGCCTCTTCCATAAAACAACTTTTGCAAACTTGCAATTTTTTTCATTCAATGTACAAGTCTAAAATAATTTTAACCTTAGCAAATATTTGCAAAACTTTCAGTAGCCTTTCAATTTAAAGGTTCAGAATACTTCATTAATAGTAATCTTTCTTAATAAAATCTCCGTTAAGCTTTGGTTTTCATATTCATCTGTGCTTGTAAAAACATTATGACAAGGAAAGATTTTGCACTAAACACTAGCATAACAGTGGAAACAATATGACTGTATAACATTAATGCCAACATGAAGACAAACGTTGTGTTCTGTATCACGTACCTGAGCAAATGGTTAAGGAACAAACAAATATCCAAGAGCATTGGTCAAAAAATTTCCGTCCATATGCTTTTAAAATATAAAATTAAGTTTTTATTTGGAAAAAAACTCAACAAATAAGATTTATGAAAACTATAATAAAATTATAATTATGAAAATTATTTCAATAACCAAGAGAGTAAGGAAAGACATCTGTAAAGAAGCCATCCCTCACGGGGCTGGTGGATCATTAGGTTGTAGAAAAGACTAAGAAGATCATAAACAACTTTGAGGAATCTTGATACCAAAACCCCATAAAAACTAGAACTTGCTGGTTGCTTCCCTAGGGTCTTGGCTTAGGTTTTCTTTTTATGCTACATTGAAGGGAAAACTGAGCCTTAGATATAAGCTTGTAATAAACAGTAAAGCCTGAAACTTGTAAATAAAAAGGTCTGTGTATTCATGAGGGCACATTAGGAAAAATGAATAGCTTATATGGCTAAATTAAGCATATAAATACCATGAAGCAAGTATTCATGCTCAATTATCAGCATGTTGTCCGCGGGGTGCTTTTAAGACATAAGTGAATCCCGTGCAGACCGGAATGTGCACCATGATCAAGATCTCACTTTACTTTCTTATTACTAGCAATACCAGCCTGGCAGTACTCTTATGCGAGAGAAGGGACTCGAGGTTTCCTCAAGAAGTCAAGATTTAAAAGCTCAAACTTCCAGTAGCCCAAAGGATTCCTCAAAGGACAGATGCTCGCTAAAGGGAACCATTTGCAAACACTTCTCAAACAGAAGCAAGTCACATCAAATGGGAGGCTGGAGGTTTCACACCATCATCCAACTTAAGGAATCCAAATCACTCCATGGAGATTCCTGTCTCTTCTTTAAATATGTAGAGAACTACACAGGGAACTTCACATTTGACTACTAAATAATATACCATCCTATAGGCCACAAGCTCAGAAACATTTATTGCTATCAAAACAGATAGTATTGAAGATACTGCAGACTAAAACCTGTGGTCTAGTTCGGCTTTTGATTTTTCTCCAAATCTAGATTTATATATTATATCTCTGTATAAAAAAGGAGCTAAATATTGACTAAAAACATGAAAAGTGAACTAGTCCCTTTCTTTCCTGCTCACTTGAAACAATGTAGGGAATTTTAAATGAGTCCATAAAGGCTTCAATTAGCTTAAATTTGCATTTCTAATAGAAAAGAAATATGATGTGAAATTTTACCCAGCTGTAATCAGGATACCCTTTTCTCCCTTCAGTATTTTTTCCCTGCAATTGCCTGAATGTCACACAACTCTAGGAACGAGAGGTTGGATCTTTTTATTAACCCTGGGGAATGGAAAAGGGTTTGGCATGACGCACATGGGCTTCTTGGCTCTGCCTATGCAAATAACGGAACTGCAGTAATTAGAGATGGGGAAGTCCTATTAGCTCACACAGAGCCCTTGCCAGGGCAGAGGGGCTCCCAACCAGCCAGCTCCTGGGACCCTGCAGAGAACATGCAGGTTAACCCAGTTTGGAGACTGCCACAGAGCAGCGTGTGGAGAAAAAAAAAACCTAAACAGAGAAAACTGAAGTCTCTCAGGAGCTGGTCAGGCCCATGAAGTGGAAGCTGTGAAGCCCAAAGAGCAGGGGAAGGTGGTTCAATTATGTAATTTAAGGTGACATCAGCTACTGAGCGCCACATGGGCTCAAGGAAGCACATGCATGGAAGCAAACCAGATAGGGAGCACAAAGGGAGTTCCTTGGGGTCTTCAAGAAGAAAATCTGGGAGTCCCTTGAGGCCTTCAAGAAAGGAAGACAGAATCAAAGAAGGTTTTAGTTCCGCAGAAGATCCCCCTTATGGGATCCCTCTCACATGAAGCAGGTGGAAGGGTTGCCAGATGTTCAGGAACAGATGCTGAGTAAGGTTTTGAAAGAAAAAGCTTGAATGAGCCCCACCAAGCTAGATCCTGCCATGAGGTATACACCAGCAGGATTTTATGACTGCAATGAGGGCTCAACTCAGCCACACCACCCTAAGTTACTTTCTGTAATAAAATAAAACTTCCAACACAACAAGGAAAGATTTTATGTTTTCTGAGGATAAGAAGGAAAATTTTCTTCCTTGAGGCAGGACATTTTGGCAGGCAACTTACTAAACGAATAATATTTAATATAAAAGAATCAGAAATTGTGGATACCTCTTACTCCATAAAATCTCCTGGTGAAGCAACACAAGGGGGATGAAGCACATACCGGGAAGCGTACGTCAGCACATCTGCTCTACTCCCTCCTACACAGGAACACAGCCCTGGCAAAGGACACCAGTTCTTCCTACCACTAGACTCTTAAAGAGCAGCTTTTACGTTGTTCAGCCTATTGGGTGGTGGAAAGGGTAGGCACTACTTGGCCTGGCTATTATTTGGAATTTTTTTCAAAGGTATATAATCTTTCCCTTATTACCTCCGGTAAACAAGTTAATCTACTGAAGAGCCTTAAAATAAATAGAAATAAAAAGTTAGAACCCATCCTGCTTGACTGCAGAGATTTATTTTCAGAGGATCATCATCCTGGACAAAACGAGTCCTAGAGAAATTTTTGTCTCATTACAAAATAAACTCTGGGAATGCAGCAACTTTTGAGTATATCAAAGAGTTTCCTGCACAGCTTTTGGGATGCTGCCAAGAGAAAAGTGTTCACCCTGAGTTTGACATCTTCTCTTCCAAGTCATTTTAGAGGAATTAAACTTCCATTGTTAAAACTTCTAAAGTTCCAGGACCAATTAAAAAAGTAAATAAATAAAAAGTAATTCCATTAAATTCTAAAAGGAGAGAGTATAATCTACATCCTTACTAAGCACACTTCCTTTTGAAGAAATTTTTTTACTTCTTTGTACATCAGGCGAATCCTTAAGCCAATAAAAGAATGTAGAGAGTGGTTCCCAAATACATATGGTATCATCTTATAAACTACTGTCTCAGTTACTCTAACAACTTCCATACAAATTAATAATGCCAAGAAGTCACTAGAAGTTTCCTTCTAGACATTATTTCAAGTACAAACCAACTTGATGTTGCATAGTCATTTTTCTTGATCATCATTTAGTTCCTAACAGATTCTGTATTTCATTACTACTATCATTTTTGACAGAAGCCCCCTAACTGCAGGAAAAGATCATCTTCTGAGCCACGCTCTGATTGCTCAAACCATCATTCATTTTGGAGAGACGGTAAAAACTATGCAGATAGGGAAAGCACTGCCTTTGAAATAGCAAGTAAAAAAAAAAAAGGAAATGTAAAGACATAGCTCTTCTATAGAGGAAGAAGAGTATTTTACCTGTTATTTATAGGCAAAAATAAGAATAAAATAAAAAATAAGAATAGTCCTCACATTTGGGCACAAACTTATTACAAAAGCTCCATAAAAACTGTCTTGCAAAACATGATGACTACGAATCACATTGCTGAGGTATTATTTCTTCCAGTTCACAGCGAAAGGAGTTTATATTTCCCTATAAAAAGAGATTTAGGCAGCTTTGGAGCCCATTCCTCTCAGTTGGCAAGTGTCTTCAGGAAAGAGTCTTCACCTACTTTTCCTTGTCTACTCCCCTTCCTTTCAAGCCCCCCTGTAAGAGGACTACAAATCAAACACCAAAACAAACACCACCATACACAAATCTACACAAAGAACTAGAATCATAGAATCGCAGAATGCCTAACGTTGGAAGAGACCTCTAGAGGTCATCTAGTCCACCCCCCTGCACACGCAGGGCCACCTAGAGCACGTGGCACAGGGCTGCATCCAAGCAGGTCTTGAAGATCTCCAGAGAAGGAGACTCCACAACCTCTCTGGGCAGCCTGTTCCAGTGCTCTGTCACCCTCACTGTCAGGAAATTTTTCCTTAAGTTCCCGTGGAACTTTTAGTGCTTCAGTTTGTGGCCATTTCCTCTAGCTCTGTCAGTGGCCACCAGTGAAAAGAGGGCAGCCCCCTCCTCCTCACTGCCTCCCTTGAGGCACTTATAGACACTGACCAGGTCCCCTCTCAGCCTCCTCTTCTCCAGGCTGAACAGGCCCAGCTCCCTCAGCCTCTCCTCGTAGGGCAGATGTTCCAGGCCCCTGATCATCCTCGTGGCCCTGCGCTGGACTCTCTCCAGCAGCTCCACATCCCTCTGGTACTGGGGGGCCCAGAACTGGACACAGTACTCCAGATGTGGCCTCACCAGGGCTGAGTAGAGGGGCAGGATCCCCTCCCTCGACCTGCTGGAGACGCTCCTCTTAATGCACCCCAGGACCCCACTGGCCTTCTTGGCCACGAGGGCAACTGCTGCCTCATGATCAACCTGTCGTCCACCATGACGCCCAGGTCCTTCTCGGCAGAACAGAACTAGAACAGTTTTGCTGCAACACTTAACTAACAAACTAACAAAGAAGAAGAGATGGAGAAATTCTGGTCTCACTGACAGCTTCTTATTTATCATGAACATATATTTAGCATCCTTCTTACTGAACTGAAAGCTTTCCTGGTAATGTAAGATCCTAAATAGATTTCCCATAAATTCTGGAAAAGTCCCTTCAGTGTTCGCGTTAGAGTAAAGCTTTGATCACGTCTACACTCATTTTGGCTTTTCTCTTCACTTCAAGGGCTCACCATCACGCTGACCACATGTTCCTCTGGCTTGTTTGTTCTTGGTAAACACAAAGCAAACACCAGCAAGAGATCTTTCTATAGGAACATTCTGCAGTTGCAGCGGAAAAATCCTCAAGTGACTCAGTTTATGACATAAAGCCTGGGGTGTCCCAGGCATTCCCAGAATACTGTGATTTGCCATCAAAGAATACTTGCTCCGCTCTGGTTTGCTACTCTTGCAGGACACACTTGCTCTACTCTGGTTTACTACATGAATAGGCAAGACACATTGCTACCCCTCACATCTGCACCCCGTGTCCAGAAAACCAACCTAGGAAGACTAAAACCTCTCTACTACCTCAATTTCTTTGTGCAGTCGTATATTCTAAAGTATTCCCAAAAAGGAAGCAAAAAGTGTATTTCCAACACAAGCGAATCATTGTCGTCTCCTCTCCTCTTTTCCCTTGATACTTTAAGGCACAGCACACACAGCTTTGCCTTGGGCATGCAAAGAGTATAACTGGGCAGAAAATATTTTTCAGTGTGCCAGTTTGTGTAGGTTTTGGATTTTGTTTGTTTGTTTGTTGAGAGATGTGCACAAGAAATCTCTTAAGGGCTTTTACCCCAAGTGACAGCAATGCCTTTTTCTTCCTGGAAGAGATTTCCTTAAGTCTCATGGCAATTAAGGGCTCGTTTCCAAACAGAGCCCCTGTTCCTCAGGCCTGCAATACTCCTGCACGCCCCCACCTCTGCCAGCCCTTCGTCCCCACCACAGGCTGTGGGTCCTCGTGTGCACGAGCCCTGTGCATTTACAGCAAATGCAAAGCCCACAGAGGAACCAAGCATCCTTCAGCACCACCGGGCCACGTGCAATAGCGAGATGCTTGTGGATTGAAGGAGGATGAAAGAAAAGAGAGTGCTCACACTTAATGAACAACCTCCACTGCGTTGGCTCAGGGCCAGGAAAAATAACCCATTACAATCAAAACCCGGTTAAGTCAAACAGTCCGTGCTTAATTAAGCCCACCCCAAGAGCTCTCTGTTCAAAGCGGCTGATACTTTCAGCAGGTGAGACTGAAGCTGTCCAGCTCACAGTACCAAAGCTAAACCCCTANCCTTCAGCATCACCGGGCCACGTGCAATAGCAAGATTGCTAATTGAAGGAGGATGAAAGAAAAGAGAGTGCTCACACTTAATGAACAACCTCCACTGCGTTGGCTCAGGGCCAGGAAAAATAACCCATTACAATCAAAACCCGGTTAAGTCAAACAGTCCGTGCTTAATTAAGCCCACCCCAAGAGCTCTCTGTTCAAAGCGGCTGATACTTTCAGCAGGTGAGACTGAAGCTGTCCAGCTCACAGTACCAAAGCTAAACCCCTAAATGTGGGTATCCAGGCTGCTGACACCCGAGGGGACGCAGAACCAGAACATCCAGGATACACCTCAACTGAGGGCATCAATAGCTCCACATTACCAAATAAAACGGGTCAGGCCTATTCCCTACCCCTCAGGCCTAAAGGATGCACAGCACAGCTCACGTCCACATAACTAAACATTATTTCTCCTCCCAAAACAGGGCATCTTTAATCATACTGCCCGCTGGGCACTGTCTCCAGCCCATCCTCTTCCCACAGCATTCCCAGCAGTCATCCAGGCAAGTGCACGGGGAGGGCTGCCTAACTGCAAGCAATTAAACACGAGCAACCACGGGGCCCGAGCGCAGACTCGGGTCCTGGCCCTGCTTCATTTATCAGTATTTTATGTAACCCTCCATCCTGAGAACGTGAACCAAAGCAAATAATCTATTTTGACCTTCATCTAAGCGTCCCGTCCTGGAGGTCGCTTCAGTAAGCCTGGAGCTAACAAGATCGCTTCCAATAACTTAACCAAGCTTCACACTCCGCTCAGCCCCAGTCCCCTCATACGGGCCGATTTGTTAACTCAAACCAGACTCTGCAGCTCGTACGCAGTCCCAGATCACCAGCACATCCTGACTTCACTGGTGCAGGATCAAGCTCGGAGTCCAACTCCGAGTCTCGTTTGAAGTGCATGGAGTAGGAGGGAGAAAGAGACTGGCTGAAAGCAGCGAATCTCAGGTCATTTTAGCCATTAAAACCACAAAAATGTCTACACTGTTAATCAGTCATACAGAACAGACATGAAAGATAAGGAAGACAGGAAACTGTATTCCTCAGTACACACACACACATCCATCTATGCACATACACAAATGTATCAGCGCTGCTCATCTGCAAAGGAGACGGGCAAATAAACAGCAACGCTATTCCAAAGATTTCCCCTCTGCTTTTCAGACAGAGGTGTGCAAGCCAAGCCTCGACTCGTTTGGGGATAGGGTGTTTCATCGTGGTTTGCAGAAGCGTCCAAAATTTTTTATTACTCAAACTTTGGTTCTGAGTGTATTTTTGTAAGAAGTCTGAGAATGAAATATGATTCATATTTACATCTGTTAACATGTTGGGGAAAAAAAGGATGAGCAAACTGCTGCTGAAAGACAAAAAAAAAAAAAAAAAAAAAAAGTTGGTTTGATTTCCCACAAGACTTTCTAGGTTTGGGCTGCAAATATTTATNAAAAAAAATCTGGCAGAAAAAAAAAAAAAAAAAAAAAAAAAAAAGTTGGTTTGATTTCCCACAAGACTTTCTAGGTTTGGGCTGCAAATATTTATGTTACCAGAAACTCTGTAAGAGAGGTAAAAGCAAAAGAGAGCAGCCAAGTCAGCAATGTTCAGAGCTGTGCATCTGGCCTTCCGGTAATGCACATTTGAAAATAGCATAAGAAGTGTTGCAAATTAGTTATGTCGATTTGGGATTCTGATAAAAACTGGTTCGGGTCCCATGATGTAATTTGCTCTGACTAGCCAGAGCGCTTCCCTGCAGAAAGGCTACATTGTCATCGCTCCGTCTGTGCGAAGGAGTGTCCGTATTCTTATAAATAAGATGTTATGTGTAATCTTTCCACATAAATCTCGGACAGCTGAAGTATAATGGAGGAAAAATGTCGTGTATTGCAAAGAATTTTTTCCCCAAATTAACCTCCATAAATGTCTTAAGAACAGAGGGAGCAGCTCATGAAAGGACCTTTATGAGGCCGCGTAACACGATGATCCATTCATAAAATCGGAAAGAAGCCACTCGATGTAGCTGCAAGACCAAAAAAAGAGAGAGTACGGCAAAAGCTCAGAGACATCTTGGCTGATACCGAAACATTTCTGTCTTCCACACAGCACATCTCAAGCTTTTCCGAAGTCTAGCTCCGAAAGCCTAAGCTTTTTACAAGGCTGTAATTTCTCATCTCAAGAAGCACTTGCCATAAAAACACTATTTATCTCAGGGTAATTAACTAGACTGCAGCTGATGACAGTCAGGCAGTGATAGATATGGTACATGTAAACAAGCATCAAGTCAAAGCAGACACACTGCATAGATGAGAGAAAAGAAAAAATATTCTTTTTTTTTTTTTTAAAGAATAATCTGTCTGCCTTTATGTGATTCACCTAAAATAATTATAAATTTACACCAGAGCAAAGAACTGGAAATAGAAATTCGGCAAACTAGGGCTCTCCCCTTAAGGCCAGCTATGCTCCACTCTGTGCTCATTTCCGAATTCCAGCAATGCTCACAACGCTCAAATCTCCTTCCCTATATTAGGAGGCCAAGAAACTGCTGCATCTTGCAGCTGTAGTTACAGGTCCATCCAGAATATTAGCAAGAATGGTGGGTTTCATTTGCTTTGAGTGAAGTCATTTTCATGCATTTTGACTCCTCTTCAGAGAAGAGAGATGGAGAAAAAAAAAAAAAAACTGAAACACAGATAGAAGTGAATAGTGTGAGGATGAAAACTGAAATCATGAAAGAGGCAAAAAAGAGATATGTAAAGGACTTAGATGATGAAAACACACACACACACACAATCCCTAGGCTATGTACAGTGCTAAAATAGTGTAAAGACACTAGTAAACACATGCCTAAATAGATTAAGGAAAAATTAAGATTTCTTTTATTGCCCACTGTAGCAGAGAAGAAAAATCCCCCCAAAATAGAAGCAAGATTACTATTAATGTGAGTGAAACACCCCGGAGCCCCAAAGAACAATTTGTTCATACTGGAACAGCATGATTTCTAATCTACACACAGAAAAAGCTGAAAGGAAATTAAGTGATTTTAATCAAGGTAAAATATTAGGGGAAAATCTCTCCTTTTCCCCTGCAATGAATGAAGAAATTCAGCCAACATAGAAATTCAGAGGTTATCTGAGCGTCCCTGGGCTTCAGAAGCACAACCAGCCGTGCTGCAGAGCAGATGCTACAGCAACAAATTTCCTATTGCTGGCAACTAGAATCTATTTCGAACACTCACGCTCCCTTAGCGAACACGAGGGGGTTTTGAGGGTGCCACTATGCAAGCGCAGAGCTACCAGGTGCCCAAGCGAGGCTCTGCTCTTCCCACCAGTGCTGCTAGAGCGCGCGCATGCGGCTCCGAGAGCGCCGAGATGGGAACCACATGCGAGCATCCCCCTGGAAAGGGCCCGGCGTGCGAGCCAGCGGGCAGACCACCAACTAACTACATGTGTACAAGTGCTCACGGGGCGTCTGCGAGCGCTCTGAGAACCAGGGAGGAGGGAGGCCGCGCGGTTCCCACCCTCTGGAAGGGGCCTGACACGCGGAGCGGCGCCTCACTGCAGCTCGGCTCTCGCTGCAGAGCAGGGATCCACCGCAGGGACCTGCTGGCAACGCGGCGGGACAGGAGTGAGCAGCTCCGTGCCGGCTCTGCCGGGTTCATCCCTTTGCAACAGGGCAGGTAGAGGCCCCTCTCCTCACGTTGCCTGTTCATCCTTTTCCTCAGAAGCTCTCCTGAAAACAGCAGGAGATCCCCCTGTTCCTGATACCGTTCTCCCTTCAAGCAGCTTCCTCCCTTTCCACTGCAGCCTTCTTACCTACAAGAGCCTTACCCTGCACAACACCTTGAGCCCTAGTTCTGTCTCCCTAGGAGAGGGGACATNGCAGAGCAGGGATCCACCGCAGGGACCTGCTGGCAACGCGGCGGGACAGGAGTGAGCAGCTCCGTGCCGGCTCTGCCGGGTTCATCCCTTTGCAACAGGGCGGGTAGAGGCCCCTCTCCTCACATTGCCTGTTCATCCTTTTCCTCTCCTGAAAACAGCGGGAGATCCCCCTGCTCCTGATACTGTTCTCCCTTCAGCAGCTTCCTCCCTTTCCACTGCAGCCTTCTTACCTACAAGAGCCTTACCCTGCACAACACCTTGAGCCCTAGTTCTGTCTCCCTAGGAGAGGGGACATGACCACCGGCATGGCCCAACTTCTGGCATTTGTAGGACACTTTGCTCTGGGAATTTGCACACACTGTGGTTTTAAAGTTGGGTTTCTGGTTATGGCATGGACTTTCTGGAAACTTGGGCTTACCTCACAGGTCTTCTAATATTGAGATGCTTTGAATATCCTGGCTGTGCTGTAGCTCCCCGAAAGCATTCTGCAAAATACACAAATGTACCAGCAAAACAAATATTCTAATAATACATAAATATCCCCCATAAACCTGCATATCTACTTTTTGTTAGTTTCTTATATCACCCAATTATTCCCGTAGGTTGCAACAACATCAAGTATTTCTTTTCACTCTGATCCACCAACCAACTAGTCAAAAATCTAAGTGTACTTTGAAACACGAGTAGCCCCAACTGTTTTCCACCAGTGTGGAAAACTTTAAGCACAGGTTTAAATTATAGTAAGACACTAAACACTGCCAGACTAGAATCCTAGAGTATTCCCAACATAGGGAAGCAGGATCTCAAATTATTTTCATTTTGATGGTGTCCTTGAACATGACATTGCCTGACAAGGGCAGAGGGGAAAAATGGAGGAAGAATAGGAAAAGTTTTTCCTAAAATCATATAGTTAATTAAAAAAAAAAAAAAATACACTCACATAAGTTAGTTAAGGCATTATTTTCATTTCTCTTATTTTTGTACTTGGCGAGATATTCATATTTTACGCAAGTAACCTGAGCCTGCAGCAGAATAACTTCAGTCTAACACATCAAACCCAGACCTTAAGCAAACTTGCACAGCTCCATCCAACNTATCCTTGAACATGACATTGCCTGACAAGAGCAGAGGGGAAAAATGAAGGAAGAGTAGGAAAACCTTTTCCTAAAATCATATAGTTAATTTAAAAAAAAAAAAAAATACACTCACATAAGTTAGTTAAGGCATTATTTTCATTTCTCTTATTTTTGTACTTGGCGAGATATTCATATTTTACGCAAGTAACCTGAGCCTGCAGCAGAATAACTTCAGTCTAACACATCAAACCCAGACCGTAAGCAAACTTGCACAGCTCCATCCAATGCAGCATCGCACCCGGCGACGCTGGGAACAAGCGAGCTAAATTCTTCCAATAAAACTGCCTGCAATACCGCAGCTGCACAGGTGCGTTAACACTTTGCCACATCAGGACCTCGAGAAAGAAAAAACATACTGGAGAGCAGAAAAACTGCTCCCTGCTTGCTGCTTAGCACTGAAGTGAAAATAAGCCTGCTGCAAGCCAGACATTTGTGACTAAGATAATCTACTTCCCTTTGTAAAATGTTGATTAAACATTCATAAAAAAAACAGGCAGTNCACTTTGCCGCATCAGGACCTCGAGAAAGTGGGTAAGGACAAGGCAAGAAGAGGTCAAGTGCGGTGTGCTAAATGGACAGAGTTACCTACAGCCTCCCGTCCCCTTCTGCACTGAAATTCAGTACTTGGATGAAGTGCAGGCAGAGAAGGGAGTTCAGGATACTCATTCCTTTCTCTGTTAAGGATGAGAATGAGCCAGATTCGCTTTGACATATGACTTGAGTCAGTATCAGGTCTCCAAGATGAAAAGCAATTGTTTTAAACTGCTGCAGAGTAGAAAGGACCAAGCTCTACTACGACAGAAAAAGCATACTGGAGAGCAGAAAAACTGCTCCCTGCTTGCTGCTTAGCACTGAAGTGAAAATAAGCCTGCTGCAAGCCAGACATTTGTGACTAAGATAATCTACTTCCCTTTGTAAAATGTTGATTAAACATTCATAAAAAAAACAGGCAGTTATCACTGCAATGAAAACAATAGCAATAGCTGTCAGGATGACTAAGAAATTGCTGTGCAATTTGAAATATTTTATGTACCCACTCTAGAAGTCTTATTGCAACTTAAAGGATATATAAATACTGACTGTGTAATAGCCATGAACTACATAAGTAGTGTAATTGTTGGGAAAAAAAAAAAAACAAATGTGAAATCTCCCCTGAGAAAAACAGTCAGCAAATGGTGGGGCTGTGTGGATGAGTGGCTAAAGTATCAGCACTAAAATTTTGTTATTATGGATCAGCTCAAACCTCAGGTTAACTGAAGTCCTTGAAGACCTTGAGGGCTCCTTTCACAGAGATAAAGGTGTTCCGAAGCAATAGCCTCCCTCTGCCTCTCCCCCACTCCCTGAAAACAACATTGCAGAGGCTCCAACAAACTGGGAATTCTCACGGATTCTATTCTCCACTTCCATTCCATTTTGACTGTTCCCACTTTCACTCTAAACTTCACTTTTATTCTCTGTGTTTTGTGCTCGTGCAAAGAAAGCGCCTTACAGCCACCAAGAGAAATGAGCAGATAAGGGCTACGAACCCCATCCGCACGCAGCTGAACAGCAGTAACGTTATTTCAGCTCAACCTCTTCATGCCAAGGTAGAAAGTGCAACCTGCTAAGTGCAGATTTGCTTCTCAGGACTTGGCTAATCTCTGGCTTGCAGCAGAGCACACTGGCACCATGACCGATTTTCAAGCCAAACCTTGCCAATGGCCTTTGTCTATGGAAAATCCAATGCTTTGCATTAACGTTTTTCCTTCTAAGCAAAAAAGACTATTCACTGCCTAAGCCTCAGTCGCTCAGAAATGCAAACTTCTGAACAGGAGTCTTAGGAATTTCTCATTTTTCAGAAAGATACTAGATATCAAAATATATATATGTATATATATTCATTCATTTCTACAGGAGTCCATGAGAAGCCGCCTCACTGCCAGCCCTAATGTAATTCACTCTGATAACACAAACAGAGCCTATAAATCTTAACTAACAGCTTAACATGTGAGGCATTTGATGTGTCTGGGAACCTGCTGTATGAAAGAAATTAGCTGTAAAAAAAGCAGCAAAATGCCTATTCCCATGGGAAGAGTCTGTAAGACTGGCAATAGATCATTTGTTCATTTGGAAGACACTTGTTCCTCTAGTAAAACAGCAACTAATATTTTTGCTTTCCACTGCTCAGACAGGAAATATGGTGCTAAGGGCCAATAGACAGAGCAAATCATCGTGCTAATTACACGGTCAGTAAACATTTGCTCTCCCATGTTTCCTAAAGGTCTGAATAATTCCTGGCAGGAATTCAGTAGTGGAACCAGTTACCTCCCTCCTCTCTGACGTAAATGCTGAGGAGATGGATAACGTTTTAGAGGATCCCCAGGTTTAAAAAATATATATATAGCAGCAGGATCACATCAGAGAAGGTCGAGCACTATTACATTTAACCTGGGACTGAGACTGTTCTGAAGTGTCACAGGAGCAAGATTCTGAAACTGCCCCACATTAGGTAGCAAACATCCTAATTTAGGCAGCTCGTTATATTTATAAAAGAGATTGCAGAGGAGGCTGCTCACAGGGAACCACTTCCGATAGATGAGAAAGTCCCTTCCAGGCCTATTTCCAACTTTTGCACTGAGGGCGAATTTCTCATGTACACACACCCACAATCAACCGTCTGATTACAGGGAGGAAAGCATATGGAGAAACCTCTACCTTCCTACAGAAAGGAGAGATAAGCATTTTTACTTTTAGGGCACAAAACCCTACCTGTTTAGTGTAATTTTTAATCTGACTCAAATTGCAATCAACATAATACTCTCTCACCAGAACAGGTCATCTCCGCTGCCTTCTACAAGGTGAGAATCTAGCCCATGAACTGTCCACACACTGAACACGGACCCTGGTGTTTGGCCTTTTCTCAAAATGGGCTTGTATGTGAAATAAGAAGATCCATCTACAGATATAGAGCAAGTAATCTTCCTTACTTCCTCTCCTCAAAAGAAAGGTACCTCCCATCCACGCCGTACTCGAATTCCTGAATGCTACTCACTTAATTAGCATGGGCAAGTCATGGGATGCAGTTGTGTCAACATCAAAGGGAAAACAAACACTCATATGTTTTGGAAATGCTTCAGAGTAAAATCCTGTTTCTCATGTGCCCTGAGAGTAACTTCACCCTCATAAATTTTAAGTAAAACAGCTCCCTAATTGTATTCCAAACAGCACAATTGCAGACAAAATGCTCGACTTCCACCCACTGCTCCTCTGTGCTCTCAACACGTGCCACTGATCATTTTCATTTTGATGTATTGTTGCTTTAATTCTAAGTGTTTAGTTCTTTTGTTTCTTTTTTTTTCCCCTCCTCTCTCATCATTTAATTCAGGGGAAAAAAAAACCTGAAGACTCAAAGTGAACAGGAGTTGGGTTAGCTCCTCAGTTGGCACAGACTGCTAAACCCTTCCTAGAATCAGTGGAGCTGCTGTGGTTTATATCAGGAATGACATTAGCTCTGCACATTTTCTTGCTTCTACATATCTAGCTCAGTTACATATCAAAATCTGTTTTCTAAAAAGCCACTATTCTGAGAATGTTTTGAGCCCTGGACATTTAGCTCAGAGCAAGAGGTCTCATTAAGTGAAGTGCTGAGCACGGGATTCTCAAATGCACATGTGGGAGTCGGGGCTTCTGCTGGTGCTCCCCAAAACCTCAGCAAACCAGGGATGGTGGCTGCAGAAACAGGCTGCTTCCAAAACCAGCCTAAAACAAGTCAAAGGCACCAATTCAACAGCGTTGACCAAACCAGACTTGACCAGAGCGTTGCGTTCATCACACCAGGTACTGGGCACATTACTACTTAAAACATCCTGCTTATTCCAGGAAAGTTTGAAGGTTTTGAGAAAAAGAATAAGGGGCATGTTTTGTCCTGTGCTTATTGCCATAGTAAAGAGCTCAACAAACAAATAACAGAAAATTTCAGTGATATTTTTAGCTATATTTGTCACCTTTGGGATTTGACAGAGTCCTTCCATTGCAGCAGGTTGTTAGGCCGATTCTTTCACCAAACCTACGTTAACGGTTTTGTTTTCACTTCCCTTAATGTTCAAATGTCTCTTTGAGGCATTGTAGCTCGTTATTCTCAGCAGAAACTGAAGAACCCCGCAAATGACAGAGCATTTATAAGCATGCAGAAAACACCACAGTTCTCTCCATTACTCTGTCATCAAAGATATCTGCTCTAGGTTGTGCGCAGAGCATTAGCCCATGTAGCCTGATATGAGTTCATGAGGCTGGAATTCAAAACACTAACCAGCTGTGGGAACCCGGGAAGAAGGCTGTCACACTAAATGGTATCCAGATTAGAGCTGTGAGAATTTGGGAAAGCCCGTCTAGCAAGCAGGATCTCTTGGGGGGGAGGAAGGGAGGGGGAGAAACTGTTCCCAAGTTGTTAGACGCAGAAGCCTAAAGGAAACTAGGTCTCCGTTAGATACCGAAACTGCTGGGCCTCAGTGGAGCTAAATCTATATTCAAAGATACTTTCCCGAGGGAAGAAACTCAGCAAGTTATTTTCCTTAATTAAAATATAAATACCTTCAGGATAGTTTTCTCTCCTCAATGCAATCATGGGGCTGGATACAAAAATAGTGGCCCTGGTAGAAGCTCATGGGAACTGTGGTCTGAGAGTTAGATCCTCTGGACTACCTTTCTACGATGAGGATCGCGTCTGGCATATTATATTTTATATTATATTTATATTATATTTTCTGGCATGATTTAACACACACAGATATTTAAGGAAGAGTGAATTCAAATNCCATATTATATTTTATATTGTATTTATATTATATTTTCTAGGATGATTTAACACACACAGTTAGATATTTAAGGAAGAGTGAATTCAAATCCCGTACAGGAAGGAGGATGGATCTTTCCGCTCTCTCCGCAGCAGCGGTGCCCATCAGGTGTTGGCCCTTTGAGGCGTTTGTCACGGGCTGGAAGAGGACAGTTCAAAGGCAGGGAAGTGATCTCTGCCTCCGCACGCTCCGTTAGTGACCCTGAACGCAGGAGCCGCACAGATGGTGCCAGCCCCCTCGGAGAGCCCGAGAAGGTGGCCCCAACCCGATTGATGTCACACCTGTAAGGACTTGGGGCAGTGAGTTATGACACAGAGCTAGTGAGATTCCCACTTGCAATTTCCCCTCTTTCATTACAGGCAAGTCTATTTATCTGCTAAACTTTGCTCCAGACTTGGAAGGGGCAGGGGGAGGAAAATAAAAACACAATTGCAAGTGGCTCCTCTCTGTTGATATACTAATTGGTCTGGTTAGGAAACAAAAACATCTCTCAGTGACAGCCAAAAAGCCAAAAAGTAAAAAGGCTGACCCATAAAGTCTCTCTCTCATATATAGTACTGAGACAACAAACTGAGCAAAGAGAAAATGGCACGACTTTCCTCTTCTGCTAATTTGAGTGAATGGCAACAGTCAGGAAGGTTTCAGTTTTCTCCTGTCTTCCATTCCCTACATATTTCATTTCTTCAGCCGCTGTAGCAGCCACCATCATTTTCATGACTTTTAAAATTGTCGAAGATTAGGTTCGTAATGGAAACTGGCACTATGTTCACATTTACCTTTGCATCAAATACAGAATGGTAAAAATCCTCCTTCCCTGCCTTACACATCCACATGGCAGAAGCTCTTGCTCTCTGGGAATTCCCAGACCTGTCTGCTAGCCCTGATCCAAAAATCCAGGGTCCAGCTCCAGGTGCCTGAGGAGCAGAGACTACCAAGCATGATTTTCTCCCTAAAAAGTTTCTTCCCTTCTTATATTAAAAAATGTAGAAGTTCCCACCCATTTGGCAGTCTTCACTCACACAAAGCCTCCCAGCACTGACATTGACTGCAAAAGGATGTACAGGATTAGGCTGTAAGAGACTTAACCTGAGGCGAGTTAAATATGACTCATGAAACATCAATTACTGAGCATGGGAGACAGATTAAAGCAGAAGTGGAAACTGTTTCTTTTCAATAACTCATTTAAGCTGTGTTTGATTTAAGACGTCTTTGACAAGAAATGCACTTAAGGGTTTTAATCCTTCAGCCATTCCAAATAGCAAGCGAATAAAGCCAAAAGCCAAAGCACTTTGACCCTTAAACACCAATTAAGACAAAAAAAATCGGGTCAAGATACAACAAGTCTTAACATCTTTTCCCAGATTTCAGCTGCAGCACCATAGACATTCTGGCTGTCATGATAAAGGACTGCAGAGAGCTGGTGCACACCACCTGGGACAGTTACCACCAAGATGCACCTCCTGCTGATATAACCAGGACAAAAACACCTTTAAAATAAAACCCTCATTTAAGACAATTTTAAGCTGCCAAGTATTTATTATGGTAGCCTACAGAAACACATCCGAGGACCTGCGAAGCTCAATATTGAACACACACAATTTGTCAGGTTGTCTGTAGAGCACAAACACAGTTTCTGCCAAGTACCTGAGTCAGGAACAGCCTCTCGGGTTGAGCAAACATGTTTTGATGGACTTGACCCAATTTTCTAGTACCTCCAAACAGCAGATGGGAAGGCTGCTGTTCCCATATTACATTTTTCTCAAGCAGTACGAAGCCTACAAAGCACCAAGAGCATCTGTACTCGTGAGCTATCATCCGAGCAGCATTTCTGGAGGCGCTCAGGCAGCCACGAAGAGTCACCACTTCTTCAGCTCTGCCCCGAGCAGCCCTTTAAATTCAAGAGAAATTGAAAATCGCAGTTATACTCTCAACAATGAGAGGATGCCTCCGTCTGAAAATATTTACATACATCAAAGAAGGGCCTGCCCACTGTTTAAACAATAAGTCACTTGAATTTTTAGCAACTGTTACACAAGGGGGGTTTATTTGTACTTCTGCTTTTGATACTTCTCTTATTAGCAAATAATTTTCATCTGTTAAACATTTACATCTTATATTAGAAACATCAAACGCTTCAGAGCTTTGATGACATTCATCCCCATCAGCACATACCGAATCACAGCAACGGGAAAGAAAAATCTGAGCAGAGGCATTCAAAGAAAACCAGCATGGAAGGCAGAAAGACATCCAGCTCCAGGCAATCATATCATAACGAATAAACATTGCTCTCCACTGCTACCTCATGCTAAGAGATACCCACGATGGAGTCAACGCAAGCTTAATTTTTTCCAGCCTTTCCTTGTTTACACCAACTTTGTCACTTTTGTTATAGCTTAAGGTCTTTAATGCTCACGTCAGGTGGGTAAAATACTGCACACAGAGGATGCAGCTCTAGGAGAGCTTCACCCTTTGGCCTCTGCAAGATGCTACAGCAGTCAGGGAACCACAGACCCTCTGTGGGCAGTAGATGCTGTCACTACCCACGCTCTGAAGTCCACAGTTCTACCTGCTCCTGGAAGGTCTCATATATAAAGGGGCACATACCTTAAGGGTAGAGTGGTAATAAACCATATTTTTTGCTAGCATCACTCATCCTGCAATTATAAATGCTTCTGTCATTAACCCTTCAGATCAGAAGCTATTTCCCTTCAATTGATATTTTTCATCCTTAGAACAAGGGACAACTCGTGTCAGTACTTTGAGAGTCGCTCTTTCCGAGCTTCTCTTTAGAGCATTCACATTCTTTTCTCATGAATACCATACTTCTCTGCAGAACAGTAACAAAAATACAGTCTGATCTTGTTTTTAAATTTGCACTAAACCCAAAATATGACATGGAATGTGACTAAGGAAATCCAAAAACTTGGTTTTTTCCTAGACAAAAGAATTATTTTGATTTTAAGAGCAATGTCACGAGGGTAAGGAGGAGAACGGGAGACAAACATTTGCTACTGAAAAATAAAACCCTCAACCTCCTTCTCTTCTCATTAATATTTCCATGAAATTAAAATTTGCCTAGCTCTGCGAGTTGTTATAAAGTTATTAAGTACCTGAGGGGTGATTATAGGGAGGACGGGGCCAGGCTCTTCTCCATGGTGGCCGGTGACAGGACGAGGGGTAACAGGTCTAAGTTGAACCCCAGGAGGTTCCACCTCCACATGAGGAAGAACTTCTTTCCTGTGAGGGTGCCAGAGCCCTGGCACAGGCTGCCCGGAGAGGCTGTGGAGTCTCCTTCTCCGGAGATCTTCCAAACCCACCTGGATGCCGCCCTGCGCCCCGTGCTCTGGGTGTCCCTGCTGGAGAAGGGGGGTTAGACCAGGTGATCTCTGGAGGTCCCTTCCAGCCTCAACCATTCCGTGATTCTGCGACAAAAATCCAAACAGTGATGACATCTATGTCCAATACAGAAAACTGGAAATATTCCACGACCACAGCTTCCACTTTCTGAACAAATTGCCCCAAGGATAAATTAAAAAAAAAAAAAAAAAAAAAAAAAAATCAATAACACAGCCTCAGACAGCTTCCCTGCTTGTCAGTCCAATAGATGCTCTAGCAAAGCCTGTTTGGTGTGGGCTGCAGCTTGTCTCTGGAGTTCCCCCATGACTCTTGCAGGTGGAATGTGTTCACTCAGTCTGCACCTGTGCCAGGCAGGGAAATAGCTATATTTGCCTACCTGAAACATTTCCTTCCTATTGCAACAGTTTCAAATTCCAAAGTTTCCCATACTTTTCAATGCCAGAACAGCTTTTTATTGTGTTATTGCAATCCTCCCCAATTGAAAAACAAAACAAAAATACCTTTACGTACTGTAAGCTAGTCAGTGACAGAAAGAATACGGAATACCATTTCCTTTTGCAATTTAGAATTAGGAAGCATCATTTGGATGTGATCCTTCATCAGTATAACTCAGAGCAATCCGGCAAAAGACTGAGTAAGCCCTTTACACTACTTTAGAATCATTATATAATACGGAATATAAAATCATTTGGGCTAAATGGGATTAACTATAATACCCAGGGATGTGGGCTGCTATAATTAGGGATGTAGGCCAGCAGTAAATCTCAACAGCAATGTCTCCTTTATAGGTGTAAGACTTAATATATACTGATCACAGACAAGTCACTTATGCCCACTGGGCATGTTATAAGGATTTCTGACAATAAACCATCAGAATCTCAAAAGGAAAAGTAGCTTTCAAGGAACTGACAGGGTTACTGGCACCTCCTCCCTCACACAATAACACAGCAAATAGTTTCCACCAATATCAACAGCTCTATGCACATGCAAGTGCCAGAACTGCATGTAACTTTGAAAGCTCTGCTCACAGATAACATCTTTCAGACCTTCCTTATCTAAATTAAGGAATATTTAGATGAGAAGTGATCAATACAGGAAATCTGTGGAATTGAAGTAAAAGGAAACTGCAGGATCAGGTCTCTTTTATGCATACTCATGTTGAAATAAATCAGTCAGTAAAGATAATTAAATTGTTAAGAATGTATTGAGAAGATGACTTCAGCTGTGCATATTTAGATCACATTTAAGTTTGGACCGAGCCTCCTAAACTTGTATCTTGCATAGGTTTGTTTCAAACTTCCTTTAAGACTTCTTAAAGATTAAAAATGCTCATGTTGAAAGAACTATCTTGCAGACTGAAAGTCTCTTGCAGTTGACAATTAACATAATCACAGAAAGAAAAGGAGGAAATGTAAGTGCCAAGGGATGGGAAATGGGAGGCCTAATTTCTTTTCCAAGATTAACTCTTGGGGCTGAAATAAAATTCAACCTGTTGGCTAAAATCTGGCTCTCTTCCTAGGAAAATACTTTCTTAATCAGTTCCGCATGTTAGATATATATCACACTGGACCCCGCGCCTCTGGGGAAGACGTGGCTGTTGATTTCCATTAGGTAGGGTACTACCTCGAACGGTTCTCACACCCAGCCCTTTTTTGTTTTTAAACACAGCGTATCATTAGTAAAGAGCAATAATGCTAATAATGCCACGTCCTAATAAGCAGTGTCTTTAGTGCTCTTTGATGAAGCACTAGAGCCCTTCTAGGCACATCCAGCCAACACTCAAGAGCACTTTAAAGTGTGTTTAAACGCTTTGCCATGCTAGGCTTAAAAAGTATCTCACTTCCAAGAGTTATTCAGACACCAGATCCCAGTGCATAGACTCCCGATGGACACGCACATCCCTCTCCTGAGGATGTGGGGCTGCAAGCAGGAACATCCTTGCCCTCCTCCCGTTACTAGTCCCTACAACTACTGGCAAGCTTTGCCATGGGAGAAAACAGCAGCATCTTTCAATAGCACAGCCATAAAAGCCAAGGGAAAGCAGGGAGGGATTTTTGTCTCGGCAGCTTGTCTGTGAGTCACGCTGCCTCCCGGGGCTGCTCCTTGGGTGGTACAGATTACACACCACCCCGTGCGCAGAGGATGTGCCTCAAGTCACCAGCACGAAGGGAACAAACAACCATTTTACATACACTCGGTCGGACGGGCTCTGTAACGTTATCCAACATATATGAGCAAGTTTGGTAAAGCTCAGGTTTTTCTTCCAAAGTAATCCCAGTGGGAAGCATCCCAACTTCCACATCGCCCTTGTCCTGAATATCTTTCTTTTTTCTTTCACTTTGGTTTTCCAGGTCCTCTTATACCACCTACTCAGTGCAGTCCATATAGACTGACCGCATCCATATAGCAACGCGATGCTCATTCCAATTATTTTCAACAATATACGGATTAGATTACACACACACTGCCAGAAAAAACCATCTACCTCAGATTTAAATCATTAAGAATGACCCTCTGGAGAGGATCTCTCCTAAATGCAAAAACTGCAGGCAAATGTCAGAACGCTGTCTGGCCGGGGAATGTTTCCTCATAGCAGGGTCGGTTTGTGCAATCAGCGAGGCTGACAAAAGCCCGGTTCACTCTCAGGGCCTGGTCCAAGGCACGCTGGAGTTTATGGTAACACTCCCATTGACTAGAGCTCTGTGGGAAACATTTCTCCTGACCCATGAGGATTTGGGGGATTTTTGAAAGCTTTTTTTTTTTTTTTTTTTTTTTAAGCTTTGGAGTTAAACTTGCAAAATTCTAAAACTCTTTAGATAGAGGAACCTGCATTTTCCAACAAAAGCCTGTTGTTCTTTGGACAATTTTAATACCCTCCGCCGAACTCTAGAGCAGCGGTGAATCCGTTTGGGCTATCAAGTCCTTTCACAACCCATCCCATAGACCCCGCGCTCTTCATACCCAGTGTCACTTGGCCTCCAGCCGCCAAAGAGGGCTGGTTTCTCCCTGAGCCCAGATTGACAGAAGCCTTTTAACACAAGGAACGTGTGTGCGCGCATATGCACACACATATCGTCCTCACAACCAACTGCAGAATGGAAACACCACACCTTCAATTTTGCAATTAGCCATGCTTTCTTCTGCAAGGTGATATCTGTCACATCACATGTATGAAAGGAGCGTTTTTCAGCCCTGAAGGTCTTGAACCCCCATGAAGTAAGCCTTGCATTCATATTGCAGCCGGAGCCACTGGATGGAGCTGTTATAAGCAGTCTTATAACTAGTGCAAGTGAGTAATGTTTAGTTTTTAAGACCGCACTGTCATTATTTTTAAGAGGTTTCCAATGGGAAAGCTGTTGCAAGCAAGAGAAGTTTCTACATGGAGTTAACTCTTGCAGAGTGGGTAGCAGAGATCTGCTGGTTTTCCAGGAGCAACAGCGACCAACAAGTGACCAGGATATTTGGGGAGAAAGAGCAGATGGCCCTAGGAACATACCCCAACCTTCCACACTAGTCATACTTCTTTTGAAAAGGAACTGGCCTGAAAGACCCTCAAAGTGTCTTACCAATCAAAAAGGTGAATGAGAGAGAATAAAACCTCCTTTCCTCCATGTAGGAAGCAGAGAGAGGATACGGGAAAGGGAAGAAGAGAGATCAACCGGTATATTCAAGTGAAAAAGGGAACCTACAAAAGAGCTGGAATTCAAACTACATAAATTCCGATAGCAAATCCGAAGGCAGTCCCGTATGCATTAAGCAGTTCCTGCCAACATTTGACTCATTGTAATGCATAACTCCTGAGAACAGTAGTTTTCCAGACAAAACATGACTGCAACTATTAGTAATACAGAAGACAGGAGGGAATCCACGAGTTAGTTACTCTTCCTGCACAGGTTATATGTTTATATAAATACACACACATATACCCCAAATGGCAGTTTTTTAATTTTTTTTTCCAGAACAATAATGAAAACTCCAAAAAAATAAACTGGCTGACAGGACCTATAAATGAATGGGCTGGCCATGAGAACTTCTGAATCGACATTTTCCATCCATAACCAAATTCACCTCTCCCTCCAAGGGCCATGTGAACCGTCTCCCCGGCAGAAAATAGAGCAAAGTTTTCCGCATGACAGAGAGAACAAACAGAGTCTAAGACTCGAGCCGAGTGTTAAAAGAACAGCCGGCCACTTTGAGAAATGCCCCTCAGCTGCAGCAACACCAGGCCCTGATGACACCACCATTTGCCCAGGAATGCACCACTCCGGCAGCACATCCACCGCTCGGCAGTCCCGGCGCTCCTCCTGCATCGGGGGCTCTCACGGAGGAGTAAATGAAGGTTTGCATCCTTCATAATAACTTCAAAATAAGCGCATGTGTCAGCTTAGCCAGCGAGCTGCCCAGATNCACCGCTCGCCAGTCCCTGCGCTCCTCCTGCATCGGGAGCTCGCACGGAGTAAATGAAGCTTTGCATCCTTCATAATAACTTCAAAATAAGCGCATGTGTCAGCTTAGCCAGCGAGCTGCCCAGATATCTCCGCTTCATATCTCTGGTTTTCCATGAGCTGTCAGGAAATTCAGAGGAGCAGTTAATTCTCTCATTTCTAGCTAGAGCCTAAGGCCAGCTTTGCAGACACTCATTTAACCTCCCGCTTTAACCCTCCTGCTGAGCGTGCCGTGTTTAATATCACCAGGCACCTTTCTGCAGCTCTCACCCCAGCTCCCACAGCAAGCAAAATCCAGCAGCTTTCCCAGCATGGGAACACATTCTAGATGCAGGAGACCTATAGGGGCACACCAAGACTTTTTTTTTTAAATCATGTCCTTGCATCTATCCAAGCTTTCATAGCAATCAGGTCAGGCCATTGCTTTCTTTCCAATTCACGCAGGAAATGCAGTGAAGTCTCATTTGTTGCCTCCAAAAGACTTGCAGATTATGTAACAGATGGGAAAAAACACACTAGAAGGTTATCTTAAAGTGAAAGTTTTGGTTATTTCTTTCCCCAATCCCCTCTTTTTCTCCTCAAAGTAGAAGCAATGCCTTGGAAATCATGCGCCTTTTGGCATCTTCTGTTATGTTTGCTGTAAGGAATACATGGCATAGCTCTACCTCAAGGCCATCATGCCAACCCATCGGAGAGCTCACAGATCACTTATGAAGTTTGAAGTCCAAATGCTGTCAAGACATTTTAGAAGCTCCACTTGGCATGAACACCCAGTTTTCCTAAGGAAAGTCTTTCTCAAAGAGGGGAAAACGCAACATTCAATCTTTGGAAGGCCTTTCTGATTGTAATCTTCCTGTCACCATTTTGTGACAAAGATAAGAGTAAAGTAGCAAAAGAAATAAAAGACAAAGAAGAAAAACGAAACTAAGTCAACATAACTTGAAAATCAGAAATCAAAACTCAAAAGTTTTATCAGTTGTTTTTCCAAGCATAAGAATCCTTTTAAGAATTTGGGGAAAAATCTTTTCTATGTTACTTTGCATTAGTATTATTCATATTGCAGCACCAGCAGTCACACAAGGATCTCACAATGATAAGCTCCATACACACACCTGCACACGCAAACTGAAGAGGTAACATGTTCTTCAGAGAACATGCAATCTGTTACTATTGTATCATTTATATTTAACGTGTTCTTGTCATTAACCAATTCTGAAAAGGCAACAGAAGAGTTCCACACAAAACACTTAGCCTCTAAGACATTAAAAGCAAAAAAGTCAGCCTTTCATAAATAATACAAGCACTTGTCATCTCTGGAATAAAAGGACAATTTACTTCCTCTCTCTTCACCTGTACACACCACTCTCACCCCAGAGGAGTGTCATGAATTTCGCAATCACAGACAGCAGGACCTCTAACGTTCTTTAAATCTAAGCTCACTCTTTTTTTGGCAGTGATAGCACCATTCCTGATGATTAATGATCAAAAGACAGTTAATGAGAGAAGGAATGCTTGTTTTAAGTGCAAAGTGTAAACCTCATGGACCTGTGGAATAACTTTTCCTGTCATTCTGGAGAGGGAGGGAAGTAAACCTGAGCCACTGAACTCCGAGATTTGCACAATCCTGCAAGAAGGGCCAAGATCCCTTTCTAGCTTCTGACGGACACCAGAAGCATCGTAACGTGTTCTGTGTGGACATTTCTGAAAGCACACTCATTGGGTTAGGAATAAAACTGGACATTTATCACAGGGAAACACAATTACACAGAAGAAATATCAGGCAATTGTAAAACCACCCCTGCAACAAGCACATACCCGATGGGTATAGATGTGTGCACTTGCTCCTTTAATGCCATTGGGAATTTTGCCAGCCTGTAGGATTAAGGCACATTTCCATAGCATACCCAGATGTGCAATCAAGAGAACATCCCCGAGCACCACCTTCATAGCCTGCCCTAGAAATTAAAGCCCTTCTCCATCCCATCCACTATTACTGTCTCTTCTCAACCAGCAGCTACTCAAAGAGGACAGTCCCCAGTGAAATAACACTCTGCAAACAGGCGGCCCCCATTTGTTTTAATTTACTCTACTGCAAACCGCTCTGAAGCGGCGTGCGCTTTCCCAGGCTTCAGCCACGCTACTCCAAGCCATCCATCCCCTGTCATCATTCCCACTGGGAAAAGGGAGGGATGCAGCTGCACAGCGCATGCCTGCACATGCCCCCGCGGCGGCCGGGCCCAGGAGGTGCCGGAATCTCCCTTGCCCTCCGGTGGGATTTTCTCCCCACCCTTCGATTTTGCAACTCTTCTCCCCTCCAGCACTGCCCAGAGCTCGGGGACAGTCCCCAAACGCAACTCCAATTAGGTCAGGAACAAATTCAGGAAGGTTCAGCCCTCGCCATCTGTCCAAAGGGAGCAAGCCCTGGGGCTCAGGGCTTTTATTTGCCCCCTCATCATTCTTTCTTATGAATGCTGGATGTGACAAAGGCATCTGCATAACAGAGAGATTTAACGGGCTTTACGTCAAGAAACAGAAGAGCAAATGAAGGCAATTCCACCATTAATTCCCACCATATTGGAACATTACATAATTTATCACTTAACATGTACATAATACAGCACGATTCAACATTCAAGCACATTAAATAAAGACAGAGAGGACAATTGTGAAAATCTATTAATAAACTACTAATTCTTCCTTTACAGAGGAATTATTTTTGGCTGAAGTAACCGTCCTACTAAAAACTTTATAGCTTCAAAAGTTTAGAGACCCTTTGCATCAGAAACAAAATCTAACCAACATATCTGAGGCCAGAATAACTAACCATGGGGAACTTCACAGTTTGTTATGTTCATCTCTCAAAAGCTTTACTCCTGTACACAAACAGCTAAATAATTTAGACTCTAAAAAGCAGCTTACATCATTGTGATATATCCTGTCAGGTATTTTCCCCTGGAAAACACTCTGTGGCACAAGCTTAAGGCCAGGAACAGCTCGACACAACCAGCTAGCGTCCCATCCTATGGATATTTTACACGTGGTAACTTCTACAACGTAGCCCTTCCAAATTAACTGGGATGGTTTGGGGGTCCAGGTCTTCACCCAGCGAGTTTCACACTCCCATCCCGTTTCTAGACCACGCAAACTCAAGAGCCATAAACCTGGCTGCAGCGAGAGGTCTCAGGGTGTTCTCTGGGTGAGGAACATAGCAAAGCGCTCACCTACAAACACACATCCAAGTTGGGTCCAAACCCCCAGCGCCAGGTACATCCTGTTAGAAGGCTTTGAAGAGCCCTGGCTCATTCCAGCAGCTATGGGAAAAAAACAGAGCAGAGAACACAGGAGGAGGAGGAGGAATTTAATCCTTCTGCTCAGGCTGAAGGAAGAGAGTTNCACACATCCGAGTTGGGTCCAAACCCCCGGCGCCAGGTACATCCTGTTAGGAGGCTTTGAAGAGCCCTGGCCCATTCCAGCAGCTATGGGAAAAAAAAGAGCAGAGAACACAGGAGGAGGAGGAGGAATTTAATCCTTCTGCTCAGACTGAAGGAAGAGAGTTCATGTTAACTGGCCACACTGAAGATAATGGAACAAGTCATGGGAAAGAAGATGTTACCGAATTAAACAGCAACAAGGGAGGAAGGCAGCAAAATGTGATTTGCTTTAATATGTTCTGTAATATTATGTCATCACACTGGGATGTAGGGATGAGTAATTAATTCAGATCATGGATTTTCCATTCAGGATCTTTCTAGCTTTGTCCCAGTCACCGTACACGAACAAAGCAGTTTGGCAACACAGATTTCATATAGGAAATCACCATATTTTTGATTTTTAGAGTACAAATGTTAGATATTTTCTTAATGTTTTTCATTTCAACCATAACAAACTGTTTATTCCCCTTCACTGTTTGACATCTGAAGCCTTAAATGACTCTTTATGAGACAGCTATTTCAGAAGCGGGAACAGGCCAGGCAGAAGGGCTCTTATAAATTATCTGCCATCTATAGTAAATTGCCATCACCTTTGCCCTTTCATTCCCTAAAAGGATGGCTGCACATAAACACAAATGGAGACAGGTTAAGGAAGAGGGCAGGGGGGAAGGAGGAGGGGAGAAAAACCAATTCTTGCACTTATAGGTAACTAAGAGGGAGAGATGGATTTTATTTATAGATATATGATTAACCCTAAGTGAAAATTAAACCAGTGTGAACACAAGTGACAAAAATAAAAGCTTAACAGACAGAAGAGGTGGAAAAAGTTGAAGTACGAGACCAAAACAAGTGCAATGGAGCTTTGCTTTGGGCTTCAGGTGGGTCACAGCTAGGTGCAAGCTCGTTTTCAAAGCCTGTAATGATGCAAGCCACTCGGGAAGAGCCTGGGCCACCCCTCCAGAGCCCGCTCCAAGATCCATCTCCCCAGCAAGCCCTGGTGCAGCTGAGGAGGAGAGCTGCAGCTCTGTGTTTTGCCCCATGTTGCCAGGTTGAGCACTGCCAGCACTGGGGAAGGAGAGAGCAGGTGTAGCACGGGCTGAAAGGAGCCAACCTCTCTTGTGTTCTTAGAGCAAGGCTAAGGGTCAGGCTGATGTATGACAAGACAGGGTGAATAGNCACTGCCAGAAGTGGGGAAGGAGAGAGCAGGTGTAGCACAGGCTGAAAGGAGCCAAAATTGGAGACACCTCTCTTGTGTTCTTAGAGCAAGGCTAAGGGTCAGGCTGATGTATGACAAGACAGGGTGAATAGTACCTCTTACCTCTTCTCAACACATTTAAATATCCTATAGGAACCACTGTAGTGTTCACCTGTGAAGTCAACTGAGTTAGGGGAGGGTCTCTATCGGATCTCTGACTTCACAGAGGGGATTTTGGAAGTTACATAAATCCTTATCCCCCCTACAAAAACATGTCTGATGGGCTCAAATCTCATGAAACTTGACTTTTTTCCAAGGAAGGTTTGCACCCAATACTCCCTCTGGGAAAGGCAGGCCACATTTGAGCCCGAGAGCTGTCCTGGATCACGCACACTCAGCAAGATCAGTTCTGGAAAGGGAGACTCGCCACTGCTGGCACCTGCAGTACCACATATGGCAAGGCCGGCATCTATCCTTCACTGTCATTTTTCATCACGACTAGATCAAGCCAGGACTTCTAGTTAAGGCAAATGCCGAATGCTTAATTCCCAATCCTGTGAACCAGTCTTCTGTCAATGAACAGCTCTGTTTTCAGAGGAAGATTAAGGAGATGGGTTTAAACTTTAAAGGAAATAAAGCAGTAAATTATTACTTTGAGGGATTATATCCTCAACTGATGTCAACTGGCATAATTTCAACAGAGATCTGTTGATTAACATCAGTACAGGATCTGGCTTAACCTGTTGGACACCGACCTACACGCAGGCTGTTGTGGTACCCGCCTCGGAGCATCTAGCATTGGCTGTCGGCAGGCAGCGGACAAAGAAAAAGATGATTCTTCATTTTAAGTTTTTTTTCCTCCCTGCTTTGTATGAACTCCAAGAGTCTATTTTCTTTTATTGCATTTTGGTTATTTTTGCTCGCAGAGGCTTTGGGACAGCAGCAGTGGAAACTGAAGCTGTCTGGTTAATCTGAGGTCAAATTCTGTGTAGGCAGCTGCAATCCAAACTTCCCCACCCTGCCCTACCAGTAACCCGAGCGCTGACCTGGTGGGACCACCCCCTCGCTCCTGCAACAGCTCAGGCCGCCCTTCCACTGAGCAAACGCAGCCAATTCGCTAAAATGCCAAAATATCTACGCGTGAAAAGCTAGACGCACACTGTCAGGTCTCTGTGACTTTTGCTGTTGGACAGCAACCAAGACCACCAAACGTATCTGGCCGTCTGGAATCCACCGATGAGAGCAAGTCACTCAGTACATGTACTTTGTCCTTGTGAACCAGTTACATTTTAAGCTGGGGCAGCAGCTTGAGAAAGGAGGATAGGGAAAAAAAGGAATAAAGAAAAAACCCCACACAGCCTCTCCCCACCCCAAGTCCCCAGCCTCTCAAGCGAGGATCCTAATCTCTAAATCTGTGCTTAGACTGCAAAATGCTGCACACCCCCAAACTCATTTCTGCCTTCGCAGCAAAATTCTGGGTGCTCAGCATCTCTGCAAGTCACCGATCCAAATAATGCCAGGAAAACTGAAATTTCCTATAAAAATGATTAATCTTGCTGATAAATGTGTTTGAAGAACTTTGAAACTCCCACTCTAGAAGCCTACTGTAAATTTTGGGTTTTAAGCATTTTTGCTATATGTACTACCTAACCCCTCAATCGGCCTCATGGATTTCAGTATCATCGCCCTCCACAGAAAGTATCTGCTGTGCAGAAACGACACCTTCATAGATGAGCCACGGGAAGGGCAAGATCCTCATTGCACAGGTGGGATACTGAAGCCTTGGGAGGAAAAAGGAGGGGCAGGAAAGAGGGGAATATCCAAATGATATGTTCAAGGCCACCCAGGAAGGCTGTTGTAGAGCAAGAAAATGAATCCACATTTCTTGCTCCACCGCCTTTCCCTCCTCTCCATGTATGAGGCCTCCACTCGGAGCCTCCTGAGGACTCGGATGGGTCATGGATATTGCGTGGGGTAGCCACCAACAGCAGCCAATGTCTTCCCCAGGGCAGCAAGGCCAAACTCACAATTTCAAACTCTTACTTTTCCAACGGGGAAATCAACCACATATAAGCAAGTAGTTGCATCCTGTTTCCCTGGCGCTAAGGCAACGGGAAGCAAGTGGAAAGATGGGCTGATGCAGAGAGGGGCAGCTAATGAACTTCCCGACATTAGCACATCTGGGATAGGGTTCTGAACCAGGACTGTTCAGGAAAATTACTAATGATCCGTGCTCAACAAACAGAGCTGGTAACTGAATCCTCAGTAAGAACCACAGTTTAAAAAAGTCTTGAAGCTTGGTAGATGACCCAATCCGTGCTGATGATTACTAATGAAGTAGGAGAAAAGGAGGCAATCTAAAAAACTCTTTAAAAAAACTACTTCTGCCAAATTTTAGAAACAGAAAGATAATCCAACGTGAAAACTATGGAACTAAGAGCTAGGAAAAACAGGGTCTACATCTAGCTGTGCTGCTAGTTCACAGTGCTGCTCTTGAGCCACCCCAACTCTTCATCCTTCACTTGCTTCTGACTATAAGAGTCTTGAGGCCAGGACTGGGACAACATCCATCTTTACTTCACAGTAAACTGCAGATAAACACAACACCCGAGTTTGAACACAATACTCGGATGAAAAACTTGCAATACAATTCTGGAAGCCTGCTAAGCCCATGATAGTTTGTGTAGCTGGGGGTTTAAGTTTATTTCCTAAGCCTTGCTTTTAAATCACAAAAGCAGGCAGCATGGGAGAGGCAAGGATCGCTCAGCTACGGATGGTCCTTCATTTCTTCGGTTTTCTCCAACCTGCAGGACACTAATTCATCTGCTGACATAAGCAGTTTAGTAATAAATGTCACAAACAAAAAGATAAAATAAGCAGCAAATTATAGAAGCACTTCCAGTGAAAAACAAGTAACACAGCAATATAGGTAGGCTGAAAAATCTAAGACCTGTGTCCCATCACACAAGTCTTGTTGGCATTGCTAAAAAAAAATTACTAAGAAGGTGGGTTTGTAAGAATAACAGAATTCTGTTAAAAAAAGTAAGTTCTAAGTTGTCATGTTCCCCTTGGAAATACATCTTACACCATTGTTTGTTACACGTCAATTCTTCAAAAAGAGAAGGAAAAATGTTAAGCCAGCAATTTGAAAACAGATGAAGTCATTTGAATGAGATCAAATGTTAGAATACCTGAATTTTTGCTTCACTAAATTCATCTTTTCAAGTTTGGTTTGGATTTAGGGGCAAGTTAGTGTGTAAATAATGAGTGTCCTGCAGAAGGAAGATTCTCCTTTAGTTCTGAAGAGGCTGAGTATAGATGAAATTACTACCTTACAGAAGCATTAACTGTTTCACAGTCTGGCCATAGGCATGTGGTTCTCCTTTCACCTAAATGAATCAATATAGCTGATCTCAAAAATGAACACAAGCCCCTACCTTAACAAAGCACTGCAGAGAGCAGAGGATGCCTGATATGGGTGCAAGCTACCCATAGAAATTAATTTTCTAGGATCTGATCTAAACACACCACAGAATGAAAAGCAAGATCATGGAAAACGCTCTCCTTCCACTGATGCCAAAGTAAGGAAGAAGCTAAGCCTAGCAGGTCTTAAAATACATAAAATACCAGCATCAAAATTTAACCACACACTCCAGCTTAGGAGAAACAAGAGAAGATGCCATCCCATTGCCCAGTGATCCCCGATTTCACCTGGTGTTATAAACAGAGCCCCTCAATCTAGTCCAAAACTCACTGGGTAGAGTGGATATATGTATAGGACACCTTAACACGCACTCCTGAAGCTACCCAAGATGTTTTCAAGCTAAAATGAAAACCAAAAGTTTCTTCCTTTACACAAAAAACATACACTCTTTTAACCACTGGCAAATAGGAGACCAAGGATGAATTCAGTGATTAGCCATTGTACTGTTCAGACAGTTTAATGAGGTTCTACAAGTGTCACATTAGCCATCAAAGTATAAGTGCAACTTTTACTTGGTGAAAATATCAATAAGTGACACATTTGTGTAGACCTGGGGGTAAAACAGATGCACAAATGATGGAAAAATACCTCTCCATTTTTAGGCTGAGTAGGAGTTCCACTTCACTATAATGAAGCTTTAAAAAGAAAAAAAACCCTAAATCTGATCCAAGTTAATAATTGCTGCAATGTTACACAGCTTTCTTCAGAAGGGGAAAGGGTTATTCCTCTTAGGTTCCATTAATCATCGTGGAAAGCCCAGACTAGAGGTGCCGAGGAGCAAAAGGAATAACACTCAGCTATATGAAGCAGAACACCCAAGCCAAGATCTGCTCGCTTACAGACAGATGGCAAAGGCAGCCAGTGCTCAAACTGCAGCTGCGTGCCTGAGATCCCTCAGATCTATGTGTGTGATCATTAAGGATTTTCAAATTATCTAGTAGAGCAGAGCCTCCTGGAGATTTGGGTTTCCAGACTTTTGTTTGCTTTACAAAGGACCACATTACACTTACCCAGAACGCAGCAAAAAGAAAATAGTTCTCAAGCTTTTCTATTAAAGAGTGTTAGGCACCCGCTAGCACTCGGAGCAAGCTTGATTTTCTCCTGCAAGGGCAATTTTCACACACACGCTGCATCATCTGGATGAGCTGGGAATATGTGCATGACAGGAAGGCTGAAGAGCCATCGTTCTGTCTTATCCCAGGTTGAAGATCTCCTGTGTGTGCTACCCTTCCCAGACTGATCACCAGAGTCTCCTGGTACTCAGGGAGGTAGCAAACAAGCACCAACTGGGCCTCCACATCTTGCACATCTGGCAGTTTCCATGGATATTCCACGAACATGCACCAAAACAGTTGCGCACGCACACGAGTAGCCAAAAGTCTTATTTAGGCCAGTGCAGATAATGTGTAAGTGCAGATACTGCACATGTAGCTGCTGTTCTGTGTGTTCTCCATGCCAGGCTGTGTGAGAAACCATGCAGTGTTCTCACACTCCTCAGTCTCATTCATTCTTTCCTTATCACATGGGGCCCCTTCCTCTCCCCTCAGACGCATCTTCACTGTCCGCCCTTCTCCCCACGCAGTAGGGGAGATGTTATTTCAGTAGAGCCCTCCTCACCGTTTTGATTCAGTAAGTATCTTTAAATAAAATTGGCTTTACATTTAGTTATGTTAAAACAAAGCAAATGACTCAGTACAAATAGAAAGTTTCAGCACTCTTAAATCAATGTCTTACAGAAACTTGGTTGGCAAGAGTTAAAAAAGAAATATTGGTTTGGAAGGGGAAGCATCATTTTTGAAGTCCATATTTTGCAAGGAATGGAAATTCCATTTCCAGTATAGCTCAATGCACTTCCATTTCATTTCTAGCTATACATGTAGCATTTTAGCTGTTGTTTTTATTTTTTGCCTGAAATGCATAGAATCCTCACAAAGGCTGTTGGAGGTAGGTTTCCAAAAGGGCCCAAGATCCTAATTCCTCTACAAGGAAGGCCAGCACCAGACACTTGCTTCAAATCTTGTTCCTTACACAAGGCTACAGACAAACACAAATTTGAAGGTAAATTCTGCTGTTACCTGCTTTGAGGCCATGATGAATTCTCTGAAGTCATGGGTATTCAAATTGTAACTGTACAGACAGAACCAGATCTGAAAAACAAACAGTACAAAAAAATTAAAATGGCTTGGAATTCACGTTGAAGCTGTTCAATTTGGTATGCACAAGATCGTGAGCCATAAAAACACAGAAAGTTTTATTTTCAAAATATAATCACATTTAGCTTTATAAGCTCCATTATAATTCTTAGACTGACAACCAAATAAACAGAAATGTGTGTGTGTACACATGACCACAAGCTTAAAAAGGTGCTGAATCAGTGAGCACCACACCACAAAGGTCTTCAGCAACGTTCCAGAAAGGAATCCCCAGAAAATAAAAAGCTGTTGGCATCACAGAAACAGCAAGAGCGGGTTGGATTGCAAAGCGCCTTCCCTTTCTGGCTCCGACTGATAAAACTCATATGCATGCAAATGCACGGAAAGTCCTCAAGAGAATAAGAGTCTTTGCTGAGCTGCATCAACCTGCTTATTTAGAAAGCTGTCTCCAGAATCAGAGCAGGACTTCATTAGATAGCTTTGTTCTAGAGGATTTCTTGGGCAGATACGCTACAGACACCCTATCATAGAGGTTTGCAAAGTAAATTACCTGTAAAGTTTATGCAAATAAGAAAAAAAAAAAAAAAACAATCCAGCTCATTATTTTCCCCAACAAATTATGTCAAACCCAAATAAACAAAGATATCACTTATGAGCAGAGAATAAAGACTCACATTGGTTTCACAGAGGAGTGACCAACTCCACTAAATTAAATGCCCAGGGCCTCACAGGCTTCATCTGGTCCTAATTTGCAATCAGCAGTAAATTGACATGTTTTCAGTTTCATTGTAGCTTGTTTTCATCTAGTTTATGTTCCAAGATGTCCTGTTTTTCAAGCTCTCATCTATCACATTAGACTTTAAAAAAAAAAGAAAAAAAGAAAAAAAAAAAAAGACTAAAGCACAATAGCCACCCAACCTAGCGGCACAGCTAAGGCAGCTGAGCTCCTGGTAGCCGCAGGATCCCTCCTCTTTAGCCAGCAGGATTTGGGAGCAAAAGGAGGTGGGAAGTACCCGTCTGCTTAGTCTTCTGTGGAAAAGGGGGTGAAAGCAGCCGCTTGAAAGCCTGGACCCTCCTGCGTGACAATTGGGCCTCCCTGAGTGGGGAATGTCTCACATCCACTGCAAAACCCCACACTCCCCATCAAGCAGAAGACAAGAGATGTTTACAGCAGTTGTTGCCATCAGAGCCTTCTCTCTCAACCGCTGCACATCATCTCCTATCCCCTTCAGTCTACAGGAATCAACCTACTTAAAAGCTAGTGGATGTTAGTCCACAGCAACAGTTTTACCGGTTCCATCCAGCTTAATTTAGAACATTTCTCCAGTGCTGATTCCAAAGACGTTCCTCAAGTATCTCATCTCTCTGCACAACAAGCCAGGCATGAGGACACCCACTGGGAAGATGCTGCTCCAATGTTTCCTGAGAGATCTAACCAGTCTCTCCTGAACATTTGATTAAATGAATGGTCTTCCTTTAAATATATGCACACATGACTTGGGTAGACCTATGCCATAAATTAAGCAGACATCCTTCTGCTTTTTCTATCTTTTCATTGAAATAAGGCACTAACATCACTACCTCTGCTCCAGTTGCATTAAGTAAAAACACCAGCAGCTTGCAGCTCATCAGAGAGATTCCCTGCATTGGGAATGCTCTCAGTGCAACGCTGCCTCCCAACCCATTTCTTCTTTTAAAACCTGCTGTTAAGATGTCCTTGCAGTTCTTCCCAGCTTTCATTCTTGAGCTGCAGCACCACAATTCCTCTGCTCATGCAAGGTCCTACAGAAACAACCTCAGCTGGCACGAATCAGAAGGAACTTTTCTGATCTGAGTAACAGCAGTTCCATCCTAAAACAGCAGAGAACTTGGCCTCTCCCTTGATCTTTATACCCATGCAGATCTTGTGAACCCAGGCCCCTCTTTGTATCAGGAAATTCTATCTGGGTACACAGGTTTCCTCAGTCACTACCGATCAGACCCCTTACACACTAAAGTTAACAGTGCAGATTGCAAGAACATTACAGTTTCCAACAGACAAGCCTTGGTTCATTTTTTTCCTGGCTTCCTTTACACTCATCATAACCAGATTATGATGGAAAAGACAAGCTCCACCAAAAGATACTGTCACAACTATCTTTTCTTATAAGTATCTGTTAACAGGGCACAAGAAAACAAAACTCAAGTGCTCTAGTAAGTGGTCCTACAGAAGGCTTTCCACTGAAAGTGAAGGATCTTCACATTTGAAGACACTTCTTCCTCATCAAAAGAGATTTCCTTACCTTTATCTACCTGCACAGGGATTTTCAAAGGGACAAGTCAATTTTAAAGGGAGTTGGCCCTCACCAACATTCCTTTGAAAATGTCAACAGGTTCAATTAATCCTCTTTGGTCTCAGCTCCCACCACTGAGTACACTGCTCATTTTAATAGTGGTTAACGAAGTAAATTAGAAAGGTATTTGCACTCCTGATGCTGCAAGTAGAAAGAAGGTGGAGAAAATAATAAATAAAAAGATAAGTGTTATTTGACCTTCCTAAGGATTCACAACAAGGCTCAAAGTCAGAGTTGCCTCATCTTTTATGGTGTTATGCATCAATCATTTAAAAATACTTGCCTTAATTCTTGGGGATGACTACCCCATATATTGGCAGGCACATTTACTTTAAGGTGTAAGCTTTCATCTTTTAAAACGGAATTTACAAATAATAGCTTCATTTGTATCATATTCTTTCTCTCTAATGTGCAATCAGATGGGTGAAAGAGGCAGGGGGTGGGGAAGAATTCCACAACATTATCATCTGGTAACTTGTATTATTTTCTTTCAAAGGGCATTACAATACACTTCTCTCACTTGGGGAACTTCAAGAGAAGATAATTATTCTTGTCTGCCTTGTAATATATATTAAAAAAGTTCAAATGTGGCTTTCCAGGGAATTCTGCCAAATATTTTTAGGCACCAGACCCAGCTTTACTTAATTTTATATTGCCTTCTTAGTCTGTTATAAAAAACACCCTTGCATGCAGTTTGAATTTGGTAGAAAGGCTGAAACATACTCCCTTATATTGGAAACATAAAAAAAAAAATGCTTCTTTCCTTGAAACAGAGATCTTTAACTCCTAATGTGACAGACATTCAGATGTGCAGTAATTAAACTGTCTCTACAGAGCTTGGAGCCCATCAGTGAGCTTTTACTACTGCAAGCAGAAGGATTTGTGCCTTTTTTTTTTTTTAAAACAGCATACCAAGAACAGAAAGTAGCTTTAAACATTTGTGTTTTATAACCACTTTATTAGTAGTATAACAGTAGCACCTTGAGACTCTAAGGAAGATCAGAGCCCTGCTGCATGAGGCATTATAAAAATTTCGCATCCTAAACCTTTAAGTGCTGTCATCAACTAAGCAGAGCATGAGATGACTCTAGTAGCAGACAAACCCTGGCACAGAACAAGCCAAAAAAAAAAAAAAAAAAAAACCACACTGGGCTATCAGAGGAGAAAAATATCATCTCTTGTTATTAGCAATAATATTTATGAGAAGGGATACGATAAAACAGAAAAGGCAGTGGGCAAATCAGTGTAGACGGACGGCCCCAAAGAGTTTATGGTCTAAACAAGCAAGACTACTGGAGTTTGGAGACAAAAACATGCGGGTAGAGCTTACTACACAGAAGTAAAATACATACAGATGCAGAGAGATAAGCTAAATGGCAGAAAGGAAGGGATAAGGCAGGTGCTGAGTGAATTTGCCCACTGGTAGCTGCACAACACACACAAAGAGCAGACAAAGGGCACGAGCGCAAGGGAAGGGTGCAGGGACTTGCTCTAAATCACACGGAGATGAACTAGCAATGACAAGGAGCCTGACAAGCGGCTCCCCACTTCGCACTCCACCCAGTAACTTCTGGTGTTTCCCTTAAATAAGTGTCCAAGTCTGGCCTAATACACACCGATGAGAAACTCCAGGCTGAACTTCAGAAGAGTCAGACATGATTTACGCAGCAAGAGCAAGAGCAGGAGAAAGCCCACAACATTCCCAGCAGTATGTTTCCTGGATATTTCACCAACTTTTTTTTTTTTTTTGTTTCCCCTCCTCTTTTTAAAAGCCAGTATCAGAAACTTTAGATAATTAGCACAAAAGTCCATGTGAAACGTTGTATTTGGGAAAGTGTTTATTTTGGCTTCCTACAACGGGCTGCAGTCCAGCTCTTGTGCGCAGCCCCACCTTAGTTATATTTGTCCTGTTATGTACAACAAACTTGGAGCCGCATCCAAACATGAGACGCTTTGAAACTATATTAATGCTATCTCTTTATCATTAATATACCCATTAACTCCCTCCACAGCTGACCCCCAAGTCAGCTGGTTGACACAGCTTGCTTTAAAGGACAACTTTCGGAGTGCAGCAGCAGAGTTTTACTTTTCTTAGCTTGCTTTCCTGATAATGGAAAGGAAGCCAGCCCAGACTGCATGTTGAAAACTGAAACAGCTGAGGGGACTCCTCCTACCTCCTCTCTCATGTTTTCATCTTTTATGGTGGCAGGCTACTCCGTGCCAGACAAACTAAAGATTTCTTATATGCCTCAGTCGCTTGGCTGCTCTTTCCCACGGATATTCCAAGAGCAGATTAACGTCGAGGCTCGCCGAGCCAAGCGCTTGAGTCTCCGCGAAGGCTCCGGTGGAGCGGGAACGCTGCCGGGTAGCGGCTGCTGCAGCGAGACGCCGCGGGCCGAGGCCGGGCTCCCCGCAGCCCCGTCGCGCGGGGGTACGGGAGGTCACGAGCAGCTCCCTTAAATAGCGCCCGGAGCAGCGCCGTTGCGGAGGGAAGTGCAGGGTTCCCTCTTCGGAGCGCAGCTGCGGACGCCGCCCTCGCAGCGCGACGGCACCGACCTCGCGGGCGCACGGAAACCAGCAGCTCCTCGCCCGGCCTCCATGGAGGGTGAGCGCCCAGGAGCCGGCAAGAAGCGCCCCCCAGGCTGATACAGAGCCCCCGGCACCCTCTTTTGAGGGCATTTGTGTCACCAAGGCGAAAACTAGAGGTTCTGCATCTCGCGGGTTGATCTGGGTGGGCCTGGGGGATGCAGGAGACCTCCCACCCCTCGGGGCAGGAGCCCGCACGAGGGGCCGCAGGGCTTGAGGGCAACTGCGAGGGCTTCCACACTGCAGGGAGGGCCTGCAGCTCCGATGATTGAGTTTCTACCCTCACGCTTAATCTCCAGTAGTGGAAGGAAAATACATTTCTGAGCGCCTCCNTTGAGGGCAGCTGCGAGGGCTTCCACGCTGCAGGGAGGGCCTGCAGCTCCGATTGAGTTTCTACCCTCACGCTTAATCTCCAGTAGTGGAAGGAAAATACATTTCTGAGCGCCTCCCTTAAAGCGATGCTAATCCCTTCTTTAAACACCTCTGCGAGCCGGGCAGAGGCACCGGCGAAGGGACAGAGGGAACCTGCCCTCCTCGCCATAGCTGCGGAGGGATGATACAGCAGGGGAATAGTAACGTGAGTAAGAGCAAGTTAAATAAACACAGCAGGGCCACCCGCTCATTTGAATGAATTTGAATTAACCCCCCTTCCCACCTCCTGCATCGTGAGCAGACCCCTCTAATTGCTCAAAGGAGGCAAAAAGCCAGGTGATAGCAGTGAAGCTGCCTGTAAATCTAGATTGCCCCTTGGATTCTACCTAACTAACAGTCCTTGCCATCTACAAAACCTGGTGGATTTGGTGCTGCCTGCAGGAAGCATCCCAGGGAGATTATGGATTTAACGCTTTCTCCATTACTTGAACAAAGAGACTTATTCCAGTCTTCAGTGGTATATATCTGCCTCCCATATCATTCTATAAAAATATTGATCATCATCAAGTGTACAATGCTATAACACTAAATCAGGTTAAATTCTCACTTTCTTCAGGAAAAAGATTGGTCTACCACTGAAGTACAGAATACACGTCTGTCTGGTGACGGACAACTGATGGAAGAAAACACATGATTTTTTTCCAGTAGTAGCTATTAGAATCTGTTAGTATTTTAACATGCTTATTTACATGATTGACAGAAAGATATAAATTATTTGTGTGATCAGGCAGGGAAAAGAGAACATCTAACCTCATATAGATCAAACTATGAAACACTTCGCTTGACTAAGTCTGTAGTCAACTCAGAAAACATGCAAAACAGTCAAATCTACAAATTCTGTGCAGTTGTGCAGGGGGGCTGCAAAAAGAATCAGCAGTTCTGTCAACCTTTGCTTTAGTGCCCAAAATGTTTGGAAACGATGGCTCCAAACAACACAGCTTATGTTCTTCATCTACCAGCAGCTTATGTTTCTTAAAAAGATATTCAAAAATACAAATGCTAATCTACAAACTTCTCAGAAGACGTTCTTAAAGGGCTGGAGGAGAATCGGATAGCAATGTTTTGCAGTTTAAAGTGCTGGCACTTTATAAAGAGAAGCCTTTTGTTAGAGACAGGAAGTTTAGTTTATTGCCCGGTGTATACAGTTCGCCTACCACATTATTTTGGGCTATTTTCATTCCTCACACAGTAAAGAGGAAACTCTAAGAACATTTCACTGCTTTTCTTTGTTGGATGAACAGCAAAGTTTTGCCGTTTGCTGACCACTCGATTGCTTTGCTACTTCTGACATGCAATTTCACTGCACATAGATCCTCTGGAGGATAAAACATTTGTTCTGTATAAAAGTGAATTGTTTCTGTCCAGTTTACTTTAAGTCTGTCTCCCACCCTTGTCTTACATTACTTCACAGAAAGAATTCCTAAATAGAAAACTCCCAAAAAATATCCCCTAAGCAGAAACTCTTCTGTTTTTTTCACAGGCAAAACTTCAGGCTCAGAAACTAATTAGACAGGCTGCTAATGACAACTTTATTCGCCTTCACAGTTTCCCCAAGTCTTTTTCTGTAGGGCACAATCTGTAACAGAGGAATAATAGCACAGCTGTAGTACTATGTTATTACTTAACAAAATGATTGCATTCGACAAAATCGATACTGCATCTTCTTTACTGGCCGCTATGTTTCCGTTGTCTGTATAACATGGCTCTATGCAGCTGAAATAGCAAAGAACTGCAGTGCATGCCCAGCCTTCTGCTCTGTTGCTTTTCAACGATGCACAAGGTTATCCTAAATGCTTTTATACCATCTTGCTTAATAGGAAAGAAAAAAAAAGGATTCTTCATAAAAGGCTTGGTTTCTAAAAAATGCTAAGCATCTAGGCATTTATTAGAAACAGTTTTAGGTCCTCATTAATCTGAAGATGAAGTCTTATTGATTTACAATGAGCAATTCATCCGATATCTATCAGCACCATATAAAAACAGAGTCTGAGAATTAAAAAATGGGTGATGCCTTTTTGGCAGTAGTTTGCTGTGTCCTGCCAATGGCATAACCTGTCCAACTGGATGTGAAACAGCCCTGCTCTTTCTGTGTGTTCTGCATGCTTGACTCCGTATGTCCCACACATCATACGCTAACCTACATTTATTTTTATATTACAGGATCAGCAAGTATATATTAGATCAAGGCTTTGGGGACTTTACATATTGCTTAACCTCAGCCACTCAGGCTCTTAGTCACTCCAGCGATGAGCATGGTAAAAAGAGATAAGTTACACAGATAGATTGACACACAGACATATACACATCTGTGCCTATAGACATATATACCCCTAGGGCCCGATGGAACAACTCCAGTTGACTACAGTGAGCTTTGGATCCGGCCCAATGTTAGTATTAGATACAAGTAACTGCCTCTGATCTTGAAACCGGTTTTAAAAGGCTAATATAGGGGGTGAGTTTCCATGCTGTGACCCCGGTTTTCCATCGCTGTGACTCCAGTGTCTTCAGTGGCATGTAAAACCCATGTAATGAAACGCAGAATTATGCTCACATTGTGTTTGTAAAGTGGTTCATTAGCCTGCATATTACACCCTTTTCAGTGAGCTGGCATCTCTGCAAAGGATTCCACGGACCGAGCTCCTTGCAGCTGATAGGACTCTTCCCACTGGCTCTGCTTCAGGGCCCTAGATTATTATTTTAAAGTGCCACAGCAAAGGCAAAAGGATATTAGTGAAAGTCTCTTGAGGAGGACATGGCTTTTGCAAGTTTGGAGGCACTAGTTTTTAGTTTTTCTTAAATGCCAGTAGCTCTTGGAAGCCTCAACCAATGTCAAGGCCCCAAAATAGGAAGAACCATAAATCCACAGAACAAGCCAATGTAAATAATGTAGGATCAAACTCAGAGAAGCGGAATGCAGGTGGGCTGAAGTCCACCTAACCGGAGACAGTGGGAAGGTTAAAAGTAAATCCCAAGTCTCCCCGATTACTGTTACCTCCATTGTAGCACACCACTTCTCAGTGTATTTACTGATATTTCCATATCCAAAATTAAAGCTAGTTCAAATGACTGCCTCCTGCTTACTGCATAAATATTGGCTAAGGGTTCACCAAAAATCCCCTATTCTCTCTCCAATCATTTTTATTTTCCATTAATTTTTCCGTTTATTTTTTCCTTTCCCCCCAGTTATTATTATCACTGTTCTCCATTGCGATCCGCCACTCCACCTCACATCTGTCAGTTGTCTTTTTCCTGAGATGATCCAGGTGATGCATGTATTCTATTCTACGTATTCTCATAGTAGATTTGCAAGTTTATTGCTTCTGCTCCAGCCTTAAAAGTCTTGGGTCTGCTTTCTCCAGCCTGTGCCTCTAAACGCTGCCTGCGTACGTCCTCAAGCTGTGCTGGTTGCAACACCAGAATCATTTTTAAATAGTACTCACAGTCAGTCTTGGGAAGAACCTATTACTCTCTGTTACCAATAGTTTGGTTCAATTAGTGAAATACAAGGACAAAAGCATCAATTCATTCATCTCTATGAAAATTATTTCTTGTGAGATGTCATGACTGTGAGCTGTTTTATCCCTGGAAAGTGACAGGACGAAGTGATTGCAGTAGCTAAAGAGGGTCTGAGTTTCCACCCTGTGTGATGCAGCAAAAGGAAGCAAATTCACTCTAATGTGGTAAAAATAGGGGAGGCAACTTTGCTAAGGAGAAGGTCTGTTGGATTCTACCTCTTTGCATAAAGCGTCTTTTCTTTGCAAGAACTCATTCTCATAGTGTGCACAGATCTTTCTCCATTGAAATCTCAGAAAGAAACCCAAATCTCAGAAGACCCAGGCACAGATTCCGGCACGAAACCATCTGCCCGGCCCCTTCAGAAGAACATGAAGGAGAAAAATCTATTTACAGCTATGAGCACTTGGGGGTACCATGAGGGAACTGAACACATCAGGCACATTCGAGCAGCACATACTCAAGGAGTGCTCGTTTTTATGTGGAGGGGATAAAAGTAAATTATGTGCTATTTCTATCAAGAACAGCCAATGCTTATTTTATATCACCGAAGCCATCTAAAACTCTCACCACGCACGTTTGTTAAATAAAGATACTTTTATGGACCAAGGCTTTTATCACTTTCTGCTATTTTATGAGGTAGAAAAAAAAATCCACTTGAAATATAAAATGCTTAACAAACCCCATCCACACTCTCCAACTAATGGACTAATAATCAGAAAAAAAAAATCTACAAAATTAAAATGTTGATTAAAATCTCAAATATTATATTTTAGAAGTTTCTCAATGAATATCCAGGAGTACAAAATTCAGGAGTGCTTTTATTAGAAAAAAAATGTCCAGGAAATATTTAATGATAACTCTAATTTCAGATTCCTCTGTAATAGCTCTAGTGAAAATTTACCACGATGAAAAATACCCTGTGCAAACTTCTACATATCAATATTTTGAGTCCCTCTCCTTTTGGATAATTGTCAGTCTTTACATGATAAAATTCAAGGAAAAACTGTGCTTAGCTGGATAGGTGATGCGCTAAGCAGCTGGTGAATGAATACCTTGTATTTATCTTCTGATTTGATATTATTCTGAATGAACTGCCGCTATTATTCACTTATGCAATAACAACATTGCATCAGAGACTTAGTGAAGACAGGAGGAAGGCATTTGTCATTGGAAAGGTGAGTCTGAAACACTGCCAGGACTCCCAGAATTTTCCGGGCTTAATTCTATACATACCACAACATGTCTCGACCATGAACTTTCCCTGTAAACGGAATATTTAATCAGCGTCACCGGATTCAGCGACTTACGTCAATGTGACTACTTGTATGAATGCAAATTACTCCTATGAATAAGGGATGGAGACTGCAGGGAGCGCGGCCTCTGGACACGCTGCCGATGCGAGTCACACTGGGGAGGCGAAGCCACTGAAAAGCCAGAAGCGGGACCCAGTTGTCACACCTGGGTTTGAGATATTCCTGGAGGGATGAAGCCTCTGCAGCTGGGGTGGGAAGGAAACACCCTGCTCCGGTCCTGCTGGGTGCCAGCCGTGCAGCGTGCGGGTTCTTTGAGATGACACCTGTGTTGTCGCTGCGAGGTGAAGCGTGATGCAAGGCAGGGTTTTTACCTGGCCGTGATAGTTACAAAGCAGACACAGGGGTCAATTAGGCTGTTTTCACAAGGCCTGTTTCTAATGGGTCCACCGTTGGCATCACCTTATAACTATTTTCAATTATTTTTATTATATATGAACGTAGCAGCCAAAAGCAAGACCCGCTGTATTCATTCCTGCCTTTGGGAATCGCTAACATTTCTGTAGGAGTTTCAAACCAAACCGGATTGACGAACGAACTGAGGGAAATCCATTGCAGAGCTGTGCATTACATCTTGCAGTTCCCAGCGCGTGGAACTGAGCCTCCTTTTCACACACTGAATCAGTCGAGGGCTTTGTTTCGAGCTGTGTTTCCTGATGGTACCGCTCTGCCTCACGGGCATTTGACTGAGGGAGTCTAATGATCCCTTTCCTTCTAAATCATGGGCTATCCTATCCCCAGTCCTGCTGAGAAAACCTCTTCCATGATGCCATAGCTTCTGTAGGTAAATGCCAAATTACGCTATGAAAAATATGCATGTATTAACACAGAAAAGTTTCTGATCTCTGAAACCTCATTTCTCTTTGAAACTCCTTTTAACCATCACTGCGGGTATTTCCAAAAGAAAGTTTTTAAACTTTCTTAAGTTTTTAAAGATTCTATAACAAGCTAGTGCTAAGATGAACAGATAAAAGAATCTAGTTATCATAAAATTAAATCAAAACTAAAATTAAAAATTAATCAGAAAAGAAAATGGAAGCTGTTTACATGCTCACCAGTTCTGAAGCAAAATAAAAATCCCTACTCTTCTGTTTTTATTTTGAATGAAGTCACCTGGAGACAGGGTGTGCTAGTTCTTTTAATCAGTATTATTATTCTGTGATAGTATCAGGAGCATATTGGGTATTACATAACACAAAGATCCATGATCCTCACTGCTAGGCTGATCTAGCTTCCACTTTGCCTCAATGGGTTCAGGAGCTGCCCGTAGGGATCACAAAGACATGGTACCTGGGCTGGCTTTGGCAGCTCCCCATTCTAAATTCAAGCAGCATGTCCGAGTTCCCCGAAAATTACATTTTAGATTGAGTACCTGAGTGACTCCAGTTGCTGTCAGTGTGCTCTCCGGCTTTACTGGAATATTTCCCCTCTCCCCTATTCATCTGTGTGGACCAGAACCCGGACACCAAAGTGTTCTCGGTTACTTCCCAGGAACAGTTCTAGGTCTGAAAACGCAGCAGTTTACTCACTAACCCATGTAATTCTCATATTTCCTGACTAATATAATCCATAAGGACCCACAGTTTGTTATCTTTGCACTCAGTCACCCTTTTCCCCTTGTTTAGACTTATGTTGCAGACATCATAAATTTTACATAACTAATTGCTACAAGACCTTTGCCTTACTTGAAATATTCTGAAGAAAAAAATGTATGTCTCAGCAAGGCCATTTTCTCTTAAGAACTTGAGAAAACATGGAGTTTTTTTTTTTTTCTTCCTGCAACACTGACCAATTACTTTAAAAATGGAACGGATTAACCAGCTTCCTGTTTGGTGATGACTATGGGTTTTGTAACCTGTGCTATTTTGCACCATCTCCTCTTTCTGAGTGATGAAAAATCTCTTTTCCTTAGGAGACTGTGCATATGCGAGAAAGAATTTTAGGATTTCCCTATATGGTGATTTTTTCCTTTTTATTTTAAACTATCTGCTTGCCCACTAGGCAATGGGAGTAGCCAGCAAGCATTTGCAGCTTTGAACAAGCCTAAATTACCTCAAACTGATTGGCAAAAAATAACTCAGGGGAAAAATATCTAGCATAGCCTAGGTGAAGAGGAAGAGCTGAGCTCCCTCGTGGCCCAAAGCGGTCTCAAGCCCTCATGAAAATAGTGGGAATTAGACCTGCTGAAGCCTATTCAGTATTCAGACTCTTACACAACCGGCACTTTCACGTCTTTAAAGTCCCCGTGACAATTTTGTATATTCTGATACAGACATTTTTTTCAAAAGATGAGTCAGCTCTTCTGTATGAGTGTTAATAACACAAAGACCACAAGTTTCTGAGTCATGTATATGCAATAAAGTTCCTTCCGGAAACACAGCATTGATGTATACGCAGATCAAGCTAGATAAACCTGCAGACAATGATAGCATGTGAGGGTATAAAAGCTCAACTGGCACAGGTTTGAGAAAGCTGAACTGTTCACTATTAGCGAAATGTCCTCAAGGAGCGATGATGCCATCTGTTTCAGAAAAATTGCTGTATGCTTACCTCAGACCTCTACTTTCCTGCTAACCTCTACCTCTGAAGCCAAGCGCATATTTAAACTCGACTGATAAGCAGTGTAATTCAAACTTTTCTTTTTAATATGCACCCTCCTAGCATAATCTCATTGCTTGTTCCTGAACATTCGTAATTCCTGAAAACTCCTGAAGCGACACTAATGATTTTCTTATTTTTAAAAAATTAGGTTTTGGAAATACTGATACAATTTAGTGGCAGAAAAAAGAACTATGACTAACCCTCTGAACCATCCGTGTTCTTTGGATGGACGGGAGCAGAAAAGCGCAGGAATTTCTCTGAAGTTGCTGATGGAAAATCTACTGTGCTCTGTGCTTCTGAAAATCACACAACGTAACCTTCAGCACTGGAAATAAAACATTTCCCAAAAGCCTTTTTATAGGCTTGCAAAGAACTAAGAAGAAAGCCTGAAAAATCACAGGTATATTCTTGAGAGGACTCCAGTTAAATTTAATCAATTTGATTAGTTCATGTCTTAACCTTACCATCATTTTACCACCAGTTTTTATATCCTGCAGATTGTATCCTGTAGATGCTGATAGGTCGGCTCAGTTCCCCCTTTTCTTCATTACCAAGGTTTCATTATGCATGTAAAGCGTGTTTCCATTTGCCTGAGGTACACCAGGGGCAGGGAAGCATTTTTCAAAGATAACTCATTTAATATTAAATGTCAAAATATTACTCACGTCTTTAGCAAGATCATGCAGCTGCAACCTGGAGAATTAATTTGGGATGGTGTCTCTGTGGAGTTCAGGGCGTTGGTCTAAGCATACCTTTTGCTAAACAAAAAATCACTGAGTTACTCAAAATTGAAAATGCTGCATGGAACTTACTAAAGAGCAATAATGATCATATAAACATATAAAGGAAGTTTAAAAAAAACAACAAAAAAAGAAAGACTGTGATTCATTATGGGTAATGCAACCAAAACAACTTCTTGTTGCACAAGGTAAGGAAATAAATCTATTAGCATGATAACAAAAAAGTCATCATGACTCCAGACTTTGTTTTGAAGATTATCACCATAGAGTTTTACTCCTGCAGCATCATGAAACCAGTGAAAATTGAAAACAGACAGAAAACAGAGGTAGGAGAAGACAAATAGGCTAACTGTTCTTACAACACTTGCTTCCCTGTGTCTCATTGGAGAAAATTCCTGCGTTACATTCACGTAAATCAGGTTAGAGCCAGCCCATGAATGACATGACCAAGGATCTGTGTCAACGCTGGGAGCTGATTCCCTGCCTCTCATCTCTGAGCATTAGTAACAAAGCATTCCTCTGCATGGGAAGAGTGCGCTCTGACTTCCAAGAAGAGGTGTTTCCCACCGCCTGCACGGCCATCACCCAGCAGTGAGATCTGCATTCGTAAAAAAGCAGTACAAGATGATAACTGATCAGTCCTCATGTTGCTTTCATTATTTATATGGCTATTTGGGCAACTCGGTTTGTCAATTTTGAATGTGTTTCATTATATATTTAGACAATTCCTTTCTTCTTTACAGCATCGGCCTATGAAACAGGTCTGTTTGTTTGCTTGTGTATTTTTTGAAATCGCACCCTTTTAGAGACCTTCTACACAAAAGATAGTTTTGAAAGAAGACACTGCGTGCATTTTAAATAGCATAGCCATCACTGAGCAAAACCATATGGAGATACTTTCTTTTTGCAATAACAATGACCAGTCGTCAATTAGGAACAGTAATTCTGCTTATAACTGACGTCCTTTCTTATCTTGAAAACTGTCATGAGTCTTTAAACCCAAACTGTGTTAAAGCTGTCCCCAGGAAGGCTGTTAGTACACCTAGCCCAATGGCACTGTTTTGCAGTAGGCAAAACACATGCCTGCCTTTACAGACTCATTGCAGCTCATTCTCTACATGTGCTATATGAAACTCTTTTTGCTCAGAAAGCAAACTAAGACAAAAGAATCTGAGTTGGCACCTTCTTTCAAAAATAGCATTTGATAATAGCCACTCTTTTACTTACCAAAGATAAAGCCTTCTCTAAAATAGTGAGCAAAATTCCTGAGCCCAAACACCCATTCTGGATACCCAAGCCCTGTCTTCAATATGTTCTTTTGGGTTCCCCTTTATTTTTACCTCTGACCCTCTGACTGTAAAGGCCTCAGTAAGAAACACCTCAAGAATGCCCTTGAGGTTTGCTCTACAGCTCCCCTCTAGCGCTGGCTCTAAGCCAGACTTCTAGGTGGGACCTTATAACCCTAGGATGAAATAAGGTAGATCTCTAGAATCTGTAACATCAGCAAAAAGAAGAAATTGGGAATGAGATACTTGCTTCCAATTCAGAAAATAACAAACAAGACTAAATGGCATTCCTATGGTTGTATGCAGATCCAAGATCTGAAGGACTCCCCAGCACTAGTTGCTCTACCGGGCACAGTTCTGTGTGTCAAGGTACTTAGCATAGTGAAATACAAAATAAATACATCCTTTTTCCTATTAGCAGTTCTGTCATTTGCAGTGCACTTCACGCACATCATCCACGCTGGTCGAGCCCCCAGGATACTACAAATGATCTTCCTGCTTCCGACAAGTCTTCGCTATGTCTTTCACAGTCACTCATCTCTCACCAATATTGACATTAGATGCCCCAAACCATAAAACTTTTTAGGAACAACATCCGAGTTCTAGACAAACCCTTTAGCCTAGTATGCAATAGCAACAAAATATGGAGAGTCGTCTAGTTCTTATGTAGAGACTGGGAAGGGAAAGAGAGAGGAGCACAGAAGAACTGCTGGTTTGGTACTTCTCTATACTGGTCTCCACAGTTTTCCAGGTCACCCAAGCAGTTGGGAAAATTCATTATTTTATCTTTGCTGGTTTCAACAGTGCTAGGTGGTGGCTGCTCAAGCTGGCACTGCTCTTCCAGCTGACAAGGAATATCACCACACCCTACAAAACGCATTCCACAGCGCAGTGATTGTGCATGGCAAAGAATCATTGCTGCAGGAAAAAAAAAAAAAAAGCCTGGATTATACTTGATTATAGGTGAGCAAATAAAATATTTCATTTTCTTCATGCATCTTTCTTACTAGGATTTAGAAATATATGTCTGTCTCACAAATAGCTCTGTAGGAATATCCAGTATTTAACCTTCAACATTCACTAGCTGGTAATGGCCAAAATTCCCTGGGATCATGTCTGTTTGCAGTCTGAATGATTTAGAAGCAGCTCAGCTGCCCGACTACCTATGACCCAATCTGCTTGTCCTAGTGCTCTGGCTCCGGCAGTGGTCGGCATCAGGTCTTTCTGGGGAAGTGGGAAGGTCTCAGGTGCTGGAACATGAAGTAACTTAATTCTCCCAGAAGTCTCACCCTGATCTTCATAATCAGTCTTCAACCCAGAAAAATTATGTTCAGTATTTCCTCTCAAGTGATGCCATCATCAATTTTAATTCCGGGCCAGCTTTCTATCGGTATAAATACACAATTCACATTTAAAGCTGGAAACTCAAACTGTGGAATACTAAAATCGAACGTGTATATTGATAAGATTTCTGTTCGAACCTTTTGGTTTCACATTTGCAGTTCATAAATATTTTCCCTGGTGAACCCTGGCCATCAAATATTGTCAGAAATATAACAGAAATGGATTGTGGATACTGCTGAGTTAAAATCCAGAACCAGTTTTGCACATGCAAACTAGTTCTTATAGTTTTTGTTTGGTTGGTTTTAGTGATTAGTTAAGATCATGTTTTAATAGCACTTCTTCAGTTTTGTGAGTGATATGTGAGTTTCACTGTTTGACACTTCATGGAAAATCAGACCACTATATTTTGATAAGAAGGTTATATTGAGAATTTAGACTTCGTAAACTAGGATTTTATTCTGGCTGCCATTTTATTAAATCAAGAATGTGCATGACTCTTCAATTTTTGCCAATTTATTGCTGCACACACCACCTGAAAGACTTTTCCTTGATTAATGAATATGTGGTTTGGCCTCAAGTGCTGTGATTCTCTGATTGTATTTTTGATATGCCTTTTTTTTCTGTCAAGTGTTATACTAGACTCTTCTAGTAGAATGATACAGTCATAAAGATTAATAATGTAAGGTGATAAAACAATAAAACAATTAGTAAAAGCACTGAATTTGCAATTTGCACAACATAATAAAACTTCATCATCCAAAGCAGAAAATTACTGTGCAAAACCTAAATTCTCTTTGAAATTCCATTATAGAAATCACAGTGGTTTATTGCCGAACTAAAGTGAAGTGGAGGAGCAAGTCTTTTTTGTTGTTTTTTCGTTTTGTTTTGTGACAGATTTAAGAAAATTCTGAGACTTCCAATTCTCCTAATTAAAACTGTTCTCATGACTCATGTGTGTCACTTTAAACCAGAGAAATATATCGGGCTTGGTTGTGGGTGTGCACTGATACCATGATTTACTCTTGATTGCTGGCTAGACTTATCAGTTAAAACAATTTAAAACACATGGGATTTCTCTTAACCACAGACTAACAGGGAAAGCTAAATGGATTTAACCCCTGCAGTTTGAGAGTTGCGTGGGATTTAGCCACACAGCTCTCATTAAAGTCAACAGAAGTTCACATCAACGGGTGTGGTATGGCAGCCTTCCACGCGCCTCTCGTACGGCCGAGGGCTTCGCAGGTCTCTGGGGTAGGACAGTGGGTAAAAATACCTTGTCTAGCTAGAGTCGGTGCCATCACGCTGAGTTTGTGGAGACTCTGACCTGATAGCTGCGGTAGGCATGGCCTAGAGGGTAGATGTATCTGTGGGCCAGGATCCACAGAATGATTTCCACCTAGAATTATGGACCAAGTGGAGCTTGTATCACTTTGGGGCAACCTACTTGTTACAGCTCTTCTCAAAAACAGGCCATCCACAACACGCTGCGCCAGCTAAAACCAGTGGGTGGTCTTAAAGGATAGTCTCACGTGGAGCTCCCTGTGGTAACCAATGTGCTGGTCGCAGCGACACGATATGACTGTAAACCAGGCAACCGACGCGACCCCTTAACTGCAGGAGTGACCAAGGATTCAGATGAGCCTCTTAGCTGTGAAGCTCATTAACACAGCGCAAGGAAAACACATCGACCAAAGGGAACCATTTAGTTGTCAGGTTGGCGGTAACACGGTGTTATTATGTTTGTGTGCCATGTAAGATCTGCTGCTTCTTTACATCTGAATGTAGCTCACGGTGCTGATGTTGCTCTTTAAAAGCCACGGCGAAAATCTATGGCCGTGGAAGTTGACGGGAACGCAGCCGTGAAAGATTTCACCATTTCAGCGTGCTTCTGGGGATGCACATCTTCCTAAAAGAGACTTTCCTAGAGGACGTGCTGAACTTTTAAAAAGGCTTGCAGCAATGTTTCAACTTGTCCCAAGCTCTGTTGCCTTTTGCGCGTTTTCCGCCCGCAGCGAGAGCTTGGGCAAGATCTCCAGGAACTGGTACGTGGAGACGGGCTCTGGCTCCTGCCTTTCAGCATCTCCAAGCAGCCCCCAGCTGGGATGTGGGGTCAGTTTGGCCTCTGCCTCGGACCGGCTCTGCACGGAAGCCCCTTACTCTCCCTGCCTCGGTTTCCCGCTCCTAACGCCCCGACGATAAAGTTTCCGTCCTTCCGTGTGGTGTCCTGTCCGCAGCGAATGCCCACGCCAAGAGAGCGTCTCAACGACACGGCGGGGCTGAGCTCCCGCTGACGGCTCCGGGCGTCCGGGGCTCCGTGCCAGGAGTCGGGTAATCTTGGCTGCAGGTTCAAACCAAGGTTCCCTCTCCTCGCAGCCCGTCGCAGCCGTTTTATTTTGCCCCGTGGTGAAGTTAATGCCGCGGCCGTGATGTCATGGCCGTTGCCACGAGAACGGGTTTATGACTTCGGTGTAAAGTCAACTGGAAGGAGGGGCTCAGGGCCGCGAAGGAAAAGCTCTTGTTGAAATCAGAAACATGTGACGGAGCAGCAGAGCCCAGCGATGGCCGCGAAGGTGCCCGCTCTCCTACTGTTGTATGTGCTCTGGTTTCTCCTTGAGGGCTCAACAACGCGCGCTTCTTCCATCACGCTTTTTAATACTGCTCTTCCCCTGCCATTTCTTGGGTGAAAGCTGTTTTCTTTCTTCTTTTAAATACAAAATAAATTTGATACCGTTTGTTTAACCAGTTAATGAATGCCTTTGCCTTTTTTCAATTAGGTTTAATTTAATGGGAGTAAATTTGGACTTCAGTGTATTCTTCCTTCTGATGCCAGCTAAGAATGATACTATTTCTGAACAAACAGAGGAGCTGTTAAAACTGCTGCTTTCCATGGTTAGCAGAAAAGTCTTTCAAAAAAGAAAATAAAAAAAAATCCCACATCAAAGTTTTTGAAACATAGATTAAAAAGGAGGAAAAAAAAAGATGCAAGAAGACAAAGCTAAGGCAAAGCTATTATGGAATAAACATTGGGCAGGGTAATGGGAAGACTCCAAAGCTTTTCTCTCTGAGTTTTGTTGTTTGTTTGTTTTCCCCTTGAGCAGGAACCTTCTCAAACACAGATGTATTTCCAGGCAATAAGGTGCCACCAAGGTACAGAATGCAGAGTGCCACACGCAGGGCTTAGTGTTTTTCCAGCGTTGAGGTTTCCCAGGACCTTCAAAGGAGCCATCCCTTCTGAAGTGCCAACACGCAGTGCCCAAGAGTATTTAGAGGTGAAGAGGATGCGTAAAGAAGAACTGTGAAGTTCATTGTCCATCCTTGTTATCAACGTGTCCGAACACGTAAATTAGTCCATTCAAAGACCCGGAGAATCACAGGAGAAATTAGGACGGATGGCAATGCTTATTAACACGCTGCAGTTTGATCTGCTCAAGGTAGTTTGTGATGGATGCCAATAATAAAACAATTAAAGTTTCAGTTGAAAAGTTTTTGAGTGTTTACTGCGCAACCAAAACTGACTCAGTTTAGCATGTTTTGTCTTCATCACATTGCTGGGGTTCACAAATAGTTGACTGAATTAGTTAATTAAGGTAAATAGTTAATTAAGGCTGGAATTTTCAAAGAAGCCACAGGAATTAGGTAACCAAATTCAATGAGATTTGGGTACTTAACTCCCTTAAACTCCTTTGAAAAGCCCAGCTATAAGTGCTCATCTCTTTAGTTGCAATTATTTATACGCACAGAACTATGGGTGCAGCTGTTTATAAATGCAGGAGCATGACTGCAAAAGCAGACGTGGCATGAGAACAGAGATTTGTCCATGCAGAGCATGGCACATAAATGTATATAAGCAGTGGTCATACATTTAATCTATCCTTAAAGGCAAAATACCAGTACAGTTAGTAATATCTCAGAGGCTGGTAACAGCTTCTTAAGCTTACCTAATTAAAATCAATTAGATACACATACTCAAATATATATTGTGCAAACTTAAAATATATATATACAGAGGTATGCATACATAGAATATATATTTATACAAAGAGTATATATTTGTATATATATAAAGACTACCTATTAGTAAAGTATATAAAGATCCAGGCTGTGAACATGGGTGCAGAGAGTTGTTCATTTTCATATGTGTTTTTCTTTGCAAAACAGTGAATTGTAATAGTATTTGCTATGGGACAAGGCACAGCAACGCTGCCACAACACTGCCCATGATCTTATCCAAACATAAGAAGAAATGGCTTTCTTAGCAGTGGCAATATGGAGGCAGCTTTTATTTTAGTAGTATAAGGAAGCACTTTGGCAAAAATCTTATTTAAAACAGTAGCCACCTGATGGTTTAAAAAAGGAAAGGAACAAGTTACTGATATGCTAAGAAAAAAATCCTGATCACTTTGTACCTGGCAGCAAGGTGAAAGTATCAAAGCCCCAGTTCTATTTGATAAAGGCTCCTGGTTTGATAACAAAAGTATGGAACACGCATCAAATTCATCCTTGATGCTGTCTCCCACTAAATCCCATGGATTTAGCTGGGGCGCTCTGACATGAACAGTTAAGTCTTGTCCCCATTGAAATAAATGACAGAAGTGCTATGATTGCCTGCCCTGAATCCATCCCAGAGCTCTCATTAGTGTAATTGCAGCCTCCCTCGAAGTCCTTTATCTTCATAATTACTGCAAAAGGTAAAGTCCAGTTTGCCTCAATGAGGCAAATGAGTTTTAGCTTCTGACCCAGCAGAACACTCACACACAGGAAAAACCTTAGGCCCCACAAACAGCACTAAAAGAAACACATGGGCTGAGGCCCATTGCCATGAAGTGAATCCCAAAGAGGAGGAGATGTCCCAAGGCCAGAGGAATGGGAATGAGAGCACCCAGCCAGAGCCTGTTCATTAGTGGGCAACATATTTTTTTTCAGAAAAAAAAAATAAATTGCTGCCAGCACTTTAATTCTGTGTGTTCACAGTACTGGCCCATAAACAAATCCAAAATATACAGAAGATCGATTTCTACTAGTAAGGAGGGTCGGTGACTTTCCATACGAGTGAGTCACTGACTTCTCCAAACCCTTAAGGTGTAGTAGAGCAAATGAAAATGAGGTTAGATGAGGAATGCAAACAGATATATGGCACATATAGAGCTTTAGCTTCACTCCAACATCCATATGTGGCCATAAAACATAGCTTCTTGAATGTAAAAATGTATAGATTTCCCTCTGCAACAAAGGCATAAAATATCTCACTCCCAAACAAGTATTTGAGCATATGAACATGATCTTTCACTTCATCTAGGACTACCCACCCAGTAAACCAAGCTGTATTCTTTCTGGGTGGCTCAGAGAATAGCATATTACAGTGGAAACACCCATTTATTTCATTTACTGCCATTTATAATATTTTCCACTATTTGTAGATAATGAATTCATCCACTTTTTGCCAAGATTATGCAGCCTGTTTTATGGCCAAAATTATCCAGAATCCTGCTAAAAATGTGTTACCCTTCATTTTCCATGATTGCTTAGTGGTTCTCTTGGAGCAGGACCAAAATCAGCCGTATTAACAATGCGCAGCAATAACTGAACTGTCATGCTCGCACTCTCCTGGCAGCAGTGCCATCGGCTAGTCCCTGAGGTGTGCACAACCCAAGAGCAGAACTGCTTAGGTTAATTAAAGCCATTAGAGAAACGAGGAATTGCTAGTAGGAGCTCTTTGCTCTGTATGTTCTGCAGTGGTCTTCTCATAGAGGTAGATACGTTTCAGATGATCCGAGATTTCCTTGGCACGGATGTCGCTTCAGTCCTCGAGTACAAGCTGTATATGTAGAATATAACACAACAGAGACCTGCAATATGTAAAATGCCTGAACAGACCTAGCCGCCGACCTTGTAAAGACCAACAAACGCCTTTAACGATTCACACCAAGAGCAGCTCTGCGAGATGCAGCGGAGCCAGAGCCACTGCGTGTCCTGGCACTTTGCAACCAAGCGCGCGCACGGAGCCCGGCGCAGCTGCACCGGCCCACAAGCAAGGCAAGCAAAGAAGTGCTGGGAACAGGGACAAGGCTCTCCTTATTCCTGGGCTGATGTCGGTTGGATTCGTGCTGATTTCTTTGCAGAGAGCTTCCCTCTCCCCTCGCTGGCTTGGCCGTGCTGGCACGCTGCGGAGGGTGGAGCTGCTCCCCGCTCACTCCCTGCTCCGCACGAGGGAAAGGGGAGCGGGAGACCCGTCACATCTGCTCTTCCCTCGCGCAGCCTCTGGCAGGATGCAAATCCCATGCAGGGGAGAAAGAGGGCTCCTTGCCATCCCCAGGCGCACAGCTGAGCCCAGCATGTAAAGCGCAGCACATGCAAATCTTTGCAGGAATTCCTCAGTGCTCAGCCTGAGTCGAGTTTGATCCTGGAGTCAAGGAAATGAAGCTCAGGACCCTAAATGAAAGGAGAAATCCCTGCCCAAGAGGTTCCCGTGGACAGTGTTAGCAGCAGTAACAGAAGTACCCTGCTACAATGCGCAACAAAGGCTAAACAAAGCAAAGCAACTTTCATTTTTTTTTACAATTTTATACAGAAAGAAAACGAGTGCAATAAATATGCTAACAGCCAAGCCTTTGTTTCTTTACAATATCACTATTTTCTTTGGCACCACTGAGGATCTCTTAGCAGGAGCTAAGAGGAAGGAGAAACCCTGGCTCAGCAACAGAGGCCCCACAGCAGCCAAAATCTGCTCTTCACCCAAATCACCTCTGATCTGCAAGGCAGCAGCTGAGCAGCGGGCACTGAACAAGTTAATCAGCTACCACGTGCGACCGGGACCTGGGGGAGGCAGGGAAGCCACACGGCAGGTTGAGTTATGGCCACTGGAGCAAGAACAGGTTGTCACGGAATAGCTAAAGATTTCTTAGCACTGACAGCTGACAGCACTGCAATAAATATTAATACTGCAAACTCCTACTTGGATTCCCATAAATACTCCAGGCTTTGCCAAGATTTGCCTTTCGCTTTGGCTGTTCCATTATTCGGTTTTACCTTACTTAGCTGGTCGGGACCTTTGTAATTTCTTCGTCTCTCTGCTTGCAACAACCTCGACACCAGGTCAGCTCTTCCTGAAGCTCCACTGGTACCATCCACTCTTCCCTGCCCTAGACTTCTCCAACAAACCCAAAACAGACAGATTTTCTCTTTCTTTTCCTGCCCTCCCAGTGTTATCTCAAGGCCTCACTGCTCATCCACTTGATCTCAGTGTAGCAGGTTCTCAGCTGATTAGCTTTATCCAGATGAGCTTGTTTAATTTAATCTCTTTCCTTTTTTTTCGTCTTTTTTTTTTTTTTTCAGGCTCTTTGATTCCCTTTCTGGTTCTTCTCAGGGTCTGCAAGTTTCAGGCACTTCTCTAAACACCCTCTAATGTTTTGACTTTTGATAGTTAAACTTAAACAAAACTTAAAAGCTTTCCCAACTATTTTTACTCATTCTTGGAGTAATTTATCAACCCCACAGAAAGCCTGGATTCCCCCTACATAAATGGATCGCTCGGTTCATGTGTAGCTAATGGGTAACCTCGGTTATCCCATAGGCAAAGGCTCTGGCCCATCCTTCTGGGTAAAGCAGCCTGAAGCCACTGAACCTTTCTCATTCAAACCGTAGTCACTCCTAGGGTATCTCCTCCCTCACAAAGGTCACAACCATTGCAGCTGCAGGCCCTGGAGGTAGTAGCTAAGGTGTAACTCAAGAGTAGCCCTCAGGATGCTCTGGATGCTCTGGCTGTAATGGTCATCATTGTAATAGTCTACGCTGGCGTTGAAGGCCCCGTGTGGCCACACACCCCTCTGCCCATGCCGAAGGTGCATTTCCCTTCCCCGGAACCTCGCTCCAGGCTGCACAAGCTCTATCCGTGCTGCTCTTCTTGTACGTCCATTCTCCGTGACAAACTCTAACTTGCACTTCAGGAATTTACTGGAAGCAAAGAGCAGTATATTAAACAGGAGATGTGTGGCCTCCCAAATCCTCTAAACGCTGCCAAGCTGCCACTAAAAAGGTGTCCTTGCTTGAATTCATTTTTTATTTTTTTAACAGACAACTACTCTGCACTTTTGTACAAAGCCTGAGGAATTTTATTCTTGGACCAGCAGATAACCACAGCACATCTCTCCCAAGTTTCCAACCCCACAACCATTTTTCTTAATTTCAGAACTTTAAAGGAAGAATGCTGCTTTGGCTTCACAATTTTACACAACTTGCTAGAACCCAGGGAGAATGTTACAATACCAAGCCACATGAAATGGAAACATTCAAGCAGACCTTTGGGCTGGATCCCCTGCTTCCACCAAGCTGCACTCAGCCCATGGCTGGAGAGCGTCTGGCATGGTTAAAACACTTCTTTGTGTGTGTGATCTTAAATCTTGATGGCCGGCAGGAGTGGTTTGACCTCCCAGAAAAAAAAGAAACTTCCTAAAAACTCCTCAGAGTTGTGTCCTTGGCTCAGGAACGCCGGGGGACCTTCTGGAAAGCAGTGACCACTGCAGCCTGACGTACTTGGGACCTGGGGGCTGCCCCGACACGGACACCTCTTCCCTGATGCCTTTGGCAGAGGCTGCCAGCAGAGCAGCCCGGGGAGACCAGAACGGTTCCAAGGAACTGCTTCCCCTCAGAGGAAATGGAAAGAGAGACCGAAGCCACTGGCGAGCCGTACATGAGACGTTTTGGTTAAAAGCAGCTAGACGGCACTTTGGAACGACTGCTTTTTGCAGACTGTGGTGTTCTCGGTGTGCGCTGTGCCCCCCTCGCGAGCAGAGCTTGTCTGAAACGGTTCGCTCTTCCCCGCGCCAGCTACAGACAGTACTTGGAGTTCGGTCCTCCAGAATGGTGCTCGGCTCTGACGCATCACGATGCGGCTCAAAATACAGTAAAGTTGTTGTATTTAAATGATGTGCTGCTCCTGTAGGCTCAGGTACTGCCCTTCCAAAGGGCACTTATTAGAAATGCAGCGCCGTACAGGCCCCAGCAACGAGGCAAACTACCCCTGAGGCACACTGTGCTCTCTGCTGTCTCTGTGATATCTCTTCTGCGTGTGGACAGGTGAAGTGCACAACACATCTGTGACCTGCCCAGGGTTACAGGACCATCTCAAAGCAGGGCGTTGCACCAGCCCTCTCAGCCCCCTCCAGAATATGGTTCAAAATCCCCCAACCTGCAACTTCCCTGTGCTTTCCAAGACAAATGCTACAAATGCCGAGCGAAGCAAAAGCAGGAGCAGAATGAGTTTATGAAACAGAAGCAAAGGGAGAAAGAAGGACAGACTTGCAACGACTGGAGCTCTAAGAAGCCTCCTACATCCAAACTGGTTATACTGGTCAAAGAGAGAGGTGGTTTGGGGTGACGTGTGGCCTCTGCCAAGGTCCTAGAAAGAAGTTCTTTCGAGCAGGGCAGTGATTTCCCCGCCAGAGCAGCACAGTGCTGGTGAGCCCTCAGAGGATGCTGTGAGGAGGCCCTGCCCGCGCGCTCAGTGCAGCCCGGCAGGATCCCTGCGGCTACGCGACGTCCTGAGGGCCGGGTAAGGGCAGGAGCAGCACAAACCTGAGCACAGAGCAAATGGCTGGGCAGTTACTCAGCGTCCCAGGTGGGGTTTACTGCCTTGCCTGAACCTGCGTGGCTCTCATTCTGCTGCGATCGGTACTCCGCTCTCACTGCTCCTAAGGCACCACAAAAGGGTCCCCCATGGCTGCAGTCACATCTCTAAGTCATAGCATAACTATACAAAGTGATTCTGCAAAATCTATAGCCCCATTCCTGGATACTCTATCTTCCTTAGGTTTGCATGCTTGGAAATGGCTGGAAAAGCTACAGGCCAGTATATTTTTCTAACGGCTCCCTTCTGTCAGATTCCTCACCTGCTCTGTCAGGATGTTCATTTAATGCCTTTCATATTTCCCATGAAAGACCATAAGCTCCCAAAGCCTCAGCCTATCTGCCATCTCAGCGCTATCAGGAAAGAGCTGATGAGAAGATGATTGCCAGTGATGATTACAAGTGCTCTGCAAACACAGGAAAGCATGTTCTGCATTAATTGCTAATCTATTTCAGCCAATTTGGCACCGTGACAAATGCAACTGGTTGTATCTAACAAGCCGCGAGATCAGGAGCGATTCTGTTTCAGTACAGTAGGCCCAGGGAGGAGAATCAGCCCTTAATCCCAGGTGACTCGTTTCTTTATAAATATATTAGCAACATAAAGGAGGGCTTTTTAATGGGATTATAACCACACAGGCAGACCCCAAGCAGCTGCTCTGCTGGTCAAAGGGAACACGGCTGACAATAAGGTTTAGGCAAGTGAATGAGGGAAAAATGGCAAAGCCCTGGCATGGCACACTTAAATGACCCTCCTGCTTTAAAGGAACTGGATCGTGTTGCATACATGAAAAGAAAATCAAATATGCTTAAAGCAATCTCTTTGGGCATGCTCATCAGCACTTTCTCCCACTGATCCGCTGCCAAAAGCAAAGAAAATGGCCAAATCGAGGAGGACCCGTCGTTTCATACACTGGGGGTAGGTTTTAAAGCCAAAAAGATTTCACCGATACACTGCGAGTGGAGGGGACATTGTCAGGGGTGGCAGGTCCCATATATCGCTGCATGGCCTTTGTCCTCCCTCCTCTGCAGAGCTGAAATCATTGCTGGCTCTGAGTACACTTCAGCAGAGTAGTGCTGGGGAAATATAGGTGCACAAGCATGTGTTTGAGTATACACATATGTGCAGATATATATATACATGTATGCATATATATATGCATGTATATGTACATATACAAAAGGATAGATAGACAACGATGAGGCTGTCACTGGGAAAGATCCTAAAATAGCATAAGCAAGCGAGGGAACAAATCTGATTCAGGAATCCCCCCTGGACGTGTTACAGGAATGTTAAAATCCAGGGTGATTTTGCCAACAGCAATACCTGCCTTCCCTTTCTTTCCATTAATTTAGCTGAGAGGTAGAAGGATGACGCTGTAACTTGCTAAAGGAAAATGCATTCTTTCTGAAGCTGATGGAAATAGCAAGAGACAGCTGTGTCTGTACAAATGAAATATACACCTCAAACCACATTAAAAAAATATACATTTTTGAAGCCATCACTCTTGTTTGTAGCTTGGTGGCTTGAAGCTGAGAGTAGAACTTGGCTCTGTGATTTTGAAAAGAATACAGCATAGCATAATGCACCATACATTGTCAAAAACCTCACAGTGAGCTTCCAAACAGGTTCCAGCTGAAGAAGTGGATCACCCTCTAGTCAAACAATATTCTCAGTGCCTTCCTGCCCTTGCTGCAGGACAAGCTCCCCATCTTAAGCCTGCCTGGAGACAAAACTTTTGCCCTGTACAGAACAGGAGATGTAATTTGACCTGCTGGCACACTTACATGGTACAAGTGATAAGCACTGGCTGTGATGCACTAAAAATACTGCCACTGCGGGGAGAATTAAGTGTATCTCTAACACCCGATTCACGAGAACAGCTAATGCTGTGATTAAGCCCATGGCTAGTCAGGACAAGACAGAAGCGGATGTTTAAAGAGAGCCAAGCATGTCCGGAAGCGCCATCCTGAATAATTCCACGCTCCAGAACTTGGGTCTGTCCCAAGACATTGGAAGAAGAGAGCGAAAAGCACCGCAGCCTTCGCGATCTGATACTCCAAGGACAAGATGTGCGTGATTTTGAACCAGCTTTAGCATAAAATGGAGCAACCTGTCCAACTTTAAACCAATATGATTTTAAAAGTCTGAACCAGAAGACTCCGCTGACCATATTCCTCCTACTAGGAAAAGCTGAAAGAGAAGGTTTGTCTGGAACAGATGTCAGCCACCACCAACAGGACACTGGGAGAAGGGTAGTTATAGGTGCCTGCGAGAATCCATGGAGAAGTGTGTATCAAATGCTGTAATTAAAAATGAAGACTTGCTGGGAGACAGGGGCTTTGAGCAGCACAGTATTTCAGCTCAACTTACTGAAAGCTTCTAAGTATCATCGGTTTTCAGTCTAAAATGCGTCAGCAATCGTTTCATTTTTATCAAAACACAATTAGGCTGTGGTGAATGACAGCATAAATCTTAAAGAGGAGAGATACAGGATGAAAGACCACCGGGGTGGAACATAACTGTAAACCTCTCCATAAAACTACATTTGAGTCCTGATCATATACACAGGAACTCCTTTAAATGATCCAGCAAGAATCTCAGCTTGCCCACTTCCAAGGAAAGTGTTACCAATTAAGGGGGAGAAACTTTTAACAGTCAATTTTAATTACGCTAAGAGATTCCCCAATCAATTCCCAGCTCGAGCTGAAGTTTTTACTAGTGAGGGCTGGAACCAATTTAGATGCTTTTATGTTGCGTCTAGACTTTAATAAACGGTCTAAGCACTGAGCAATTCTATGCCAGTATCGAGCTAGTTTTCGTGTGTGCAGGGAAATGTACCAGCCTCTCTCAAATGCCTCAAACTTTGTGTCTTGAAAAGCACCCCAAGAAACGCTGGCAACGCTTACGGTGTGTATTACATATACCAGGGCCACGGGGGGCTTGTTTACAACCCCTACGGAGGTGGCGATGCCACAGATTGTCGCCCGTCTCTTTGCTCTCACCTTTGGCGCTGAAATGGAGCGGCTCCTCCGACTGCACGACATTGTACCCTTGGAGACGACTGCAAGTAAATTAAACCCAAAAAAAACCATCTGAACAGCACAGAATCGGCATAGGTAACCGATGGCCCTAAGAGGTAAATGCAGGAAGCTCTTGAACACCCCAAAGCTTCATCTTTCGGTTCTGCCAGCCCCTTCTCNCTCACCTTTAGCGCTGAAATGGAGCGGCTCCTCTGACTGCGCGACATTGTACCCCTGAAACCACTGCAAGTAAATTAAACCCAAAAAACCATCTGAACAGCACGGCATCGGCATAGGTAACCGATGGCCCGATGGAGGTAAATGCAGGAAGCTCTTGAACACCCCAAAGCTTCATCTTTCGGTTCTGCCAGCCCCTTCTCTGCAGCTGCCTCAGCCCCTGGTGTGAGGGACGCGGCCGCCGGTGCCGCGGCGGCGCCGAGGCCGGCGAAACGAAGCACCTGGCAGCGCCGCCGCTAGAACGTCGCGGCCGCCGCAGCACTCGCGCTTTGATCACTGCTGTAGGTCACAGAATCACCCCGAAACCAAAACACTCTTGTTAAAAAATTAAGTCGAATTACCATTTAGGGAGCTCTGTTGCGATATTTTTCCCTTCTCTCCCTTCCTTCTTTTTAAACATGCCTGTCGGGAGTGTGAAATCCTATGCGTTTATCACTACCCTGCTGAGCAAAGCCCGTTAAATTAAGAAAGCCGTACTTGATTAAGTAGATTGATAAACATTCACGTACTTGTATGCAGCGAGCAGTGTACACAATTTTAATTTTTAAAAGCGGAGAGGCTGCTGTGGTGATTCAGGACCTCTTCAGAGGTTTCCCACAGGATGATGTCAGATTAATAAACCTCCAAGGAGCTCTGAGTGCCAGAGGTCTGACAAGAGTTGGGCCTCTTGTCATCCCAAGGGAAAACGGGGATCTACCTGCTACTGTGTTGCAGGAAAAGGCAGCAACGAACCTGGCAAAGGCAGCACCATTTCGGCTGCCACCAGAGACAACAAAAACCCAGGGAGGGTTGCCTGGACCTTCACAGAATCCCGGTCTTTGCTGCCTCATCTCACACCTCGTAGGGTGGAAGGAGAAGAAGGCACCAGACAAAGGAGGTTCCTCGTCCCAGACCCACCAGGAGCAGCTCCTGCCAGCCCCGCTACCTGCAGTGCTCGCGGCAGCGGTTTCTCCTGGGCATCACTCCCCATCACTGCCAGAATGAGTAAAACAGGCGCCTACTCAGGCAGCTGAAATCCTGACTTACCAAAGAGTCCCGCGCTCTCAAGGATTAATTTTGCTGACTGGCAATAATAGCTTGTAAAAATAAAATAAAACCAAATGCACCACATGCTGCAGGATACGGGAATTGTATGGGGTCCTGTAAGCAATGTTCCCTTGCAAAGACAGTGTTATGCATCGCAGTTGTCTGTGGTGGGTGATTTGATCCCTATCTGCATTGGGCTCTTCCAAGCCTGATGGATGTTTTTCCTTTTATCTCCTTCAGAAAATACACATAACTTTGGGAAGTTACAGTCATACCCATGGTTTAGAAGAAATGGCAAGCAATTAAAAAACTCCTGTTTCTCACATGCTTTTATTACACAGAATAATATACAATGTATAGATTCACAGACTTTTAGGGAAGCACCATGCTCTTCAGACTTGACCTTCTGAACAACACAGGGCAAAGCATTTCACTTAGTGGTCACTGCTGCAAGCCCAGATCTTTGGTTGAGCTGTAGCAAGTCATTCAGAACGACATTCATCTTGATTTATGGGCATCAGCCTTGATGGGAGAATGTCACACAAAGCAGTTCCTGTCTTGAGCTTCACGCAATGAATTGGAAAGTTAGGCTGGTTCATGGGTCTGAAATGCCTGCAGTCCAGCAAGACTTTCTCTCCAATTTCAGGCGGAAATGGTGTGTAGGTGGCTTATAAAACTTCCTTTCTACAGCGACCCCAAATCTAACCAAAAGGTCAGAATCATTTATGTTGCTTCAAAGGCCCAATTGTTATTCAGGCCAACAAGTCAGCAACGACAAAAGTATATTCAAGGCTTTAGTCTATGACATAAGTAAGATAAACACAGTGAAAGATTGTTATTGTTTCTCTATTGTTTCTCTATTGTTCTCAGTAGAGAACTCTTTCTCTACTGAGAGAAACTGTAATACTATTTTTCAGCATATTCATTCCTTGCAGTTCTCATGCTGTGGTTTTTCAATCCTAGGAGCTTTTGCTACCTTTTGCCACCAGATACCCAGATACCTACCTACTCAGCAGCCTTTCTTCACAGGAAATCCAAAAGAGGTGGATGAAATCCCAGGGCCAGTGAAGCCAAAAGAAGTTTTGCCAGATTGTGTACCCATCGAGACAGTTCTAGTACCAGAGGTGAAGAAGGGACTCCTTGTAGATAGATATGCAAGGCAGTGCTCTCAGTTATCTGACCCCAGTTACCTAGCAAAATTAATCTTTGAAATAAGCCTCCTTTTACCCAGTCTAGGCTACATAAGCCTCCAAACAGCACAAAGAACCCTAGAACTACTGCTGTCGGTGGATACAGGGGTGTCCATGCCTGAGTCCAGTAGCACAGCTACTTAGGCTGCTGTTTGCTAGTGTTACAACGGGATTCAAGATATAAAATTCAACTGCGTTAAACTGAATAAACCGGAAAAATAATATTACGGTGGCATTAATTACTTTTATCTTGGTGCCACCCACTGAGATGGGGACCCCACAGTCCTAGGCAGTTGACTGACAGGTACTTAATGGATGGTGCCCCTGGAGACATCCCCTAGACAAGGCAGGGAAACAAGCAGTTGGAGACAGAGAAAGAGGAAGTGATTTGCAGATGGCCACACAGCAGATAGCTGGAAAAATGAGGAACTGGACTAGACAGATCAGAAAATTCCACTACCTACTGCTCCTTGACAAATATTAATCATTCAAGTGGCAGAAAGTCACTACTTTTTACTAAGTTACAAGGCCCTTCAACTTCTATCAACAGCCATTCCATTCCAGCCTGGCATGCACCTGCCAAACAAACACACACAGCCCTATGGAAGTGTTCCTTATGCTGGAAAGAGCTGGCTGAAATTTCATGTTTGCCCTTTCAAGTCGTGTAAACCTGAGAATAAATCCACCTGGTGCCCTATCTTCAATGAGGTCACCGAAAAAAACTCCCCTTCTGTTTGCAAACAGCTTAGTGGCTCCTGAAGAACGGTCACCCATAAACTTGTCACTAACAAAGATTAATCACTGAGAAGGGTTAAATAAGCATCAAGTAAAATACTAGCCACTGACTGGTGAGATTTTGCCATAGCAATTTGTTGCTATGTTGTATGCTGAAACTAATTAGAATTGAAATTTTGAAAAATAAAGAGAAAAGCCATAAAAACAAGATCTAGTTCCATGAGAAATCAATTTGGAAAAAGTCATTTGAAAAGAAGTGAATACCACACCCCTCTTTTTTTTAATTAACAGGGTAGCAAACTTATAGCAAAACAGATTTTTTTTGCTAATACCATAATACCTCCAACAGTCCTCTTATTTTTCCTTGAAATATCCTATGCAATTTGTTTATGAGATAGAAATCTACGCACTCAGATAAACGCTTATGCAATTCTCCCATTGTACCTCCTGCTCTCAGAAGGGGGATGGCATCGCGTGTCCAGCTGTGGTCCCGAAGGACACTGGCCTCCCCGCAGACTCTTCCGATACATATTTCTCAGAGCAAACAGAGACTCCCCGACTCTGTTAGATAACACATGGCTCAGACTGAAGCTGCTAGGCGGCCAAACGGTCGCCTTCGTGCTGCAAGATTTGTGGAACCAGAGGGGATGAGCTCGGCACCCAGCTCCCCTTGGCACAGCCATCCGGCGCAGCCAGGTCCCTGCGGACACCGGGTCCCTGCGGACAGACCCCGGGCCTCTGTGGTTCACACAGTGGAAGACAGAGTCCAGCTGAGGACATGCAACGTTCCCCAGGGTAAAATCATTCTGTTTGGGGGAGTGTAAATGTACTGAAGAAAGCGAATACTGCAGAAAAGAGCCCTTCTCCCCAGCGCTTCATGGAAAGCTCTGCTCCTCAGCAGGAACCATTTAGAGGGAATCCTTTTGACCCAGCTGAGCCCTAACAGAGCAGGGTGGGAAGCTTGTTCCTCCTCTCTCCAGAACTGAAAAAATGGTACTTTTAACAAATCAGAAAGAATTTAAACCAGCACAGATTTTCATGAAAAATCAAAAGAAGCATCTGCAGTCCCCACGCCCATCCAGCAGGCTTGCACCAAACATTTTACTTAAGAAACCCAAAGAACTTTGCTTCTTGATTTTGCTGTAGAACAGAATCAAACTGTCTTTCCCTCAATGCAAAGGAGAGAGCCAGCGCAAGCTCCCTTTTTTTGTCTTGCAGGATTCTCTCTTAGATATGGCTTGTTGGCTTCATATAGACACTGGGGAACGGAATAGGAAAGGCAAAGAGAAGGAAGGAAGGGGAAGGGATTTAGGAAAGGAATAGAATGAGGAAGGGAAGGGAAGGGAAGGGAAGGGAAGGGAAGGGATGGGGGGGGTGGGGAAGGGAAGGGAAGGGACGGGAAGGGAAGGGAAGGGAAGGGTAGGGGAAAGAAAAGCAGAAAGAGGAAAGGAAATGGAAATGGAAATGGAAATGGAAATGGAAATGGAAATGGAAATGGAAGAGAGGTAGGGGAAAAACTTAAAAAATAGCAAAAGAAAGAAAAAGAGACAGAAAGAGAGAAAGGAAGAGAAAGAGAAATCAAGAAAACAAGAAAAAAAAGAAAGCAAGAAAGATGGAAAGAAAAAAGAAAAGAGGAGAAAAAGAAAAAATGAAAAGAAAAAAATGAGAAAGGAGGAAAAAGTAAAAATGCGAATGAGGAAAAAGACAAAAAGAGAAAAAGAGAAAGAAATAATAGAAAGAAAAAAGGTAAAAGAATGAAAAGCAAGCAGCTGGTGCTGGAAGTGAACAAGACCCTTTCTCTCTCACTTTCTTCTGTCTTTTAATAAATCATTGTCGCAGCTTTGTGGCAGGTCTCTGTTATCCATAATGCCCAAGCAAACAGCTTTTCTTTCAGCCTCTATTCAGTTGGCTGCCAGGGAAGCGGGAGTGCAGGCAGGAAACTTCAGTGGCTCAGCCTGCTCCTCTGTAATTCAATTAGAAAAGCAAGCATGAAGTCAATATTCATTGCGCCGGGCCAGCCCTGCGCAGCACAATGAAATGATAATGAGAAGGTTCACAAAGGAGACAGGCTTAATGATAAGTTTTTAAAGAGGTGCTGCAGCGGGTGACCCTCCATACGACTGGCAAACACACACGGGCATATGGGTCTTCACCCTCAGGGATTTACCCCCATCCCTTGCCATCTGTATCCAGGGCAGACGGCTGGCTGTGAATCCAAGGGAATCTCACGCTATCTGGTTGTAGGTCGCCCTATTCAGCCGTTCTGCAGCAAGGAGGGGAAGGAAGACGTGTTCCTTAAACACCCGCAGGGACCACAGGGGACACGCGCGGCGCTGGACCCCGGCAATGTCCCTGCAAGCGGCGCGGAGCTGGGATGCGCTCGGACTTCGGAGCGAGGCGGCACCGAGTCCCTACAACTGCGAGAACGAGGAGGAAGCATCTGAGCTTGAAACTGAGCTGTAAAAGGGTAAAATGTTGGATGCAATTCTGTGACTCCCTCCTGGAGAGATCTCCCCCCAGGGAAGAGCTCTACTTGATTTCCTTTATTCTCCTTTTAGCGCTTTGCTGGTGACAAGGAAATATGTGGTTATTTATTTTGTAAATATCGTTGCATTTAGTTTTAAAAATAATGAATGATTGAAGTAGTAATTAAAAAAAGGGCATTGTGTGCACAAGCCCAGAGTGGCCTTGTTCTAATTTTGCGTTGGGATTCAGCATTGCAGATTAACCGAATTTGTTCTTTCTAAAATGACTGCTCTGGTAAAGCCCTGGGCCCCTCGTGGAGAGAGGCCCTTGGGCCTCCTTCTTTTAGGTGCGGTGCAGAAAGAACGAGTGCCCCTGAGTCTGAACAAGCAAACACGGGAAATGGAAAGTTTTTCTCCCCTTTAACAAAAGGGAAACAGGGCACACAGGCCTTATGTAAGTGCCCCGAGGTCACCCAGGGTGTCAGTGACAGAGGCACAAATTGAATTCAGATTCTCCCACTCTCGGTCCCAGCTCATGTCATATTGGAATGCGGGGCACAACAATGCTATCAAATCATTTTCAGAAATATGTTGTCATTTCCCTAAATTAATCTCTCAAGCTAGCTTCTATCAGCATTCCACATACTCCCATCAGCAGCAAAGGCGGCTAATATACTGGTAAACAACGAACCCGAGTCTATAGCTAGGGATTTCTCAAAATCAGGAGGAGACATCTTTCGGCAATGCTCATGACAACAGCCAATTTTTGACTTCAGAGCCCAACAAGAAGGAAGTCAATTCTGCCACTCTTCCTGATTCAAAAACCCTTCGACTGCTAATAATAGCAGTGGGTGGTGGATTGCTTCATCTGCAGTAGGAAGCTCTTCATGTCCTATTGGGCCGGCTCTTGGGCTGCTCTAAACCCTCGCAGCTTCACCGGAGGCAGGGCAGCTCTGTCCAGTTACGCCCACCCAGGCACCTCTATTTCGCTACCTACCGAATCTGTTAGTACATACCCAGCCCCTGCGTCTCAAAGGTAGAATTAGTACTGCCCGCAACTGGAACTATCTTCAGCGGGGCACAGCAAGTAGAAGAGGCTGGTGGGATCCCCCTCACAGCCATCTCCCTTCTCTAGAGATCCTCCGTGAGCAAGAGCAAACACCAGAACCTGCAAGTCTGCCCCCAGCAACACTTGCCCAGATCCTGGGCTCAAGGCCAGCCCCTCTGGAATAGGACATAGGATGACAGCAAAAGATCTCAGAAAAAAAAATGCTTTCTACGAAATGTACACAAGAAACTTTTCTTGGAAAAACAAAAAGTGGAAGAGGGAGCAACGTGCTTGTGTCTGCTTCTGTAATCCACATTTTCCAACAACTTTCCTTGCCCTCAAAACAACCTCCTGATTTTTGCCAGAAGTTTGAAGTGCTGCTCACTTTGGTGGACATAAATTCCTACTCCTCCTAGCAGCAGTAAGCAGATGCTGAACTAATGCACGTTCGTATCTAGATGTAATTGTACCAACAAAAGGCCACATCCCATGATTTTTCTCTTAGGTTAATCAACCTGCAGTGCAACTGTCCCATAGACTGGAGGAAAGCTGCAGGATAAATACATCTTCTGTATATATTTGTGCTCATTCTTACTTGCATGTAAAAGGGCAGGAAAAGAAACCCTAGTCACTTACATAAAAACATAATCTCTGTGTCTTTGCTTAGGTGTACAAACCACAGATTTCACAACTGAAAAATCTGGATATTCTCCAGAAGTCTAGTGTGTAAAACTGCGTGCTTGCTGCTCGAAAAAAACTAGAGGTCAAATGTTCCTGTACAACTCCTGCCTGTAGCTGTCAGAAATGATCACAGCAACTTCCCCTTTCTTATTTTAGAGGCAGTACTCTTATGTAACGAAGGCAAAATCTGTTGAGGTCAGGGATTCAGCGACAGCAGCTTCACCCCCTGAACAGCCCCTGCTTCGTAGTGACAGACACTGGGAAGTTCAGGAGACACCGCAGGTGTCTGTCGCCCTTCAGTTATCGCTTGCTCATGTCAGACCCTGCTGTCCTGGTTTACGCCCCACGTTTTGTCGGGAGATGTCATCTGCACAGGATCCTCAACTGGGAATTGCCTTTTCCTGAAGACATCAATGTATGCAACCGGGGCATGCTTTTCTGGAGTATTTCTATCACCTTTCAAGATAGAGACAGTCACATCTCTCTTCCACTCATCAAGGAAATGCCTAAGGCATCAAGTGGGGAATTCCAGGCAGTCTTAGGGCTGGTACTTTCCATTTTCTCAAGCAGCAAGGTTACACGGGACAAGGACTGTCATGGTGTTTATTGTGAGTTCCCTGGTGAGAAGAACATTTCACACGTCTCCTGGCTGGTTGCAGCTTTCCTCCCCTCCTGGGGAAGCCAGGCTGTCTATCGGCACCGCTTGCACACAGCTGCTCTTACTTGATGGCTGCAGACATAAGGCTAAAGACAGCTCTCTTCTTCAGCAGGTTCACAGTGTTCATTAGAGAAGACCTCAAAATCCCACCCAAAGAGACACTAAAACACTAGGGGAAGACCCCAATCCTTCTCAAGTGTCCCTGTCTCCTTGCTGCTAGGTTGGTTTTTCCCCTGAATTAGGTTATTTCAGAACGGAAGAAATGGGAAAAATACACTGAAGAAAGAAAAGATGGTCCTGATACTAAGTGATTAGCCCAACCAGGGTTTAAGTTCAAATACTGACATAAGATTCTTTACTCTCCATATTATACCACCTTGTAAGTAACAGGGCAAGAGCAACACTTTTGCCCGTTCTTTGTCTATCTTTCCAGTCAGTGTTCAGAGGCAGGTGAGGGCAGACAAGGAGGGCAAGAGCATCTTCATGCTCCGTGTGTCCTTGCAGCACAAAACTGAAAGAGCTGAAGACAGAGATGTCCCAGGTACAGGCTAAAGCCAGAGAGTTCCAAAATTGCACGCCAAGCTCAATGCAGCTGATAAATACCAGAAACGCACAAAGGAAAGTCTTCTTCTGTTATTAATAATAAAGGTACCGCAACCAGTGAGCGCAGAGCGATGCAATTACAAGGAGACAAGCAGTGTACACAGTCAGGAATCCTTATCAGATTGTTTGGTCTATGTTTTCCATTTTAAAGTGGTGTTTAAACTATGCTTATAGACAAAAGATCTGATCAATGAAGCTGTCATTTGGTCGTGATTAGCATGGAAAAAATTAATCAGGTGATGAAAATATTTCTGATCCTCCATTTGGGGAATAATTTGAAGAAATTTCAGAAAGATTTTGTTAAAACTTTGGGCATGCGTGCAGCAGCAAAGCCAAATGTTATGTCTTTCAAAATTTCCCACAAGGAGACATTTTTAAGTTATTTGGAAATTAGTTTTTCCAAAGGTAAAATATCTGGAAAAAAACAAAACAGAGATTTACTATTATTTAAACTTTTCAGCTGCTCCCTAAGAAAATAAATTCAGAGCTAAACAAAAACTTCAGTGTTTTCCTAGAAAATAAATATGAGTAACATTATACCCACTAAACAGGAATCAGCTGTATAAACAATTTACCTGCCTGTGACAGCATTAAGTATAGAAAGTATTTCTGGGCAACTATATTCAAAGAAGGAATAACTGAAGTTAAGGCAACCTTTGTAACACAGTCCAAAACAAATAATAGGTAGCAAATAGGAGGGATAAATATCTAAAACCTTATTCATCTTGAGTGGGCATCCTCAAATTTTTTACTAGAAAAAAGTGACAAGCACTGCATGCTTCTCCTGCTTATTATTTTAGGCTGATCCAATAGCTACCATTATAAGCCCTTGAATCAAGATTTAACAGTCTTTTATCAAACTCAGTTCAATCATCTATGAAATCTGAGCATCTCATTTTGCCTCCTTCATTGTCTTCATCCATGCATTGACAGACAGACACTCTGTGCATTTTTAAAGTATTTTCAACTGAGAAACAAAACCCTATTTTTCTGTCATATAGTCCCTCGGACACTTAACTTTATTCCAGCAAACTAAATTCGAAGAGATCACAGGCTTCAGATGGCCCAAGCAAGAGAAGGAGAGAAAAAAAGATTAATCATTTTCACAGTATCGTTCTCTGCAAACTTGAACCACAACAACTCAGTGATCAAACGATTTGCAGTTGCAAACACTAAGACATGGTAGCCTTCGAAATATGCCAGCATGTCAGAAACATTTTCCCCCTTTACCCTCATCTTTCCCACCAGCTCAGCATATGTAAACTTTTGGTACAGCATGTTCAAGTTGTTCCCACAATATTTAATGGAAAAATGTATGCTGTTGTGGAATAGAGGCCTGTTTAATAAATACTTTATGTGCTCAAGAGCCTACAAATAGATTTTCGGCTGCATGTGTATTACAGACTTGTATCAGCATCCCTAGATTCATCAGGTGCATGAAGAGAAATGATCCTGATGGACACAGCTGGGTTTCAGAGAACCCTCTAAAGACTTACTCATACAGCAGCGAAACGGCCCGTGTTCTGGCCGGCTTTGGATAAAGGAGCATGAAGCAGAGCTTTGCTAATGCAGCTGCAGCTACAGCAGGAGCACAGCAGCCATGCAGCACATGAGAGTCACAACTGAGAGCAACCAGGTGTCTTCAAATAAAGAACCAAACTGGGGAATATGAATCCTCGCATGTAATTTCAGTTCCATCATGCTGGTAATCGTTGCTCTTTTAGAGGATTTGCAATAGGAACTGAATGCTGAATTCCCCTTTGGGCCTCCCTGGATCAGATCCTCAGCTAGTACAAACTGACTGAACACCCACAGATGTCACACAAACTTTCCCATGTTCATACCAGCTGAAGATCCAGCCTTTTGGGTGCCAATAAGGGTGTTGCTCTACAGTATTACGGTTTCTGGTTCAAGTCATTCCTGACCTTACTGTAAGTTACAACACTACCAGGCACAAGAGGGAAACTGCCAGTAACAAATACCCTTAAGGACTATCTAGAAAATATACGTGTAGCTAATATATGGTCAACAGAAAAATACAGGGATACGGTCATAAAAACATCCTGTAATGATGTTAACCCAGTGCTTTGGGTCAGACTTCTTTGCTCTCTTGCCTCAGATGCTCTCCTGCCTCCTTCCTCGCGCGCTGCGCGCTCAGGGTGCTGTCAGCCTTCCAGTATGAAGCGTGTGATCTCTCTGTTGGTACCTGCTCAGTGTCATTTAAGCTGCCCAGTCGGCAAGGCCACCAAGGTCAAGGAACTATCAGGAGTAAGGTTTCTTAAGTGCAATGTGTGAGACACCATCTGACACTGTTTACAGATAGAGTTAGCCTCTTATTGACCACAGGATAGAAGTTAAAAGCATTGCTTTGGGAGTTCAAATGTGTTAACCTCTGGAGTGATGTTTGAGTTAGGGTTATAATGGGCCTAAAGTTTTGATCAGAGACTTGGAGAATAAAAAGGATTTGGAAAAAAAATTTAGAGAGGGATCAGAGTAGCTAACTCTGAGCATGCCAACTGCTATATTATTGTTGATTTAATTGAGTCCATCTATCAGGTCTGTGCATTATGTGATCCAGTTCCAATGATGTTTCCCTGCTGCAGCTGACAAAATACAGACTATACACTTCAAATGCAGTTGTCGGTCTTTAAAACAGGCAGTTGCAAAACATGTTGGCTGCTCTGGTGATCAATAATGGGAAGGGCAGTGTACGTTGGACTAACTCCCAAACAATTAAATACTTGCCAGTGTAAAGCAAAGAACGACACAAGATTACGCCAAAAGCTTGCTCGCTGTTTGGCAACCCACAGTATTATAAACACTGATGGTTTAACAATCGGGCAAAATTAACAAAGCTGGAACAGCAGAAACATTCGCTGAGGCCTTTTCTGATGAATCCATGGAAGACATAACAAACACACCTGTCCTTCAGTGCGCCCACCTGCCATTCCCGGTGCACTGTTTTCCTGGAAGTTGACTCACAGAGGAGGAGTTCACGCACTTGGGATGAGCTGCCCAGACCATGCAGAGGCCACGGCACCTTCGCTCCAGCCGGGGTCGGGGAAGCAGCAGTGCCTCTTACCAGAAAGGACATGTCCAACAGCTCGAAGGAGTTGGAAATGGGCAGCCCAGCACGAGGGAAGGGAAGTGCCAGGGCACAGCGAGGACCAGGACCGGAGCACGATAAGGCACCAGGGGCTGAACCACTGGTGAGCACTGGTGCAAACCTACCCACTCTTTTCAAGTGTGGAAAACATGATAGATCCTGGTATTATTTCTGCAAAGCATAAAAGGAAGGGCCGTGTACTCTGTTATTTTGTTGTGCAACTCAACTGTGTTTGCTGTTCAACTCGGCAACTGCTTTGCAGAGATCCTCAGAGTCACATAGGAGTTGATGAGGTGTGTATTTGGGGGAAGAACATGGCAAAGTGGTTTCCCTGTATCACTTAAAACAACAGTCTCTTTGGCTAGGTTTTATTGGATGAGGTTTGTCCAGGTTAAAGAAGCAGCCAAGCTAAAATGGGGCTACAAATAAGGAATGGGCCATGTGGGAGTATACGCAGAGAGTACTGACCCTCTGACAGGGCTGCTCAAATAGTCATTTGGCGAGGGAGGAGAGGGCTTCAAACACAGATCATCTGAAGTAAGAACATATAGTTGACAAAAGCCAGAGAAAGGTTACTAGTTACGGGGAAGAGCATCCAGCTACACACAACGTCCCAGTTTCTTGTGCTCTACAAGACTCACTAGGGCAACGGTCTGCAAAGGTTTTGTGTTCTGAGCTTCAGCTCTCTCTGTCCTTGAACTATCCGTGGGGATGTCCACAAGGCCAAGCAGCGGGAAAATCCACAGCTCCAGCACAAGGCTGGCTGGGAGGGGACTCTGGAGGTCCATGGTGAACTTCCAGGCTAAAGACAAGATAGACTTCAAGACAGCTTAGGTCAGTAAAAATGTACCAGAGAGACTGAGGACACTGTACCTTCTCAAAGCAGAAGCGTGGTGAGCATCCAGCAGTGTGAGAAACACCAGCTCTGTGACTCAAGAACTTGCAACACCTCCACCACTCCAGTGTCTGAACAAATCAAATCTTTAAAAAAGAAAAAAAAAGCATTTATATGGGCAAGATAAGAAAGTGCTACTCTGGGCAGAAGGGAACAGAGAGCTAGAAAGATTAGGTAATTTGTGATGGGGCAAGGAACTGAAGCCTGAGTCCCAAATAACCACCATAACACTACATTATCCCTTCTCTCTAGCAGTTGGCCCAATCCTCAGCTCCAGGTTTTCCAACAAAGACTTTAAAGACATCTATGTCCCTCAAGGTTGTCAGTTCCTAGATTTGACGAAGAGACAGTCTTCTCCATTTGAAAGCTGTGTGAGGCTCCTGTGGAATGGAAGACCCAGGAGATCTCCAATGCGGACAGGGCCAGTGGTCCTGAGGGAGCTTATACAACCTCAGGGTTCACAGGTTTGCTTTTGCTGCCCCAAGGTGCTCCGAGGCACCTTTATGATCCTCTGATAATTGAAAGGTAGGAAATTGGACAGGGAATGTGTTGACACACAAAAGAGAAGGCAGAAAAAATGAACTGGCCATTTTAAGGCTGCTTTCCTTAGCCAGAATGTGAGTTCATCTAGATGGGGATACTCAATGCAGTAGCAGTTGCCAAACAGCCATGTAAAGGAACGGGCTTGTTGTTGTCTCCAGCTTTAGAGAGGTATCCCCAAAAGAAGAGGGAACCCAAGCACAGATGACAACCTACTTCTAGTGAGGAAGGGACTTAAAAATCCCTCGTGCAATTCTCTACTAAGTGTCCTAGTTTATCTGAATCTCTCAGGTGTTTAACTTGCCCCAGGCATGATATGGGAAATCCAGGCTGTGGATGACCAAATCTTACATGTTGTTACACTTGGCACTGCAAGAGCCAAGTGCCTTCATTGATTTCCCCAGAAAATGAGTTTCAGAGCTAGCAAAACATTCAGTTTGCCATGAAGTGAAACATTCTTTACTTTTGACTATCTTCAATTATAACTCATGTTGCTTTTGAAATGCAACATCATAGGACTTACCCTACTGGAATTCTCTCAATTTTTGCATTTTAAAAAAGCTGTTCAAAATGTCCTTAGTAAGGGTTTTTTTTCTTTTTTTTTCTTTTTTTTCTTTTTTTTTTTTCTTAAATGTGCATTTTCAAGAAAATGGTCCAGCTATAAGGAATGAACTTTTGCCTCACAGAGATATTCTTGCATATTTATAAGAATAAAACCTTCCAGTTCTTGAGTGAAAGTCTGATCTTATCTCAGCAACCCTTAAATATAGAGAGGGTAGGTTTTCCTGTCTTCAGCAATGCTATGGGACATGGGATTCATATTCACCTTTTCTATCTCCAGCGATTATCTGGGATAAAAATCTCTTTGTACTTCATAATCTCCCCACTGCATAATTGAGAAAATGACAAAATATAGGCAGCTATTAACCTTGCTTTGAAGGATCACTTGGGATGCTCCTGTACATACATGCCAACCTCAGAGCTGAACCTACCTCCAAAGCATTTCTCTTTTAAAAGACACATGGGCCTGGGACAAGGAGCGTTGCTAGTAATCAAATATTCTGGTGCTGAAGTTAATACAGAACAGGTTGGTTTCTCTCTCCCTTTCCCTCTCCACTATTTTTTTTTAACTGTGGTACCTGAAACTCACATGTGGCTATAACTTCATACAGAAATAGTCATCTATTAACTCTCGTGTTTCTGAGCCTTACAAATCACAACCCTGTGACTTCTGTCCATTTAAAGAGAAAGATAAAACAAAGCCAAGTACTGGCAAGTGTCAATCTTTCCATCACAAACTTTCAGGCTGCTGCAGTACATAGTTCCTTCTCTGCAATCCTACAATAAAACCTGTGTCAAATCATTGTAGACCAGATCCCATACAGGCCAAGTCCAAAGCCATGCAATCATGCCATCTGTGACCCAGTTATCAGCTGTCCCAGACAGGATGTGAAGGAAATTTTCACAATACTGTACACACCCTGTAGAACCAAAGTCTAGAGGTAAAAACAATGGCTGGTCACTGAGAGAAAATCCAGGTGCCAGGCAAAGCAAGAAGTCTGAAATCTGAAGATGGTATCACAGCAGTATCACCAAAAAACATAAATAAGGAAGACAGTGATGGCGCAGGAAGTGGCATTTATGTCAAAAGTGTCAAGAACTCATCCTTTAGCTGCACAGCTGAGGAGTGTGAACCTAGGAGTGTGAACTCACTAGAATATGGAGCAGCATTATTGAGGCATCTTCCTTCCTTCCTTCCTTCCTTCCTTCCTTCCTTCCTTCCTTCCTACTTTTTTTCCCTTCTTCTCTCTATCTATTTCTTTTTTTC
>VWPW01023264.1:284883-323720 GCA_013389825.1 Crypturellus undulatus
ACAGTCCATTAGACGTATCGTCCCTCCTTCCTTCCTTCATTCCTTCCTTCCTTCCTTCCTTCCTTCCTTCCTTCCTTCCTTCCTTCCTTCCTTCCTTCCTTCCTTCCCACTTAATTTTTACTCCGAGGAAAAGCAATATGTGTAGTCCATGCAATGTTAGCCAGGATTGCAAGAACACGTACTGTTACAGAGTGAACGTTGCTACAGCATATTAGCTTGCAGCAGAATATAGAAAATTTTACTTGGTGCTTTATAAGGCAATGCACTGATCTGAGATGCAGTCTAACTCAAATTGCCTGCTGGCAGAAAGTTCAGCTCAAACCCTGGGAAAATCAGACCAAACTCTGTGAGCCTTGTAATAGAAAACCAAAACATAGTTCTGGAAGCTAATTTTGACCCCCAAAGTGTTTTGAGCTCTGCGTTAATGTTAATATACTATTTTTTTCTAAATCACTGTCACTTCAGAGAGATGCACAGCCTAGACTCAAATCTGTAGTTATTTGGAGGACTTGCAAGATCTTATTGACATAAAATTGATACTTTGGCTGATTATTCCAACCTATCATGATTCAGCGCGTACTTAGAAAATAAATTCCTTTGCAGAAATGAACAACAATCAGCAAGGAAGGTAACTTTCTTTCTTGTGCAAAAATAAAAGCTCTTGAACTTTCATAAAAATGCAATTTTGACTTCCCATATTTTAGGACTGGACTAAAACATGACTTCGTTGACTTAAGGTAATATTTTAACCAGAAATCACTAGAGAAGAAACACTCTAATCGACTGAAAATCCAGCTGTGGCCTTAAAATAGAATTTCCAAAAGTTGCATTTTTCACGTTGCTAAGTTCAGCACTGTCTAGTCTTTGAAGAAATGCATTGGCTCTGCAGAGCTAGCTGGAGCTCTCAGCATTCACACGGGAACTCTCCTCTGCTGTCAATCAGCCCAAGAGCAGGGCTGTGACACTTGCCATATCCCGGCTGCTGGTTGTTGAACCTATCTGCTAGGGCCACCCTCGGGCTTAAAGAAGACAGTCAAAGATTCAACTTCTAATGCTTTTAGTGAAAGCTTTCTTCTGGTTTAAAAGATCTTTGCTTTTACCAGAGAGATTTTCAAAGCTGAGGAAAAAGTCTGTGAGATGGACGTGTTCCATTTTAGTAGGAATTAAACTCTCTGTTCCTAAAGGTCTAGCCTAACCCCTAATGAAATAAACAGCATAGCTCCCACTAAGTTCTACGGGGACAGGATGAAGGTTCTTCACATAAATACCGTCTCACTGTGATCAAGCAGGGCAGTAATAATTAGAAACCAAAAAGTAAAGCAAAGTGTTTGCAATTAGTATATCCAGCAGAGTAAAAATTTGTTCTGCATTTTCCACTATCAGTCCCTTACTGGAAACTCCAAAGAACATATCCACTGTCCATTATATCAGCATTCTGCACTTAAACCTACCAGCCCATTCGCCAGTTCGTGTGGAGAGCCTACCCAATAACCACATACACTAAAATTTTGTAGGGCCAAGTGTTTCAGGGATCCTGAAATGAGTTCCTGACGGCAGTACCTTTTCCATCTCCGAGGCCTTTCCCCTACTCACTGAACTCTCCCCCGTTTCCCTAGTGCCTCGTGACTCACGGCTGAACCGCGCTGCCGGAGCGAGGCAACCAAGCGAGGTGTAGGCGCCGAGCCCCAAAGTGCCGTCACTCAAACACAACACGGTAGCGGCGCTCCAAAATTCAACTCAACTCCTGGGGCTCCCGCCTTCCCTCAGAACTGATCCCGGTTTGAAAAAATGCTGACTTGGAAAAATCAAGATATTGTATGAAATCATTTTTACCTTTCTTTTTGAGCAAGAAAAAAAGAATCAAGGTTTTGACCTGAAGGCTCTTTAGTTTCCTGACAGCTCATCTATCCAGCACATTGACAGCTCATCAGGTGGAGAGGCATCCAGCATCTGCAGTTTATTATACAGATGGAACCAGGGGACCTCAGGCTTCCAAGTGATTACTAGAAAGCTCAGTAGTAAAGCCCAACATTTATCTAAATTTATAAGCTTCAGAAATAGGCTCCTTCAGAGAACTAAAAATCAATGCAGCTGAACAGATGTGCAGAAACTGAGGATCTGGCCCTTATTTGGTAATATTTGATTAAAATAGACTTCGACATCCAGAAAGCTGCTCTGCCAAAGTTGAACATCAACTGCATGAGCAGCCATGTGGCAGGATGTGGAAAACTACTATGCGTTAATGATTCTGTGCTCTGATCAATATTCCACATTCTCCCCACGAACAAGTTAGTGTTTGACAGGAGATAATACAGTGGAAGCCTCAAGTGTCAAATCACCAAGGCACTGCTGGATTTCATGCTGCTATAATCCCATGCAGCAAGCGTTTGAAAAGTGGTCTGGAGCAAAATAATAACAACTGCACAAGACATATGCAAAAGAATTTCTGTTCTATGAAATGTAGCATCTAACTGCATGGGTCTGCTGTTGGGAGGATGAGAGAGGCAAAGAATTGCAGTGAATACTCTCCAGTAGGAAGTCCATCAGCCTATGGCTAACGCATAATGGCTCGATCATATGTCTGACTCTCATTTGGTATTTTTTAAAGGATTAACAGTGTATAAATCACACGATTAAAGTCACTGCAGGGTGTTTTATAACTGTAGGCTGCCCTTTATAAACTATAAGCTTACTTTGTGATTTAAACCTATTCTGTCTTAAAAAAAAATTACTCAGTTGTCATGAGAATGAATAGGCTGTGCCTCTTTAATTGTCTTCATAGACAGCTTCAAAGTTTGCTGGAGTTCACCTTGCTCAAGCTTTTGTACCTGCTTTCGGGCCTGGAAAGAGTGAAATGTCTGGAGAGTGAGGATGGTTCAACACAGGCCCATCAAGGCTGAGAAGCCCAAACTTTTTGTTTGTTGGTTTTTACCCAAGGAAGAGACTGATAGTTAAAAAGAGTATCAATGAATTTACTCTCTAGGAGTAAAGATGCTTGTGACGACAACCACAAATAAAAAAGTTCAGAGCCTGAGTTCTCCATTCTAGATCTAGAAGAGAGTTGGGGGCAAAAGGATGTCTTTTCCCATAAAAAAAAAGAAAGGCTGAGAGGGACAAGACGTGAAGAGTTTGGCTGGTGACAACTCCCTTCAGCTTCTATGCAAGTTTGTTTTAGCCGATATGATTTTTAATTCTTTGTAAGGCACATACATTCGACACAGTGTTTGTTCTACTCAATGTCACTACTAAACCCTTTTTATTCCTCTGCGGGGAAAGCTCGATCACTGAATCTGTCTGCTCCTTCTCCCATCTCCTCCCCTTCCCTCCCCTCTGACCCTCAAAGCCAAGACATGAAGTTACATTTCTCTATTTCTTCCATCAGCTCTTGTGGTATGAGAGTTCCACTAAGACATGGGTATGTTCCAAAAATAACATGTGAATAAGGACTTCTGTGTTTTTAAGACCTGACCCAAAATATTTATTTATCCAGAAGTTGAAATTCTCACGAGCAATGGGTAAAATTCTGAGGAGAGAGATTTGTGGCAGACTCAAACATAACTTGGAATCTCAAAACAACAAGTGCTGTAACACAGGCAATGAAGGTTAAGCCTTAAATCGAGTGTCACCAGAAATCTATATATTAACATCATTTTATAAGTGACATCAGTCACTTTTATATTGGAAAGGAATGATGATGAAAGCATAAGCACGCTTAAAAAATAATAGCGATTCCTGCAAATACCACAGTGATTTACCATTGACAGTGCAGGAATGGATGGCTTACGGCAAACAGGAGAGTCGCCGTTTCCCAGGAGGCTTATTCCCCCACTGCAGGATACAAATAATTCCCATTGACTTCAGTGCCTTTCCTGCCTTGAAGGAGTAGGAATTTACTGGCTTCAGTGGGAGTTATGAATAACTTCAGGAACTATCAGGAAAATTAAATCCTAAAGAAACAAATTAAAAATACCTCTGACAGGCTAGTTTGTATATCTATTTCAAATATTCCTCTCACTGATAGCAGGAAAATAAACATTCATGTAGCTTAAACTTCCCCATCTACAGAACCTGAAAATTCCAGTAATAGCTACAAAAAATGTAAGTTGTCAGACTAGAGCAGAAATAGCCATAAAAGACACAAGGACCTGCAAGATTTACTGTGGAGAAATTCTCCGTAAAGTATCTTGGAGAGATTTTATTAGCCAACAGCCGAGACTCCTTCGCACGGCAGGTGTGCGCAGGACTCCCTCACTAGTACTGGGCAGTAATCTCACTGTAATTCTGCATTTTGTTTCACTGAACAGTAAACAGCAATCACATAAAAAAAAATAACCAAAATAACAGGTTACACTATTTGCCAGTCCTATGTTTAAATTCCCATCCTGCCCATCTGTACCACTTGTGCGGTGGTGGTTCTGGTGCAGATATGACAAATGTTCTTGGAGAACCATATTTGGTTGAGAGGAAGCATAATAGATAATGTTTAATATGGTAGACCAGCAGATGGGACAGCCAGCGAAGTGCCTCCTTGTCCAGTGCATGGCATTTTCACCACAGGGGTGTGTTTTCCTGATACCAATGATGTGTATGTGCGGCAATAAAGAGTGTGTGCAGAGGTCTATTGTGGAGTTCTTACCGCCTCCTCTAGCTGGATCAAGTCCTGATGACATGACCAGAGGTTCGACTCCCACGTAGTGACTTCTGTGAAAGGAGACTCTACTGCAAACTCCACTGGAACGGCAGTGCTGAAGGAGTCATGCCAGAAAAACTCTATGGAAAATGCAATTTCCACTCTATGGAAAGTGGAATTAATAAATTACTCTCTGACATCCTACAAAGACTCCCACTAATACCAGTGACACTACGGGTGGAGATGGGAAAAGGCAGGGTCTTGCCTTTTCAACAAGAAGAAACAGCCCCCATTGGATCTAAATCTGTCATTTTTTACATGATGTGGGGTTTGGATCCAGCAGAACTTTTCCAAGTTAATGGAGATTCACAAAACCTTAGGCACAAACTAGACCTTGAAAGAGCAAAGTCCGATGGCCCACAAGATCACACCCAACTGGTTCATCTTTGGTGTTGCAAGCGTGGACACCCTATATGGCTTGGCAGCAGGTTCTGCTGCTGGGCAATGAAGCAGACTGATAAAGGATGCACAAGGGGTAGGAGGAGAGAGACCTCACCTTCTCTTGATTATTTTTTAAAACACCTGCCATTCAGTCAGTTCCTAAAGCTCAAAACAGGCTTCTTGCAGAGTATTTTAATGAGCCCCGGGGCTAGGCAGTTGTTGGTCTGAATGAGCCGCAATCATCCACTCCAGAGGCAAAAGAGCAGGAAGCAGGGAAATTGTCTCAGGCTTCCCTTGGCAGACTTAGAGGCTGACTGTTAACAGGGAGATCCCACCTGCACATTGTAGAGGGTCACGCTTCAGGGTATGCAGGCTCTTGCTCACTCCGTTACAGTAAGGATGTCTATCTCCAGCTAAGCTCACAAACAATGCTGAGTAGCTGCTCGGAAGATTAACAGGACCTCCTACTTCATGGAAACAGTGACTGTTTACATAATATGTAATGACAGTAAATCATAACAAATCCTAGGAGAAAACTCCAGTGAGAGATAAAATAACATGACCTTTTGATTTCTCTTCTTTTCTCAGTCTTACAATCCATGTCCCTATTTCTTCATCCTCTAAGGGTTTCTACGTATGCCTAGCTTTCAGCACACCAGCGATGCCACAGATTTCAATTAGTCTAATTAGACGGGGGAAAAAATAGCATGAGCATAACGGAATGCCCTATTTTCCCTCCTTGTTTTAATGTTCCTACCATGGTCTCTGCCCGTAGCTAGAGCTCGCCACCACGGTGATACAAATGCTCCAATATGTTCCAGTTTGCAGGGTTAAGCAATTAGCACTCTAAACAGAGGGCTGGTATAAGGTAGCACCACAACTGATCTCCATGACTGCACTAAGCTGGACCAGCTGAGGAGCAGACCCTGCCTAAGGTGGGGAGTTAATAGGCAAACGAACTAAACAAACACACTGCTGTGGGAAAAATATTTGCAGTTGGACAACTATTTTCTGAAACTCATCTGTCATTTGTAATTAATTACTGAATAATACCCTGCATCAGAATTCCTCATGCCATAATTTGCTATATTAAAATACGACACAGTTTTCATAAGACAAACAGACCTCATTACTTTTCCCTGGGAACTCTGCGGGCTCTTTTAGTGCACGCGTGTGCATGTGTGCATGTGAGCAGGGCCACGACTACACAAGCAGGGCTCAGATTTGCTCTAAATGAACCGGTCTAGTGCTTACGTGCAGGACACCCCTCTGAAAAAATCATCTACCCCCTGCTAAGGCTGAGGAGTCAAGGTTAAAAAAAAAGCCTCCTCCAGGACAATCTCCCAACGTGGTCACGGTCAGCAGAGGGTCTGGCTGCTTTGGGGAGATTCTTCATTATTGATTTAGTCATTCAAAAAAGGAAACCAAATTTGAAATAAGGCCTTTGACATGTGAACTCACTACTCTTCCGCACTTGCCCAGCTCTCCTTCGTAGAGCAGTTTTAAGATCTAGTGGAAAAGAACAGATTTTAACGACCACGCGTCCTTGTCGTCCGGAGTGTGGGCTACAGCGACTAATAATAGCTGAAGGTTTACATGCTTTTCTTGTGTTTCTGCTGGGGCTGCTATGTCATTAATTCAGCTTGTGCCTGGCTACTTATGTTAAACATTCCCTTTGTGGCTTTGTCTAAATCTTAAATTTTGCATGTGACCACATGTAAATGTAAATGTGTATTTTTATGGTCCTGTAATCTCAGTACTTTTAAATCTCTGCTGCCTGAAGGCATACAGTGAGCTGAAGCAGAAAAGCTTGGTCAGTTTGTGATCATTTAGAGCTAGTTTATTTGCTCTTTCTGAGTGGATTCGGTTCCTGTAGAGGTTTTTGCCTTTTGTATAATAGAGTAAAGATAAGATCTAGAAACTTAATTAACCCTACAGGGCCTGTGAACGAGGCTCATTAAAAAATAGTCCAACACATTATATTTAAATACCTTATTTACAGGAATTTATATCATATTTCTGAACACGGGATATACATGCCACACACTTACACCTTTAACCATTGTAAAGCATTTCTTTAAATAAAGCTGAAAAGTGCAGCAGATCAGAACTCCAAAACATTGGGATTATACCTGTAAATAGCTCATAGTTTACAGACTTCCTGATAACGCTGAAGTGGCCCCTGCAGCACACTCTAAGCTGCACCCTGAAAGGGATCCCACGTTCCACAAAATCAGCATTATTGTAGCATTAATCCTGACAAGCACTTGCCATATCCCACCAACTCCAGACATCAGGAATAAACTGTGCCGTGCCAGTGATCAATCCCCAGCTCGCAAGCCGGTGCATTCCTGGATGCGGCCCTGCACGGTACTATGTGTGGAGAGGCTTAAAGGCCTGGGGAATTACTCTGGCTTCTTGTGGTCTCTTGAAGCCTCGCTCCAGAATTAAGCCTGGTCAGTGCTTTGTCATGAGTGACTGCCCGAACAGTGAGTAGGATAAATGATGCCAGTGGGACCAAAAAGCATCCGAAATTAATCATTTGCTTAATGGCTTTTCTAAAGAAGGATGGGTTTGAATACATATTTAAGGGCATGCACTGACACAGGACTTGTGGGAGCACAGATCCCATCACAGGAGGGTTTCAGGCAAGAGCTACATTTGTCACAGGTATTTTAAATCAAAGACATTTTAAATTTAATTTATTTTAAATTCTATATCCACACACAATTGGTAAAAAGCAAGCAAATCTTCACCCTGCATTCTCTTCATGAGTAGAAATTTATTTTTGGTCAGGGTTTATGTACCGTTTCATACAGTAGGAATCAGTCTAGGATTGCACTCTAATGCTATACATATATTTGTTTTTGCATTTTTTTAACTCTTAGTTTAAACTTCTGCCTCAAAGACCTCAAATTAATATTTTATTAGCTATTTTAAAATCCTCCTGTTAAGAAAAGGCAAATGATTTATATTGTGAATCACTTCGGGAAGAGCAGGAAAATCTCAAATTGAGTTACTCTTCAACCTGTGCTAATAAATCCTGCATTGACATGAATTCTTTTTGCGGTGCTTCATTTTCAAGGAGTCATGGGGCTTTTTAATCATCAGTCTTGTTGTTTCCTCTTCATCCTATTCAATAAAGCAGCAATAACTGCAAAAGCACCTTAGGCAATGCACTGCAACTCAAATGCAGTGCTGAGAAATATCTCTGCAAAATCAAGTTTGATATCAAAATATTTCATCTATAAGTCTTGGCTGCTGGAAAGTACTTTAGAAAGCAAAGCCAGTTTCCCTAGTCCAGATTAGTCAATATCAGGTTCATCGGTCTAACATTTCACAAAATATTTTCCCACATTTGTCTGACTGGAGTTTGAAGGGTGTAGCTGACAACATAAATGTGCCCTAAGGTGAAAATCCCTAAACATTTCCCTCGGCAATCTTTGAGTCTGGACGTTACTAATGCAGATGTCTGTAATCAAGAGATCTCTATGGACTTGCTAATTATTCCCTAGACTTTTCCACTCACAATAAAAATCCCATTTGGCGCAGTTTGTTTGCAGAACTGCTTCCATTTCCACAGTGGTGGCATTAATTAGCAAAAACCTGTGAAAATCGTTGCAGTTTATAGGTGCCTCAATAAACAAACAAGCAAACAAAAACCCTAAGCATTGCTCCTAAATATTCCTATAAATTCAGCCATGGCAACAAGTCCTGAATGCCCAACTTTCTCAGTCGGAGCAATTTTTCATGCTTGTAGCAATAAGTGGGAAATAATGGGGGTCTCAGATTCACATTAGGGAAGTTGCTTCTGTGACCCCTGCATGCAGAGGGATGGTGAATTTCTCAGCTAATAAATCAAAGTTTCCTGAAGGTACAGTGGCATCTCTTGCTGAGGCCCGGAGAGCCGCTGGCTGCCCTCTATTCAAAGGCAGCAGGCCTCTACCCTGCAGGACGCTCTTGCTACAAATCCTGCCCTCAAGATTTGGAGACATTAGGGCCTCCATAAACTGCCCAGGCTCTTGGGGAAACAGCCAGCATCCTGCTGGGAAATGGACACTTTTCAACTTCATTGACATCTGTCACACCTCCAAAGAATAGAAAGTGGTCAGGAAAAAAGCCACATTATGACTTTCCCATCAGCGGGGCCAGTTGGGTCTTTGTTCTTAACAGACATTTAAAAGGCTCAGGGTAGCTACCTTGCTTAACAGTAGCTTTACTAGGAGAATCTTACCTTTGGCTCTTAACAACCAAATCTGTTGCTCTGCTCTTGGGTACTTGTAGCATTTAGCTAACTTTCCTGTAGGAATTTCAAACGAAAAAAAACCCAGCTATGATGCTAGTTTTTCCATGCACTTTTTATTAACTTTCTTCCGAATAAGTCCCTGCAAGCAAAACGACACCAATTTTTATTATCAGAAATATATTTATTAAGTGACAATCTAACTCCCAGAATAGCAAAGCATTCATTTTTTTGGAGTTAAAGCTTTTTCCCAAATGACCCTAAAATAAGCATGGGAAAGCAGTATTGTAAATATAGTAAAGGACTTCAAGCAATATACTCTTTTTGCTCAACATTATTGCCTATATTAAATACTGGTTAGGGATAGGGCTGTCAAGTTTTGTACTTATAACAAGAGAATAAAACTTAAAATGATGCTCCCTTGCTAATTAAAGTCTTCTGTAACTTTTAAACACAGAGGGCAAAACTTTATGAATCTTCCCCTCTTCAAGTCCTCCCCTTGGAGCGTGAAGTATATACACAACTCCTTCATTCAGTTCCTTATTCATGCAAGTATTTCTCTTAAAAAACAGTACAATTGGGCAGGCAGACCACTTGGTAGGGACACAAGAGTTTTCAGCTGTAGCCCTGGCACTCTGGGAACATGAGCGACTCCTGGGACTCAGCTTCTGCAGCTGCACAACAGGTGATAATGAGCAATGTATGTGCTTTATATAGCACCGTGATACCTGCTGATAAAAAGAATTTTTAATTGCCTTTACATTTATCCCAGAAGTGAATATAATCTATTCATTTGTGACTTTCTCTCCTGGGTTCGGCTGAGTCAGCATGGATTACGTAAGTGTAGCTGAGAAGAGGATTTGGTCAACTGGCTTCATTCTCTGCATCAATTCCATCTGAGACCACAAGCTCCAATAGTGAGGCGAACGAGGCACGCAGGATTTGGCCAGTGTTTAATATTTCATACAAAAACAACATTGAACTTGCTCTGGCAAATGCATGGGGAATAAGGTGCCTACCCAAAGCAAAACTGGGGCAGGATCTCAACACACCTGCCCAGCTAGAGCGACCAAGACCTGGCACTGCCCCGGAGCCTGGGGAAGGCTCATAGAGGAAGAGCAACAGGCTGGAATCATCAGCCACTGAATGCTGAGCGAGATAGAATAGTTACCATTTAAGATTAGATGTAAGATTAGGTGAGTAAAGGATAAGGTGGGTTTAGAAACAGGTCACACCTGCCAAAAGTCATCACAGCCACGAGCTGGCCACGCAGAGCAGCCTGCATCCCTCCGCAGGGTGACTGCTCTTCTGTAACCTTTTCCCCCACTACTTCGAAGTCTTTTTTTTTCCCCCTGAAGGCTCACCCTGAATGAACAAACTTAGCAGCACTGTAAAATTTAGCACTCTTCAAGCTTTAGTGTAAAACATTATCAAATTCTGTTGGGCAGAAAATGTGTTTTCAATGAAAAAAAAAAAAACTCATTGTTAAAAATTAACATACTGAAAGCATTAACATAGTGTTTAAAAGACTCAGCTCATTCCAACATCTAACAACAAAAGTACCTACAACATTCCAGAATGGCTTCTCATTCAGTCAGGAGCTGAACAGTTAAATACCTTTGCAGGTCCAAAGTTTAATGATTGAGGCCCTGGAATGACTTCTTAAAGTTGCCTAATTCTGCGGCAGCATGTATTTTTTAAAGAAAAGGGGCTCTTCTCAAATAAAGTTTCTGCTTGATGTTTTTAATTCCGATTTCATGGCCTGCAGATGAGTGTATTTCCCTGCACCCCTGCGTGCACATGAACGTTGCACAAGGCTGATGTGGCCCAGCTGATCACTACCCACACACAGGAAACCCAGTATTTCAGCATACACTTCAGGTCTGGGGACACAAGCAGCGCAAGCAAAGTCAAGGAGACTGCTCGAATGGTTGATGTTACTCATGGCCTCAAGCGTTTTACTCAATTAGCCTGAAGAACTCCCATCTCGCTGGGTCAAACTCTGACACAAGGGTAAAGAGGGATAAAACTGCAATGAAACCAGATCAAGCCAAAGGCAGCGCTGCCGTGAGTCAGCACCCTTCCTCCTAGCTAGTCCAGGATGGTCCAAATGTCACCACTGCAGTTATGTTTTGACTCTGCTTCCAAAAGGCAAATGATTCAAAATTGTTCTGAAAAAATCCTACTATTTCATGTCCACAGCTGGTATGAATATTCCAAAGCTGAGATCTGTAAAGGAGTTTGTCTTCTGTTTATTTGCTATTTTCAAAAGTGTCAGATTACCTCTCAGGCTATCTTCATTTAAACAACTACCTATCTTATAACTCTGTGTGGATGACAATTTATCACTGAGATTTGAAATTATCTAGGTATTCTGGAAAATAAATATCCCAGAAGTGTGCCTAATAATATGCAAACATCTGTATACACTAAGGAGGTATATTTAATACCAACAGCCAGTGCTCAGCTAAGGTCCCGAGGCAAGCCGGATTGATTCTAGAACATATGCACTGGTGGGTTTTTGTGTTATACCATTAGCATCTCTTTTTAGTGTTATTTAGATTAAAAAATAATCTGATACTATTGTTGCCATGTGTCCTGCACATAACAAGAAATTCCTGTCTTTCAACCTATTGTTTTCTTCCATGGAAGGATTTCTGGTTTATGGCTTTGCATGGGAAGTGCCTAAAGACCTTGCTGCCTTGCTGTCCTTCAAGCACACCGACACCGAAGCAGTGTCGCTCCAACACCTGGATCACAGAATTTTCTTTGGGTAAACGTGTTAAGCATTACCAAATTCACTTTATGAAGAAACAATCTGGCAGCCCTTTCCCCAGGCTTCTCTAAAGAAAACAGGCCTTCTTCATACTACATGCTGCTGGGGGAAAAATGCATCCCTTCTTGGGCATCCCTACCTCTTTCAGTGCTGCAGCAGATAAGCTAATGACCCAGCATCTGCAAGGGACTTGCCCCATGCTGTGACTTCCAGCTCTGCGGGGCCACACGGAGCGTTTCATTTGTCTCATTAACTTCCCACTGTACCAGCCAGCGTTTTATTATATATTTTCTCTTCCAACTTTTACAGTTCATATACCTCAGCAGGAGCCTGCGCACAGTGGCCAGGGCTCCTGGGAGCCACATGAAAGCAAATCACAAAAGCTCCAAAGCGGCATTTTGGGAAACTTCCGACGAGCTGGAGCCCAACAATGGAACAAACAAGCGCAGCGACAACAACGTTCAATGTAACACGACAGGCACAAACCACGCTGTCTTGCCTACAACCTCAACAAACATTTCCACTTGATTTCCCAAGGAAATGAGGCAGATGCTTTCATGCTGCCTGTCTCTTCATCTGCCTCCCCCTAATAACTTTCAAGTCTACTGGCACATTTCAATCCAAGTTGTCAGGGAAGCAGCAGAAGTTTCCAGGATAATTAAGTTCCTACAGCTCTTGTGAAAAAACAGTCATTTCACAGAGGAAGAGGCCTAAATTAGAGCTCCCAGCTGAGGAAAATCTCCTTGAAGGTGAGGGATCGATGGTTACTCAAGCAGTCAGTACAAACCAGCTCGCTGCTCTGCTGCTTCACAGCAGAAATAGCACGGACTGCTCCTGGCCGTTGCAGGAGCTGCAAAGGATTCAGGGGTCTCATGAAGATCCCTAGAGGGTGCATGGGAGACAGGAGACACAGTTTCATAGGAAATTGGGCTTCCACTACTCCTCAAGCAGCTTCTTATATATATATTTTTAACATACTGAATGGGATAGCTTTTGATTTTAGTCCCTTATCTGTACAGTTTCTGCTCTGTAAGTTATCCCTTGGCCAGCAAGCAATGGTTCCAGAATTCTTGTTCATGCTATTGGCTGCAATAAAAAAATTCATTACTGGGCTAATGCCTGCTCCAGCGCTTCATTTCAGCGCTTCATTTCAGCACACAGATATCACAAAGGACAAAATGCATCACATTTATAACCAACATCTTTAATAGCCTGGATGCGAATGCCAACTCTTATCTCAGAGGGGTGAGGGAAAAAAGGCCATGAAATATTCAAATAAGAATACTTAAAAATAAACATGCATAGAAATTCAGATCTGTGACAGAGCAAAACATGGCATGTTTAAACATGAGTAAGTGAGAGAGTAAATATGCAAGAAGAAACTTAAGGTATGGCAGAAACAAAGCTGGAACGAGGATATTTCCAAATGCAAAGAAATGCAAGTCTTTGCATTTGTAAGGAGAAATGAGCACGGCCTCTAGCCACATGGAAGTGCAGCCACGAGGAGCCAGCTCCAGCTGTGTACCCCAAAGCACAGCCCTGTTTGCTGCCGCAGTGCTGCTGCTGAGCATTTCTTGCCAGGATACATCAGACCAGCTAAACTACAATAAAAATAAAGTACCACCATGGCAGGCCACCTGATTTCTCATGGGTGCTTTCAGCATCCATGTGCCAGGATCAGGCACTGCTGGGTGCAAGAAAAATTATCATAAATATAGAACTAACATTCTGAAAAACATCTAACACGGTTTCCAGGCCCCTAAGAAAGTCAAATAGAGCAAGCTGAGAAACGAGCAGAAGGAAAGGAATGCTTTAATCCAAATGTACCTAGTACAATATATAGGGATCCATCAAGGCATGACCTCCTAAATGAAGAGCTAGCAGATACTTAGACACAGGGAGAAAGGACAGATCTCATATGTGAAGAACTAGCAAACATTTATACATGGGGGAAAAGGACAGATTAATTGCAAGTGAGATAAACAGAACACCGATGCCAAATTGGGGGGTCCTTTAAAAGTCAGATTAATTCAGTCAATAAATTAAAGGCTGCAGTGCTTTACACATTCAGGATGGAAAGCTTCCTCCCTCTCCAACTTATCTGATCCCTCTCATGAAGAATTACAGTACAGATAAAGGGTTTCAGAGACTGTTTTTGAAAAAAAGGTTTACGTTCGCATTCTTTCTTGAAAGTGAGTTACTTGCTGTGGAGGTAGTCATATTTTTAAAGGATTCACCAGCAAATCTTGTCATTAGCAACTGTCTAACCATTCTGCCAGCAGAGCATTACTCTGAGGAATTGATGAATGAATCAAATTGTTAACATAAGGGTTTTGGTTTTTTAGAGTCAAAATGAAACTGCCGTCCAGGCACCTGAACATACAACACACACTCCTCATCCTCCTGCAAAGTCAGTGTTATCGCTCAGTTGGATGCAGTTGCTGAAGACATTTCCATTTGCATGGATATGAATTGTGAGAACTTTTTTTTTTCGTCTTTCTAATGGGTTATTGATCACTCAGGGCAGAAAATCCATACATTAACAGGCTGTCTTAATTCACCAAGTTGTGTTACTTTCTAGCACTACTGAGAAAATTCACTGCATAAAGTTCTTTCAGCTACCCTAGACGAGACAGATCGATGGGCCTCTTAGACAGAAATCAAGGTGTTACAGCACTGATCAGTCAGGAAAGTCAGGAGCAATTCCTCCTGCAGAGGAACGAAGGTGTCTGCACATTTTAAGCATGACAAAGACCTGAGACCCAGAACTTGGGGGGTGAGGCAGATATCCTGCTTATCATACACGCTCCATGGATTTCTAGAAGATAGCTTTGTATTAAAAATTACAGGCCTTGAAAACTAAGAGCATTTAACAGTGTAGAAGAATATACTCAAAGGACTTTGGGGAGGATTTTTTTGTTGTTTGTTTTTTTCTTAGATATCCTGATGTAAAAATATAAATTAAATTGATACTTCAACTTTCCTAGGTGTAAAAATTACTTGCTTTCCTGTGACTTGTTATCTGACAAGTACTTCCAAGTTAAACATTGATTTTCCTTTGCCTTCTTTTATTCTTATCCTCAGCAATCTCTCGGATTATGGGATTACACATGGATTAGATGCATAAACCACTCATTTCAGGGTTCACGGACTTTGGAATCATTAGGTCTTTATATCATAAACCTAGAAGAGCCAAAGCAGCCTACATCCTTTGAGCACACTCTTCCTAAGAGACTGAAGTGGTTAAAGCTACAGGGAGGTAGGATCTGGCCCCTATCTAGCAGGAAATAGTTTTGCAGAGATAACTGCGTGGAATTCTATGGCATGCAAAATACATATGGTCATATTAGATAGTCTTGAATTCCCTTCTGACCTAAGATCCATTAATTTACTTATGCCTCCTTGGTAAGTGAAAAGAGTAACTTTTGACGAGATGCAGATATATTTGCATCTTCACTGAACTTCTTGAACCCAGTATTGTCCCAGCTTTTGACTAACCTCACTGTGATTTTACTGACTTCTGTTTATGAAAATACAAAAATGAATAAAATAAGCACAGTATCCTTCGAAAAACATTTCAAAAGATGACAGTGGAATAGACAAAACCCAGAGCAAAAATCTGCTATATTTTGTTGCTGCTTTGCTGCTCGCTCCCAAGAAATGAGTTACTTCATTTCTGCATCTTTTTTTTTCCTATAAATAAGAGAAATGCCGCCTGCATGCTTTTCTCTCACGTATATTATAAAAAATAATTGATTTTTGTGCTTGCTTGGTTTCTTTAGCTTACTCAAATTTAATATTAAATATAAATTTAATAACTTAATCCAACAAAGCTCTTAAGCTCCAAGAACAAATGTAAAAACTTCTGTAAAAGCAAAACACCCTGAACCTGATCTCTACAACTGCAATTTTTTCTTCTTTTTTTTTTGTGAACTCCCTGCAGTTTGCAAGTAAATTTGGGGGTGCTGCTTAGAATGGATTTCCCTTCTCCTTTGCAGTGGAAATGGTCTCTACAAGTGACTGGGCCATCCAAACTGGCTTCTCTGGAATCGTGGTGATTATACTGATGAATGCGGGGAAGAGAAAAGGCTTGGAATGTCATAAGGGAGATAGATGGGGCTTTTCTGCTTCTTCTGCAATGAAACATTGGGTAATGAGATAAAGGTAGAAGATGTGGGACAGCACAGGGGTCACCTAGCATCATTTCTATGGAGCAAAGCAAAAAGGAGCCTGTTGATCAGGTACTAGCTGGGTACATGTACCCCTAGCTGACAGTGCCTGCGTGGCACAGTGAAGGTTCAAGGAAACAGCACTTGGAGAGTCTGCTGCATGTTAGTCAGTCTCTGGCAATTCGGGCTCCCACACTAAGTACTGCTTAATGTGGCCATCAGAAATCACTGAAGACTGGAGGTTAGATGGAGGACTGTCAGACCGCTTCATTAGCAGCAACTTCTGAGAACCATAAAAAAGTGAACAGAGAAAATATTCTGTGTGGAAGAATGTAGAATTAAAAAAAAAAAAGTTCAAAGTCAAAGCTCTTCAGAAAAACAGAGTACACACAGGGCAATCTTAAGCAGCACTTTCCTTCCCAGACAACAAGAAAATGGTCTCCTTTCTGGCAATGAAGCTTCTGAAGCCATCAATGATTTAACTGGTTCAGTTAACTCAGGTAGGGGAAGCAGACTATTAATTGTACAGAAGTTGAAAGAATACTGCACTGAAACAGTACAGAAAAGAAGGTGGGAATATTCTGTTACTAATTGATAGCTGAAATCACAAGCTGGCATGAAAAGTATGATATAGCATGATATAATGTGGGGAGGGGGAAAAAAAAAAAAGATGAGAGAAATATTTCTAAAGGATTTAGGACAAACCCAATTAGAACTTGCCAAAGAGAGGAAGCTCCACCTAAACTGAAACCTAAGAAGTGGGAAAAATTCTGACAGCCAGGATAGACAGCATGCAGGAAAAGAGATCTGTAGCAAAATACTGCTACATGCACAAACAAGACAAAATTCATGAATGTCAGAAGCCAAGACAATATGTAGCATTTGAAGAAAAGACACAAGAAGTGCAAAGGCTCACGTCACTGTGGCACTCGCAAACTCTTGCTGGACAAAGTGCAGTACCAAATCGATGCTGCTGCGTGCCAAGCTCGGAGGCTGCAGGACCTTATGTCATGCTGCAGAGGATCCACTGCCTGCAAAGCAAATGGGCCATTAAGTTGAAGGTGGACACAGACACACAAGACAACATGATGCCAGAAATAGCAATATTAGAATGATCTTGGCAATATTTGTGGAAATAACCAACAAATTATCAAAACTCTTAGATTACAGCAAACCGTAAACTAAATATCAGTGTAGGTAAACTAGAAAAAAGTATTCTGTAGCACTATCTGTTGTGGTAAAAATGTGTTCCTGAGACTCTCTTAAGACTCTGCATTCACTGCAAGGGTAGGGGGCAGAAACAAATGCAAACTTGGATGTACCCTCCCTCAGCATCTCTGAAAACATAAACCTCAGAGATCCCAAGCACATGACGATAAGTTTATGCTCCTGCAGTCCCGGGACGCCACTAGAAGATCTGGAGAGGATTATTGCTTGAGAACTGCAAAATGAGCTGAGGATTCAAAAAACAGTTCGATCACCAGCTAACACACAGGTGGGAAAATGCAGTCCTTCAGCTGTGCATTGGCACATCACCATCAAAACCAAAGAAATCTCCTCCAGTTTTTAGAAAATCCAAAACTTCTATACTAGAAGGGTGAAGCGGGGTCTGTCAGAGACCTCAACTCCAAGCAGTTTCTGTATGCCAGAGGACTGGGTGCTGCTCTTGCTCTTTGTATATTTTTTTATGTTTCCCAGTGACACCAGCCCTCTGCCAAAGCAGGCAAGGTTGTACCTGCATCAAGTTCATGGTGAATGAGGTAAGGCTCTGCTCACTCTGATGTAATCTGAAATAAATGGGATGGACAAGTGATCAGATTAAAGAAATGGGTCAGCTCTGCTGCTGACGCCACCCCACTGACGTCAATGGCACTAAGCTGATTTACACCAGCTGAGTATCTGGTCTGAAGGTTTCAATGTATTTAGGCGAAATAAATGCAAATGTACATTAAAAGCTCCCTTCAGAAAATTCCAAGGCAAAGCTCCCTGTTCCAAAATAAGGTAAATAAATGAGAAGAAGGGAGTTAGTGCGGATATCACCAGTGGAAAGAATAAAAGTCAGTGCACTCTAAATCTTGAATTGTTTCTTAGACTTCTGAGGGAGAAAGAAATGGATAATTCAGCACATAACAACCTTAACTCTGACCCAAAAGCAATATCTTTGCAGTAGCTGTGACTGGAATGAACAGGTACTGTCCTGTGCCTCATGAAACATTAACTCCTATCCACATCAGGCAACTGACGCTACAAAAAGTAAGTTTAGCTTCTGCCCAGAACTCTGCATCATGCCTGTACTACTGAAAAAAAGCAGGATTTCTAGTCGATGTGCAAGAAAAATATTTTTTCCAGAAGCAACTCCACATGATAGATAAATCCCCAGACAAGCTTCAGACATCAGTTCACACAGCCACATATCCTAATTCTAATAGACTTTCCTTTGGAAAATACCTTTATAATTGCTGCTTCTTTAAATAATACTGTGCAAATATTATGGTCAGTCAACACGTGCACACTGAAATGCTTTGAAACTGTATCCCTCATGAGAAAATATGTACTTGTTGAGAGTGGAAGGCCACCACGAGAAATGAAAAATCAGATTCATTATAATAAAATCAGAAATCAGAATCTTTGCATCTAGTAAAAGTGAGTCATATCCTCAAATAGTTGGAAAACAGAGTTGCCTCAGAGAAGTAATCAGAGTTTTGTCACTCAGGCTATCGTGCATTTATCAGACAAAGAAAATAAAACACACCATCAGACATGGTAACGAGAGGGAACTAGAGATATGGCATTTCAGGCAAGTTGAGCTGTACTTCTTTTCAGGAACAACACCAAGGAGCAGGTATTTCATACACAAGCAGCCTAATTGGTGTTACCTCACCCTGAGAAATTCCTTGGGTGCTTCTATTCACACTGTGTTGACTCAAAGCACGAGTATTTCTGCTGAGGCCTTAGAAGACAACTAGAGGCCACGTCTTAAAAGTCCATCATACATTCAAGAAGGGGGCAAATCAGTCTTGCCAGACACATAAACTTAGTCTGGCATCTCCCAGATTTGTATTACTTGTATTTGCCACAGTAAACTTAGGTGTGTTTTACATACACACAACCCAAAGAAATATTTACAAAGTATGCATGTTTATGTTTATATTATGGATTTTTTTCCTCCCAGGAAAATTACTATTTTCTACTCCTAATCTTTAGCCTCAATTTTGAGGCCTTACTGAGTCCTGTCTTCTACTGTCTTTCAGATGCAATTTATACCTGCTTTGTACTTCAGAGAGCAGGAACATGAAACTTGGAAGGCCAACTTGCTGTTCTGATCTTTTCTCTTCTGTGTGCAATATGTGTGCACTAGGAACCCTCTTCTCAGAGCATCTACCCGTGGTAGCTGAACACAGAGCAATTCTTGAGTCGTTCTTTGCTGCCAGCATTCCTAAAATGTTAGAGCGAAGCTCAGAATGTGACCTACAGCACAGTGGAGGAAAAGTTCAAACACAAAATGAGATATCCATCCCACAGTCTGGATTCCAGTAAGCAATTTCCTTTTCCCAGTGCACCATAGATTCTCACCATATAGGCAATAACAGCAGAAACCTTGCCAGTTTTTATTTTATTTTTCTATAACCCATAAAATTTCTGCAAACAATTGTACAGATTTCTAGTTTCCCTTTGATCGGTCTCTGCAACAGTGATTCCAGGCCACTGCCTAGGTATGATTCCTCCATCCCAGCACATACAATGGAAATGCCCTGGCCCACAGAAAGCCTTCTCATTAAACCTCTAATCTGTTCCACTACATTCTTGCAAGACAGAATTATCCAGCTTTAAAGCATGCCTCAATAGTGAGCCGTAATAAGACTGATAGAAACAGCTTAAGTAATTGGATTGCTATATGGTATTGAATGTCTGACAACAAAAGATATCAATCTCTATTCTGCTACCGCATCTTTGTTCCAGCAATGAATTCATTTAGCAATGCACTTGGAGGCTTGCAGTCCCCACAGGAGAAAGAACAGACTGCAGACACAAAACCAGGGCCATCTGATGAGCACAGAGAAAGCGACTGTGCCATTCCAAGAAGTTAATTACAGTGAACAAAAGCACAAGACTATGACTTGTTGACCATTACCATAATCACATTACTATAGTCTCCTTTTATTCTCAGCACCAGAGGGTCTATTCTTTCCTTCCATTTGGCACTGTGCATTATATTGGTGTTTTGTCACCTGAAATGTTCTGTAGAACAAAACTCCCTCTAAAGATACTTGGAAACATCACACACTGCTTTGGGATTGTTCCTTTTACAATGTATTCCCTTAGGATTGATTTTAAAATAGCAGGACATTTTTTTAAAACTTTGAATGAGGACAAAATGTTCCAAACATTTTCTGCGAAAGATCTATAAGAATGTTTGCCTATGAAAGACTGTGCACGTTTATGACATATGATATTTCTGCTATTGATGTATATTATTGTAATCCAGGCAGGATAAAATGGTTTGTGACATACAGCTTATACTCACAGCTACTTTTGGAGCTAGACATATCCCACATTACGCGTATATTTAACAACACTTTAAATGCTTATGGCCACTCCTAATTTACCCTAAAGTAAAGTGGCTCTTGCTGCCTTCTAAAAACAACTGGCTTTTGACAAAAGCAGAAATTTAAAATGGATATGAATTTAAATGCATAGTACTTGGGCTCAGTGTTTTCATATGCGTTGTTAAACATGAAAACTTGTCACGGGGGTCAGGATTCTCACAGAGAATCGAGGGAGCTGGGTGGCATCTGTGCTGGAAGAACCCTCGCCTCCTGCTGCACATGCCAAGGGACACATTTTTAACTGGTGTGCATCAGGCTGGCACAACGTTAATGTATCTGGTTCCAATAATGCACACATTTCATACAAAATACAACCAAAATAAAATGTAGCTAGATCTCTTCTTCAAAGTAACTTGAATGGCATGAGGAATTAATTCTCAACCACTCACTCAAGTGCCACTGTGCCAAAAACTGTATACATTTATTTAAAAGAAAAATATCATCAGCTTAAATAGAGCAATAAGTACTTTTCAGTTTGGAGAGTGAAAAGAAATGGGATTCTCTGCAGCAGGGAAGACAGGAGCAGGGTCCCCATTTCTCCAAAATAGCTCCATAATCAAGAGCCCAACTGCTCTCCAGGAAAAGGGAAAAATGAACAAAACCATGAGAGAATATCAGGATCAACAACTCTCTCTGGGTGTCCAACCAGATGAAAAATGGACACATAGTCAGTACCTGCCTTTAATCCATTCTGGAGTCAAAATTTCTGTACAAAGTGTCCAGTCTTTCTGCAAATTAGTTTAACATATAGATCAAAAATGAGCTGTGCAACAGTCTGCCTTTCAGCCAACCAGCCAGGGCATCCTGTCATGGAAACTGCTGAATTGCCACGTGCCAAGTCAACTCTCAAAAAGAAGCACCACTGCCCACCCTGTCCACCCTGCCCGTGCTGGTGACGGCTTAGCTAGTCACTGCAGCCCATGTCCTGCCTCTGCACTAAGCGCACCTCCCAGAGCAAGGACAGGAGGTTTCGTGCAGCGGGGCTCTCCAGACCTCAGCTGCTCAGCATAATTTCTACTTTGCGAGGAAGCCTCTCGCCCAAACTGATCCTTTTCACACCCCCAAAAATCCCCTGTCAATGAGCCAAACCCTCAGAAATCTATCAAAGCCGGGCATGCTTTTGAACAGAAAATCTCTGCAGTCGACCAGCAGTGCCCTGGGGAGCCCTGTATGACCACAGGGCAGCCTGATAAAAATCACCCGCTATTGACTGGAATTGGTCTCCGCAGTCCAGCTGGACACACCACAGCACATTTACTGTCATTCCCAACCCATATTCCAGCAACAGCCCAGCAGCACCAAGAAATAAAAACACTTATCCCTCATTCAGCACTCTTCCTCTCTCCAACATCAATGTGCTCAAGAATACTGGCCACAACACCCACTCTTCCAGCATGCAAAAGCAGTGGCTTTTGGGTCAGGTGAGCCTGGAGAGTACCGGGGCGCTCTGCTCACCAGAGCCCCCCTTCTTTCAACTGTGAATTCAAGAATCCCCCCAAAAGTTTTGTTTGAACTGGCGCAGCTTCAAATCCAGGCCCAAAATTTTAATAGCAGCATTGCTGGTTTGGAGGCACTAAGCGGTATAGACACTTCCCTATGCAGAATAATGATTAAAATCAGCAGCGCTTTAGGCTCTCTTGAAACTTGCTGAAGATTTATTCTTTAAACAAGAAAATGATTTATTTCAACAATTATCTTCAGGCGGATTAAATTATGTGCTTTTAGGGCTCTCATTCACCACAAAATTAAGAACACTGGGTGCCAGCCATGGAAACCCCGTGATCCTTTGAGACTCAGCACAGGCGGAGACTCATCCTGATCCAGGAGAAAGAAGCGTCTCTTTCCCATGGCCACGAAATGCCATCCCTGACCTCCTGCTTGGCTCCGCCATCCGCACAAATCCTTCGGCTTCCCCTCTCTCGACCTCCTGCAAGTCACCATGGACATATAAGGCACATGGCTCCCCGGGACCACCCTGGGCACGCTCCGCGGCGGTGTCGTGACACAAGAGTTATGCTCTGGAAGGACTGCCTGATTGCAAGCCAGATGCCCCAAAGCCATAGCATTTGCTAGGAGTATCTAAAAGCTCAAGAAGACACCAGATTTATTAAGGAAGCAATAACGTGCAACAAAAGTAGGAAGACTACATCAGGAATACTGAAAGAAATCCTGAAATTCTCTCTTTTAAAAGAAAAAATAGAATTAAAAAACCAAAAGTCCTGCACCTTCCTAGAGGAGAACTCACTTCAGCTAGTAATCTAGGAGTATCTTCACCACCATGAAAGGCTCCCTTTTGATCTTGATGAATCAGGCTGAAAGTTCAGAGAAAGTTAATGTGTTGGTGAATTTTTGCTGAGAAATAATCTCTTCACATCCAAGAGCCTCAAATGCAAACTTAAATAAAGAGGTTCTTGCGCCAAGCAAGGTTTCAGAAGAATGACGCATACTTTTCTCCCACTGCTGAAGCCCAGATCTTCGTTTCATACATAAGAACCCTCAAATGTTGATTCTCCTTTTCCCTTCCCACTCCATTATTTCTATTTCCCCTGATTTCAGCTTTTGCTCCCTTTATGGTTTTTCAGCTCTGACTCTGTAAACAAAAGCCAGTTGCTCTGCGTGTACTGGACCTCTTCCTATTCTTTTCACCACAGACCAAGTTCACTTGCAATGAGCCATTCACACAGCCTGACGTTCAGTGCCAACAGCAAGACGCTCTAAAATACGGAGTGTGTAAGCCTTCCTTAAACATGTACTCCAGAATTAAAGATACCCCAATGGACAGGAAACATTAAAATTGTAATATGATCATCCTCTAGAAGACCACAGGCCCTGAACTAACAGATTTTCGCTACCACCATGCTATGACTCACTATAAATTTACCTCAGCAGCAATCCAAACGATCACGGCCAGGCTCACAAATCCTACTAAGTGTTGCCACTTTCCTGCGATTCAAACCCCTCCCTTTCACTCAGATGTCGTTATAGGTTAGGAGTTGTGCTGTACTTCTACCTGGCTCAGCCACACTGTGACTTTCTCAACAACAGAATTCCTTACACTCATATTTTAATAGACTAAAACCTAAAAATGAGTGCTTTGGATGAGTGTTGTAAAATTTTGTCTAGACATTTGTTTAGAATATACGTACATTTAGTTTAAATTTTGTTACTTTCCTATTACAATAATGTCACTACTTAAATTCCTTGCCTGGTATATTGAATTGCCAGGGAGAAGGGAAGAGGGCAGAAAAAAAGGAGGGGTCCAGACATGGGCAAATGAAGTGTTTAGAAGCTTAAAGCAACATCTGTAAAAAGCACCTGAAAATACCAGGATATGTATCTATCCTGAATGTAAACGAGATGAGAGATACGTAGCAGATGTGCAGAAAGTCATGTCCCCTTCATGTCCACAATACAAGATAAAGGTCCTGCCAATGAAATAGAAAGATAACATTTAAAACTGATTTAAGAAAAATCATAGTATGAAAATAATTAATCCGTGAAACTGTCTACCGGAAGAATAACTAGGAAACTAAAAATGCTGCACTTAAATGAATTAATGATTTGTATGGAAAATACCCTCAGTTATTTTTGACAAGATGCAACTACACAGATAAAAAGCTCTGTGATTCTAACTCAAACTACACTAAAGGCTCAGAATATTTTTCCTTCACAATAGCTTTTCTAATTTCTTTGCCCCTTTTACTGACCAATACTGATACATGATATTGCACTGGATTGTCTTATCTGCTATGACAATGTTTATGCTTCTCTGCTGCTTTCCTTTTTAGTTAATTTATAATACAACAATATTAATAGCATTTGCCTTTTTTTTTAATGGTGTCTTTCCAGCTCAAAGTTATTAGAGATCTCTTGAATGCAGGACTTTCATTGTGAAAGCTCTACTTACATGAAAACTATTCTGATTATAACATTCTGTTGACAAGAAGCCAATGGCTATTTTGAGCAAGAATACAATTCTAACATATGTAAGCGTAACAGATACTGTGAAGCAACTACACTGTAATAAAAGCAAGAGCTATATTAATGGTTATGTAAAAGCAGCTGTTTCTAATGTTTAAGGGTCTCTTTTAGAAACTTCAAATCTTCTAGAAGTTTGGGACAATTGTTTGTTTGTTTTCTTTTTAAAAAAAACTTGAATTACAGACTAATCAGTTTTAATTTTGGTCAAAGTTATCTAAGATTTAACCATGTTTTAGAAAGCTGTGCCTTGTTGAGAAATGTGTCAAATAAAAATCCCACAGGTTTTCTTAGATCAGTTTTCAGGCTATTTTTATCAACAGTGGTTGAGTCACCAGAATGAAAGACTGGCCTTGTAGTCGATTCCTGGGGCACCTACTCAGCAAGGTATTTCAGCAGAAGAACTTCAGACAATTCATGTTTCAGGTTCAGGTTAAAGTATATATTTCAAATCCTGCTTGAATTTTTTTTTGTTTTATTTTTAAGATCTAATTCTTATTCTTAAGCAGGCTTCTTTATACACTTCAATCTTATGTCTCTGTGCCACCACTCTGTCCCAAGGATGTAAACTCAGTTTTCTGGAGGCAGGACTGTCTCCTGGTGACTCCAGCTCACCTCCCACCTCGGTTATCACAGTTAAGCACAATCATCACAGTCAAACTGCAACTTGTCTCAAAGGAACCAGTCTTTCACTCTTCATCTCAGGACAAGACCTTGACCAAGTGATTTGCTATGAGTCTAAGTCCAGCATGACTTTATATATATTTAAAGCCAACCAAAGAGAGTGGGACAGCATAAAACCTCCCGGACTCAATGAGAGATTTTCTAGCAACTTTGAAAAGGTCTGCACCAAACTATCTGGAGACTGGCCAGTCTGACTGAGAACTTGTCCACTCTAATTTTTGTCATCAGAATCTCTTCAGTCTTAGCTGACCTAGAAGGCTGAAGTGTGCTATTCACATGGCCAACACGCAGAAGAAGCCACCTCCCCGCCCAACATGCAGGAGTACAAAATCAGCTGTAACAAAAGCAATTTCTACCCAAATTTTGAAGTAGGCACAGCCCTTCTTCCCCAAGGGTCAGCATGTTCCTTCAGCACAGCATTGTCCTGCCCTAGCGCCAACAGTAAGAAAACCTACTGCAAACATTGTATTTTTTTCCCACTGCTCTAGGTAGATAGAAAATTGCTTTTTTCTATCCAGGACCTCTACTTCGTGATTTTTTCTCTTATTTTGCTTACCTCCTGAAAATTGCTCCCATAGGCCCCAGCACCATCTTCTGTGGCGCCCACCAGCTGCTGTGTCCTGCCCGGGCCACAGCACTGCTTGTCTCGCTGGCGCTGCTGCAAGCCCCTGTGCTGGTCTCCAGCAGGAGGGTCATGGCAGGCCTCCATTCTAGGAAGCTTTCATTTCCTGTCACCCTAATCCATCCCGCTCCTTCCCACATCGTCTTTCCATGATCCTCAGCATTTCTGTTTGCTCCATTACAGAACATGAGTTCAAATACTGTTCTCTACCTCATACTGGGCTACTCCTACTCCCCCCTTTCATTATAATGTAATAAGAATATATAGTAATAATATTATATACTAATAACACGTACAGATGAGTTTCTTTGCTAAGAAAACTAGAGCAATCATTACTAGTAAGTGCTGATTTTTTTTTAATCGGAGCACATTCATGCTCACAATCTCTTCCCATTCTGTTTTCACTCAGCAATTTCCCCCCAAAACTCTGCCAGTCCAGCACCTTCGCCTCTGGCAGGTGACAGTGAGAAAGATCTGGGATGGGGTAAAAGAGGATGCCTGTCTCTGAAAAATGCTTCCAAAGTGTTCTAGCCAACACGGGTTTCTCACCCCCTCTAATCCACGAAGTCCACAGGATCTGGTGCTGACAGGAAGGAAAAAAGAGTTAGAGTGAAGGTGCTTTCAGGAAAGACACTACCCCTGAAAAGTGAGGAATGGAACAGGGAAGGGTGTGAAAGGTAAGCGAGGAGCGGGGAGAACTGAAGAAAGGAGATAAAAAAAAGAGCAGATTATAAAGAGAGAAGTAAGGAAGAAACTGTTGGTAGATGAAGATGGTCTCTTTTCCCATTGCTACAACTGGGTGGAAGAGGTGAGGGAACAGAGAGGACCCTCGCAGGAAAAAATGAGGAGGCACAGAGACCTGTGAATGTGGGGGATCACCCTCTGTCCCAAAAGTCACTGCCCCTTGGGGCAGTGCATCTCCTTGCATCTTCCCTGGAATAAGAGATTTATTTAGGAACAGGCTAATAAAATCTACTAGTCCCTTATAGAAANCAGGAAAAAGAGAGGAGGCACAGAGACCTGAGTGGAAGTGCACAGGAAAGGAAATCCAACAGCCCCATCTCCAAGCGAAGAATGTGGGGGATCGCCCTCTGTCCCAAACGTCACCGCCCCTTGGGCTTCTCCCATCCTTGTATCTTCCCTGGAATAAGAGATTTATTTAGGAACAGGCTAATAAAATCTACTAGTCCCTTATAGAAACTGATATGAAAGATAAAACCAGTATTTCAAGGTGATAAGACCATTCAGTCTCACTTTAAATACTGCTTTTGCCGAGCAGGAACATAGATGTCCTTTTAAGTGTTCTGCTTTTGAAAAGAGCCTTTCTCCTTACAGCTATTCTGCTGCCCATATATCTACCAAGAGCAAAAGAGGTCACACAAACACAACTTTCTTCTCTTCTAGAAGACATCACCCTGGGAATAAAGTTTGCAAAAATCCTTCTCTTTCAGCAAGTTTCCCTTAGCAAAGCTAGCTGGGGTTTGGGGATAATCCTCTTTCAACAAAGAAAACATTTCTTTTTGTAACCTGAGGGCACAAAAAGAAAGACCACATTTCAGTAGACAAACAGAAGTAACATTTTGGACATATTCTTTTTAAAGCCGAAATTCATCTTGCCAGTTCTGCTCTGACAGCTTTGCACGCTGTCAGCAGGACCTAGCTTGTTAAAAGAGAGTCTTTACTCTTGCCTATTGCTTTTAAGTAAGCCTCATTGGCCACAGTGCAAACATCCCTTTGGTTGCAGGTTGCCCCTTTTCACAGAGCTACGTGTTGCATGGAGCCCATTGCCTGGCCCAGTCCACGTGGGCAGGTGAGAGGGATCAAACCTTCGTGAGGCTCCACAGGCTTAAATAAAGTGGCCATGCTAAGAAAATGTTCAAAGACTTGGCAACCAAGACCAAACTCCAAGAAATTAAAAAATGCTGGAGGGACATACTCATCTTGCATGAACAAACCTTTTTTGATACAGTGGGAAAGCTTTTATTTCAGCCAACTCAGTAGCCAGCTTAGCACTCATCCTAGGGAAGTCTTCAGAGGAAGAGCACTGATTTACATCAGCTAAGAGCACGGTTGCAAGGTTTCCCCCTGTCTCTTTTAAAACGTAACAAAATCACTCTGAAAATCTACTTTTTTCCTTTCAGTGTAATAGTCCTACTATTTTCCCCAACTGCAAAAGAGAATTTCTCAGGGTAAGTGAAGGCTGAAAAGGCTTTTCCTGCTGCTGGGAGAGGCCGGAGAAAGAAGTGCTGTTTGCCCCTGGTGTCTATCTGCTGTTAGCAGCACACAACTCCAGGAAAAGACCCAACAGCAAGTGAAATCAAAGAGCAGAGTGTAGAACTAAGCACTTGAGTCCTCTGCAAAATCCCCAAGCGCTATAAAGGGACATGGTGCTGTTGAAACAGAAGGGTTGAACAGGTAGCAAGCAGCCCTCCACGCACTCAGGGCGCAGCTAACATGACTTCTCATTTGCATGGAGCTTCTGCATTAAACTGCCCTTCGTTCAGGCGCAGGTAGCTTTTCATGCACAGTGCAGGCAAAGGCGGAAAGGTGCCCAGCTGACCGCAACATGTATCCTATGACCCGTACAGGATGGGTGCAGTGGGGCCTGCCCTTCCTGACAGGAGGTTGCTGTGGAAAGCAAAGAGAAAAGGGGTTGCTCTTCACCGAAAAGAAAAGGAAACAGAATCCGTCCAGCTGCGGAGAGTGGAGTCAATCCAACTCGTGTCCCATCCTTACATTCCGGGAGCCGGGGGGAAGACAGCTCCGTCCTGGCCCTGGGGCTTGTGAACCTGTGTGCTTTCTTTCCAAAGGCCCTGCCTGCAGAAATAGGAGAGAAAGGCAAAAGCCCCGCTCAGCTCCCTGTAAGGACGTGCTGCTCCTGGAGAAGTGCGGTGGCCTTCTCCTTTGCTGCTCCAGATGAGACAGATCACCTCGGGGGCGACAGAGGAGTCATTTCCCACGCAAGCTGTGGTACCTGGCACAGGACATGCCCTTCCTCCAGCTGGAGAGACTTGGGAGAAGGCAGTAGGACAAGAAATGGAGAGGCCTGCAGGACTCCCAAGGAGAAGCCTCACTAATCCAAGGGAAGCCCAGTCTTCTCACGGCTTTTGGACAATGGACCCATCCCTGTTCTGCAAGATCCTTCCTCTTGCATCAAGAATTATGGGAATGAAACTCGGAGGAGTTCAGGATACATCCTTATACACCCATCAATGCATGAAACTGCATTCAAGGCAGGACAGGACAAGTCATTAAGCTAATGAGTGACTTCACTGCAACAATTACAAAATTTCTATTAATTTAATTCCTATAAGCAGGGATTATTGCAGGAACATATTTATTTATATATAAGGAAAAAAATATATATAGAAAAAACGTTCCCTTTATATTTTCTATTAAAAACAGCCCTGAGGTAGATTTGTACTCCAGTGTAGAATGCATTAAACAATTAATTCTAATTTAAATCAAGCAGTACCTTATTCTTTCATAATTACTATATTTATGTATGAAAGTTAAACTATGGAAGATGATGACAAACAGTAAAACCAATAGATGCTTTGCTACAAACACGGGCTGAAGCAAACTCAGGGAAGCTAGAGGTGGAAGGAAGGCATGAGAGAAGCTAAAGTGAAAGGCAGAAGTGATTATCAATGAGGTCTTTTAGCACTAAAAATATCCCTTATACGTTGCTTTGAATATACAACAGAGGCATGCAAAAACAGCCTAAATAAATCCTCCTAGGAAAAAAACTTATAGTCTGATATGACTCTCTCAGTATCTCTTTTAGCAATCTTGCATTTGGTTTCAGTGTAATATGAACAGAGCTATCTGCTTACAAAAGCTCTCCTCTTCCCACCAGCCTTGTTTGTTATTTTATGTGTTTCTGCATCATTTGCAAAGTTTGCTTTGATCTACATTCCTCCTGGATGTGCAGTTTCCTTTTCGGCTACCAAAAGGAAAACTGTTTGGTTTGAGAATTTGCTTATTTTGAAGCTCCGCTGGCCCAAAATACCTATTTTTAATCCAAATGAGCACAGTTCAGTGCTTTCAGCCCTTCAGCACCACTTGCCTTCCTTTCAGGAAAAACTTCTTTCAAACAATAAGTGACCTCTTCATACTCGAATAAATTTGCCAAGCTGTAATCCTAGCTGGCACAAGCGAGGGTTTGCCATTTGCTGCAGCCGAGTTTGAGGATTTACACTCCTGCAGAATTTGATCTGCGATTTGCTTTTGTTTTAGCACCATTCTAAAATATTCACTTTTCCCCTCTACATGTGGAACCTGCCAACAGACACCATACTGCCCTAGAGCAACATCAGAACAGGTCAATACAAAGTCGCTCAGTATTTCTCTGCTACAGACCTAATCTGCCTTCCATCAAAAACAGAATTGCCTCCAAGGGTTGTCTGGGCCTTGGTGTATTTGTTTTACTGTAAATGCTTCCACACAGGCTAGATGATGCTGAATGTAAAGTCTGAGCCATTTTAATCCTTCCTCCTTTTCTAGTCAGCATCACACAATACCAACCCAGTAGAAATAGTCCATAGACAAAACACAGTTCATAAATAACAGGTAAACAACATTCAGATGAGAAGACAGGACACATCCTTGGAATGACTCTTTGACTGGGAAACAGGATATATTCTTCAAGGACCTTGCAGGAATAAAGTCCCAGAGGACAATTAGAGATTAGATCTTCTCCTCCATGAGGTTAGGCCACAGGAGTTAACTTGGGAAACAATTCAGATAAACAAAGCACTGGCAAGAGGAAGGACACTATTAGATTTTGCCTCTGTGCACTTACTAGACACAGGCCTTTATGTCAAGCCCCACACAAGAACTTTATTTCAAATGATAATAGAGCATTAACTGACATCACCCGTAATGGAAAGTGGGCGCAACTCCTCGCAATACGAGGCACTAATTAATGACTGCGAGAACAGTCTTAATGAGACAGCCTGGAGCTAAGAGAACCACTGAGCACGTGAGGGCAAATGTAGCTATTCCTCGGCAAACACATAAATCCTGCAGAAACAGCAAGTGCAGAAGCTGGGAGCTTTAGCATTTCTTCATCTGCAGCCCAGCATATCCAGCGCAGTTAAAGGCAGCAGTGCTCTCCATGAATAATCTTTCTTCTAAGAAAAAAATAGATGAAAAAATTGCTTTCAAGTGTGTGTGCACACATCCTAATGTAAACATTTAAACCATTGTTTTCTGTACTCACTCTTTTGCAGCCCATTTTCCTGTAACATTAAAAAAAACATAACTTAATAATAAGTAAGCGTTAGGAAATTGTGATGGTGCCCTATGCAGCTCATTCTGTGAAGCCATGCCCCCATTCTCAGAAAGCAAGAAGACTAAGATCTCACAAAAGAGAAAAAATACTTGAAGAATCCAAAGAATGTCAAGGATTAATCCAGGGAACTAGCTAGTTTCTTTTTCTCTCTCTTTTTTTTTAAGGTTTCTAGAAACGTATAAATTGTAATTCTAAGGTAACTGAGCTAAGAGGAGGAAACACCATGAGTCCCATCTGGCAAAGCCTTCAACACTGTCAATACGGCAGCTCGAGCGGTTAAGACCTGAAACGGATCCACTTCAGTGATTAGGCTGATCCAAGGACACGGACAGAGGAGCAGGATTTAATGGGCAGGCGGGCAGGAAAAGTCTTTTAACACTTCAGAAAACGTTGACTTGGTGGAAGGAATTGGCTAGCTCAAGGGATTAGTAATGAGATACTGAGCCCCTTAGCTCTAGGTCACCACCCTGAATCTGGTGCAGGTCAGTAGAAATCAAAAGCTGTTGCTGCTGAGCGGCCCTCAGGAAACCAGCTGGTGGTCTTGCCTTACTACCGACAAAATAGCTCTACTGTTGTTACTGACAACAGTTTTGCAGCACGTACTGGAAAGGTTTAGGTCTGGCATGGCATAGGAAAAGACTGAGCAGAGAAAGATTCCTCCAGCAAACAGGCTAGGTTGGGATTCAGGACCAACAAGCCCCCTGCTCCTCAGCAAACTTCTGGCATGACTTGGGGCATGAGATTAAGACTGGTCAAGTCAACTTTGATTCCTCACTACTACTGACTCCAGTGGGCATTAGTGACAAATGTTTCTGAAAGGTGGACCAAACAACTGCATTTCAGAGCCCCATCTTTAAAACAGGAATAACTAACTTGTATCACTGGAGTATGCAGCGTAATCAGATGCAAAAGCAACAACAACAACAACAAAACAAAATAGGTGAACAAATCTTTTTTTCCCTAAAATCAGCTCCTCTAACTCAAGAGCAAGACACCAGCTGGGTACACACAAGGCACCCGTTTGCAAAGCTCCATATTTAACATGCTTAAAAAGAATAAACTTCTCTTAGAGCAAAAGCTACCCCTGCAAAAATAAATTTTCCATGATGCTCAGTAGCGTAGCATCAAATAATCCAGCTGCTCCCAGCTTTTATCCCACCTAGAATGAAATTCTAAGGCCTGTGTTGTGCAAGAGGTCAAAAAGATTATCATAATAGTCCCTTCTGGCCTTAAAATCTATGGAATTGGAGAGTGAATCACAAGGTACTGGTCACTATTGAAAGCAGGAGAGTAGGCAGCATAGCTCAGTGACGGCGTGTGATATGGCAGAGTAAATCCGATGTTCTCAGGCCGTGTGAAGCCGGGACTGACATTTTGCCTTCTTTGTTGCCCCTTTGGGACACCGAGAGAGATGCAGGTTATTATAATAAACCCAGTCCACTCTCAAAGCAGTCTAAGAATATTGCCTCTTACGAGAGCGAGTGCGTGAAGGATTGAGAAACACTAGTTATTTTCAAACTGGATTAAGTCTTTCAAAAGCTAATAGGTTTCCAATGAGCTGTGGTGCTGCTGCTGCAGCTGCTCTAATTTGAGAATAAAAGAATGCAGCCTTTGTGCCTAGGGAGCTGTTATTGATCTGAGCCAGGAGGATGGGGAGGCAGGGGGGCTGAGGGAGGTTATCCCCCTTTCAGCTGGGGTGGGGGCATTCCTTTCAAAGTCACATTATCTGCTAGTAACAACAAAGCCTAACCCCATGACATGCTGCTCTATACAGGATTGCACTTGTTGAGAACTAAAAGCATTAAGGGAGAGAAACCCTCCTCTGGCTACCTTGCGTGGCTAACTTCATTGAGGGCCCACGAGACTCAACAGATGGGTCTTCGGCCGCCCTCGCTGGGAAACGTGCCTGTCCCTTTGCATCTGGTGCCTCGCTGTGCTCTGTGCCATGCGCTCATTAGCATGGCAGGCTCACAGATTCCTCAGCACGTGCTTCCAATAAATATTGCAAAGAGAGGAGGGCAGGGAAGCTGTCGCTTGGAGCAGCAAGATGAAGGGTCACCCCCTGAACTGGGAAATCCTTCCCAGCACATGGGCATGTGCGTACACACACACACACACCCTCCCCTGCTGTCCCCAGCACAGGGGACAATAAGAGGCAGCCAGCCACAAATAGGCATTTAAGGAGACAGGTGTGGAATTGCTGCTACTCACTTTATGGCAGAGCCTCATTCGTTCCCCTCTGCCACAGTAAATAAAAATCATCATTACAGAAAAAAATAAAGTCAGGGCAACAAACAGATTGTAGATCCATGTGAGTCTGAGGCCCTTTTCAGACATAAAGTGGGCTCACACTGGGTTATGCCATTACCTACAAAGAAATTAACTGGGATTTAGGGCCCAATTCAACAGTCAGGCTCTTTTCTCTTCAGGTCTTCACCAAGCACGTCTTGTTGTCACCATCACAAATCAGGGATGCCCCTCATCACACTTGCAGTGGTCCCTGACTCAGGGCCTCGATCCCGGACCCCTGACTTTTGCTGAATCAAGTGAGAATCATGCCCTGTGCATCTGAAGCATGGTGAGACACAACGGCCAACAGGGATTGGGAACTGGCAGGAATGGGAACTGTTCAGGTACTGTCAAAGAAGCAAAGAAAAAACCTTTTTACTGAGAGACAAAGTGATAGGACTTGATATCTTGACCATACTCCCTAACCTATTCTTATCCCATTCTTTCTCGTTCACTCTTACGTGCACTTTCTTGTTAGCAGTTGCAGGCACCTTGCTCACAGCTGCCCCTAGATTAGGACTAGAAGGGCCTCAAACAATTAACTACCTAAGTTACTACAGACCCTGTACAAAATGCAGCACCTCAACAGCTAACCTTCCAAATCAGGGCAGAATTGGGCTCTAAGAAATGCTGCTGGTTGTAGTATATAGTGCAGGCAGAAAGTACCTCATTGTGTGATGAGTGACATCAAAGCCACTAGCACACATAAGGGAATATTTGCCTACTAGTGGCCTGTCACAATATGTAGAATGGACAAGTCTTTTTAATATCCGTACAAAGGGCAGGCAGAGAATAAAGTTGCCATTTTTAACTCCTCTGCCCAAAAGTTTGCATTCTTCTCTGCCACCAAGGATGCTACCCATCCTTTGGAGCCTTCACTTAGTCTAAGCACATTTTACTGATACAAAAAGGTTCCTTCTGCCAGAGAGCAGGCAGTGCCAAGGGGCTACATAAACATATGCCTTTGTGCCACTGTCAGTGCCCCTAATTTTTTGTAGATTATCAGAGCCTCTTCTATTCAACTCAAACTGAGGTTGAATTCATTGGACAGTCCAGCAAGTTACTTAATCACACTCCTAATTCAGTATTTCGTACCTTACTTTAGGCACATTTATATTTTAGACTGAATGTCCCACATACGTCTAGCAAAATTCAGAGTACAGAATATATTAGCTCAGCCATGCAACGACAGCAGTCAAAGACAGGAGAGCTTGCAACACACACTCAGATTTAAGTTTGTGAACTGCAGTCCTCGTCTTCTTAGTCACTTCCTTACCTACAAGACACCTCTGAATTCTTTAGCCTGGCACATGTAAGATCTTTTGCAATGGAGAAAGTATTAAGCATATGCCATCATAAGCATTAATAATGAAAAGAATCTATGAGAAGATTTCACACATTGTGATGCTCTCTCCTAACAACAAAATGAAGCTTGACCCAAGCACTTACTCAGCGCAGCTGGCAAAAAGAAATGCTCTTATGCAGAGCTTTGGGGAAAACCCTACCAGAAACTCGGAACTAGCAGTTGTTTCTTGGAGATGGTTCTCAGCCCAGATTTCAGCATCACCATTTCTACAACTGACGAGAATAGCTGAGGTTACAGCTTATCAAATCAAAGTGTCATCCTGGTTGTGACAGACGTGCCAGCACTGCTCAGTGTCACAGGCTTTGCACCTACTGGAGCTTGATAAGATGCACCCCTACTCAGGTCTAACACCACAGTCTCAGCTCACCTCCCTTTTTAGAAGGTAGCGATTTGAGATTCAGTCGCTGATGAACAGGAATTCCACTGCCAAGAAGAATAACGGAGCACCAAAGGAACTGTGTTCACAGGTCCACGTGGAAGCATCCAGATGGGTTAACAGAAATAACCAGAAAGCAGGTTCTAAATGTATGGAAATATATGAAAGTGAAGGAGAAACTGTATTAGTCTCTGGGATGGGGTAAGGTCTCGATATTATGTTGTGACTGAAAATAATGCAAATTCACTAATAGTTGGATAAAACTTAAAAGCTCCACCACAGGCACAATTCTGTGGCTGGTTCCCACTAGGGTGATTTCTGAGTACCACCTTGGCTTTTTCTGTGTTCTAAAGACTATCCCATGCATTAGACAAGTGCTTTGTTTTAATTCCATGATGTTGAGGGACAGACAATCTAAGGTGGGAATCTGCAAGTCACAAAAGACACATATACAATATAGATAACAGGGCTTGGAAAACACAGTTGTCTTAAGCAATATGCCCCAGGGAAGCATGCAGCAGCAAACAGGATTGAGGTCTCCTAGTCTCTAGCCACTAGGGCATCTTCTCCCCTCAAAATATGCCACTTTTGAAAGAAATAAGAGTTCAAGAAATTGCCTGACCACAAAGAACCGTGGGTTTTATGGAGGCAGGTGAGCACTGCTCAGTGCCCAGCAACCTGCATCTCTCCCAAACCCTGCCACTTGCTCTACTTTCCCAACACAGGCAGCTTTCTCTCCCAATCCATTTGTGAAACAGCCTAATGAGGGGTGGGGCCTCCCTGCTAAACACTTTCTAATTAGTTTCTGAACATTAAATGATTATGGAAGTGCAATTCCCATTCCACTCAGGTGATGAAAAGCTTTACAGGAGCTCAGTCTCACTCTGTAATTAGAGAAATTAGCTTTCTAAGTTTAGATCACTCAGCTGTGCAAATGGGTTCATCTGGAGGAATGTGTTGCTCTGAAATGTGTGTCAGCCAAGCAGCGCGGCACAGCCCCTGTCTCTGCCACCCCGACACTCGCCCGAGTGGGGAGGTCAGTTCCAGTGCGGTGCGAGGAAAATAAAGCATTAGAGGGGAATTATAGGGAACACTTTATCTGAAAGCTTGCTCACCCACGATTATCTGCAGGGATAGTTTTTTTCTTTAACTCCTAAATACAGGACTACCCAAATGGATCATGTTTCCCTTCTTTCACTCAGCCTGCCTAAAGCTGCAGCAAAAGCATTTTAGACAGAGGCTAAGGTAGAGATGCAAAACTGTTTCCTAACCTGTACAGAAAATGAAGACTTCTCCAGCTTCTTAACCTGCTGTGGAATAAGGTCAAGCTTTATGCATTCTTGATGACTACTGGCTCCACATATTCATGAATTTTTTCATGGCAGTCCTCTCTGCCGGCTAATTCAAAGCTGATACAGGATCAGGCTCCAGCAATTCTGCAACTGTGTTCATCTGCACTGCTGTAGCAAAGAGGAGTTTAGTCGCTGGCTTGAAAAGGCAACGGAGCAAGTCCCTGGACGAAGGATTTCCAGAGGCGCCATTCCAAGCCTACCTTCAGGTATCACAAATCTAAGGAAATCCTGTGGGATTGTTCACAGCCCTGATTCAATGAGTCACCAAACTTGCAAAGGAAATTACAACTTTCCTAGCACAAAGAATTGACTCTGCGACACCTGACCCTCATGGGCCTGGCGCTCCCTCTAAAGGCTGCCGTCCTTGTCCCATTGAAGTCCCACTGCTCCCAGCGACTTCCAAAACTATATTAGGGAATGGATTCAGGTCCGAAGCAAAGCATTACATGCAACGCTGGACCTTGGCACACTAGACATTTATAACGGCTTCTAATGAGGATGTAATCTAATTATGTCCGGAGAGTCAGATTAGCAGGAAGTAACTTTACACAACGTAAAGAGCTGCAAGACAGTCATTGAAAAGTTCCTCACCAGCCCCAAAGGAAGACGCGTTGGCTCCAAGCCTTGTAAGACTCAGCCATGTTAGCACGTTACATCAGCAACTTTAAATGCACCAATCTCAGGCTCACAAAAGCTGTTAAAACTCAAGCTTCTTGTGCATACATAGCAATCTGTATATTGCTGTATATACCGTGTAATATGCATCTTGCAAAGATCCTCAGATAGCGTAACGCAGCATGCTCAGTTGGATATCAGTGCTGCTTTACCCTGCCTAAAGATCTAGCCGTAAGATCTCAGTAAAGTAAATAAGGAGTCAGGACTTCAAGGGTGAAAATTCTGCCCTTAATAAGTTAAGGAGATTTCACTGCTGACTTCCAGTAGATCAACACTGCTTTTGAGGGGGGAGTGAAGTCAGGGGCAGGGGTTGCTCTACACTTCTACGCGTGACTCGCACCGTGCCTTGGTTTACCTATCAGCAGTGCTTTGCATCTCAAGACATTGGGAGGCTTAATTCATTAATGCTTGCAAAGCATTTTAACTTGCTGGACAAGTAATTCCATTTAAGTGCAGCTACACTGCTGAGTCACAGGCACTGTGGGAACCAAAATTTTGGATTTCCCAAGCGCTGGAGTCAAACAGGTGGAGTAACCTCTCACAGACAAGCCAACCCCAGACCTGCCCTGAAGGTACAGGGCACACCAGCAGGTAGCAGGGTATTTAAAGGCCCAGAGGAGTGGATGTGTGGCACTCGTGAACGAGTAACACTCAGAGAGGCGGTGGAGGGTATCAAGCACCCACTCAGCAAGGGCCAGGGAGACTGCGGCTCCCCCAGCAAGCTGCAGCCGCGTTGGGGACACACACACAGCCAAGGCTCTGCAGCTAAAGAAATGTTTGACTCGTAGCAAGTAAGGAAGAACGGATACTCCCGGCATTTCTGGACTGAAAAAGGCCAATGAAGAAGTATTTGGCAAGCAGGTACCTCACAGGTGTACCAAAACTGTTGGTATATATTTGAAGTTCTGAACTGACTGATAGGAAGTGATCCACAGGAGCCTGATTCAGGTCCTGAAGCATGAACACATTCCTACTATGCAGGTACCGCTGGCTCCACGGCCCAAGACACTGTGTGACCCGGCAGGTCCTGGCACAGGCAAGGACAAAGATGTAATTTGCTTTGGCCATAGGAAATGGAAACAAAGGAGATAAAATTAGGCCAGAATTCTCATTTTCCTCCAGACCACCGGTGCATAGAATAGATATTTCTGCATACGTGTATTAAACTGTGTGGAAGAGAGGACACGCAAGTCAGGATAGCTGCGCTGGGCACACTGAGCATCCCCTAGGCCAGGGCCCTGCCTGCAGCACCTCGGGGGAAGCAAGAGCGGCGCCGGCCACCGCAGCGCCCATGGCGCCCCCAGCCTCGGGACGCGGCCCCGGGCGGGCAGCG